>JAJEJO010005202.1:280923-422884 GCA_020662805.1 Glaucomys volans
GGGAGGAAGAAAGGAAGGAAGGAAGGAAGGAAGGAAGGAAGGAAGGAAGGAAGGAAGGAAGGAAGGAAGGAAAATGGGAGGGAGGGAAAGAACAGGCAAAATAATTATCCTATTGATGCAAACAAAAGCATAATCTCATAATTATTTTACAATTAGTTACAGAAATAATAGTGCTTAGTACTATGAAGTAAAGATCATGTGAACATAAGCATTATTCATTGAAGGTGTCATATAAGAGGTTGTGTCTTGCCCTTTAAATACAGAGATTGAACATTCCATCAGGAATTCAAATAGTACAAATGAACATTCATTTGGATATTCTAATACTGCACAACTGACTACAATGAGGAGATTGACTGACTGGCTAGAAATAAGTGTGTTTTCAAAATTTTTTTTTTGTTTTTTTTCTTAAGTTGTAGATAGGCACAATACCACTATTTATTTATGTTGTGCTGAGGGGGGACTCAGTGCCCCACGCATGTGAGGCAGGCGCTCTACCACTGAGCTACAACCCCAGCCCAAGAAGCATTTTTTAGTGTTAGGGACATTTTGTTTCTTCAGGTTTATCTCATCTTCAATTGCACACTTACACATAATCATTTTATTTTTAGTTTCTGCAGCATCTTTGACCTTGTTGGAAATGTCAGAAAATTGCTGAACCTTTAAGCAGCCCCTACAGAGTCATTATAAGCCCATTTTGTGAAAGTAACAAGTAGAAGGATGGGTGGAAAAAAGAAAAACAAATTTTGTCACTCGTGAAATATGCTCAGATCCAACCTTCACTAACCCCATTGTGTAAAACATTCAGAATATTATTAAGAGAAAGCTTACAAGTGTAAATATACTTATTCTCAATGAAATCAACACCGTCCGACTGATTTGTAACTACTCCCTTAATGCAGCCATAAACTTCATTGCAGTGAAAACACTGGTTCTACAGATTGCTTTCCTCTTCCTCAGGATGTGTCTGACCTTGGTGGCATTGCCACTATAAATCTCATGGCCCAACAACCCCTTGTCTGCAAGTGATTTCAAGCACTATCATAAAAATGAAACAGACAGACTTAATTTGAGTTCCAGACTTGAGGAAACTCAACTAAAATATTAGCATAATTTCACTGAGGATGGAGGAAATTGTTAAAATATGTGTATTAGAGGGTCTGCAATTCGATCCATCTTTATTCTGGCTCTTGGGTGCCACCCAGTGATTGGTTTAGTGACGGATTTCTGAAAGGGACTGTGGTGCACAAGCAGCCACAGTAGAGTGGGGACAAGGATATTAGGGCAGTGAGAGGCCACAGTCCTAAATTAAATTCCAGGAATTTGAAAAAAAAAAGTCTCTTTAATTTTTTGTCCCCTCCAGAAAAATCTGACCACTGATGATGTGTTCCTTTCAGGCATCCACACATTGACGTTGGTCCTGTCTGTGAGTCAGCAAAATCAGAACTTTAGAACACAGGTTGCATCTCCAGCCATTCAGAACAGAATGGCCAAGGAAATCTCCAGCACGATTCAGGCTCCCTGTTCTAGTTCCTAATCATTTTGGGGGAAAGGAAGTGATAGGTATTGTTTCCTCTAGAAAACTACAATGGTTTATTTAAAAAAAAAAAATATATATATATATATAAAGAATATATAACATCATCTACTTATTTTATCCTTTATCTCATCTTCCCTGCATGAACTTCTCTTTTTGCTTTTTCTCCAGTACTGGGGATTGAACCCAGGGGTGCTGTACCACTGAGACAAGGTCTCACTAAGTTGCCCAGGCTGGCCTTGAACTTGCAGTCCTCCTGCCTCAGCCTTATGAGCCGCTGGGGATACAGGGGTGTGACTGTGCACCTGGCCTGCAATAACTTCTTAAAGGTCTACTGGGGCCATGCTGGGGGCAGGGTAGATCCTGTACAGAAGCATGAAAGGGAACTGAGTTCTTCAAGTCATGGCGTTTTCTCTCTGCTCAGCTGCTGTCATGGTGGTTTTTGAAAGAAGAAGGATAACAGATCCAATGATTGGAAGGAAAAAAAACAAAGCTGTGCTTCCAATGAGAAGGGAGGTGGCTGGCTGTGAGTGAGGTGATGGCGGGAGGACCAGACATGGAATGGGAAAGGAGAACCTGCCTGAGTCTCAGGTACGCAGGCTGCACCACACATCTTCCTCAGGATCTCCTCCTCCTTCTCCCCACCACCACTTTGGCACCTGTGTCCTCTCAGTGGACCTTGGGTGCATAACTCAGGTAAATAAAGCAAAAAGGTCATTGTTGGTGATGGTAGTGATGGTGGCAATCTTCTCTGATCCTGACCTGAGGTACATGGGGACAGCAAACTCATCCACAAACACTAGGAATCACTAAGGTGCCCATAAATGGTAGATGCTGGGAAAATTGGGGGCAGGCACAAGGAAATTCATTGCTAAAGAAATCTTTAGGCACAGCTCACAGCATTTGGAGTGGCCTGTCATTTATCCCATGGGACTTGAAGGGGCCAATGGTTCTCTCTCTGCCATTATCCACTCCCAGGTGCCATTTCCTTCTTGTGGTTTTTATAATCTTCAGGAGGAAAAAGGGGAGAGGAAGAATCAGATGCTCTGGCCCTTTCAGTTAATGTTGCCTTTTCACAAAGGGACTGTTTTACCAAAACAAGCAAATGGATTAACAATTAGACCCTTATATTGGCCCTTGAAAGAGCCGCTGGAGACCCCTCCTGATTCTTTCTGCTCACTGTGGTATCATAATAAGGGGGAGGATTAGATGCTTTGGGTTTGATGAGCTCATACCCTTTAGTCAACTGTAATCATTCATTGGTTATTTACATATTCCAGGCACTGTACCTATGTCATTTAAAGTTTACAGTCTCTATGTATTATTATTATATTCTTTTTCATAGTTGTATAAATTGGGTTATGACAAGGTAAATACTTGCTTAAGGTCACATTGTTGGTAACCATCAGCTCAGACTCATCATCTGGCAATTTGACCCTAGAGCCTTTGAATAGCTCATCTTTTGATACAATATATAAAATAACATATATTATAAACTTTAAAATACTGTAAATAAAAATAATTCAGTCTCAATATGGATTAAGCAAACTAATCTAGTCTCAATATGGGTTACATAAAATACTAAATAAGCTGATTTCCATTTTTAACACTGTTGGTTTTGGAAATGCACCCTGACTTTGTATGAAATTACAAATATGTCTTGGAAACACAACCAGATTGTAAATTGGCTATTAACTATATGTGTATAATTTACTGGGAAAACCTACCAACATTTTTACTTACCACAAAATCTGATATTTTAAATCTGTAATTTCTGAGTTACATTCAAGCCCTGTTTATTTATATAAACATTCATGAAGGTTAATTCTTTTACCTCATAACTGCTGGCAGCCAAGACTTGCTTAAATAGAAGATTTGGATTCATCCAATGCTGAAATGAGTACTTCATTGAAGCCCCAAGTTTCTACAGGTTTTAAGGCATGAAAGAAATAACCTTCATCAGAGTTTTAATTTAAGCAAAGTTCTGCTTCTCCAAGGAAATATTCAGTGAGCATTTTGCAAAGCCTTTATCTTGATGCACTCACAATCCCTTGAACCCATCTTCAAATAATGAATACATTAACATATGAAATATAATTTTTTCAGTAACTGAATATTGAACCCAGAGGTGCTTTACCACTGAGCCACATCCCCAGCCCTTTTTAAACTTTTAAAAATTTTAATGTAGGTCTCAGTCAGTTGCTTAGTGTCCTGCTTAGTTGCTGAGGTTGGCCTCAAACTTGTGATTCTTCTGCCTCCACCTACCAATTCACTGGGATTAGAGACATACACCTGTATTGTTTTGCACTATGTAACTGGAAGTAAAAAATGCTCAGTTTGATTACAGAATAATTATTATTTGTTCCTAAAAATAATTGATCAAATATCTATTTTCTGATTGACCATTGAAAACAATGGTTGTCCTAGAATGAGATAGGTGATTCAATTATCATTGTATTAGTGCATCAATGGTTTCTCTGTTTGTTGTAGGAGAAAAACACAATTTCGGTCCATTAAAAAACTTTAGGAGATTGTTGTATAGATTTTCAAAGGAGGGGCTAGATAAAGTTTTATTTTATACCATTCAAATAAAAATTTACTGTGACAAAGGGCCATCGCTGCTATTCTCATTCTTTGTGTTTCATTGCAACAGTGTCTGTATTGGTGAATGACACACACCAGGTTGGTGCTGAATTCCACAACTCCACCTGTAACCATGGACCAATATGGTGGTGCCTGATTGCTTATCTGCACTCTGGGAACAGACCCATCTCTGTGAGGGGAGGAGGTCAAGAATTGGCTCCCTTTGGTGATGATCAGATTTCAAGGACCCAAATGGACAGGACAATTCAGGAAATAGACATTCAATTATCAGCAACAAACATCCAAGGTGACAACTTTAGAATCAGAGAAACCCAATTTTGTGTCTTAGGTCAGAGTCATCCTTTCATGGCATTGAGGAAGACATTTGCCATCCTGATGCCTGCCCACATATCACCGTATTAAAAAAGCCTTCCCTTTACTCCCTTCCCAGACCCCTACACTCAGCTCCTTTCTCCTGCTTATTCCTCTTCTGAGTACTGATCATGACTGGAGATGTGATTTGTATATTTGTTTCCTGGTAGTTTCCATCGGTTAGAAGGTAAGTTCCTGAGAGCAGAGCCTTGTGTGTGGTCACATAATGAACATTCACTAAGTAAACAGTGAATGAATGAACTTTTGCAAATCTTAATTATTTTCCTCTGTAAAATCTTGTTTTTCAAGATTAGATGAGCTATATTCCTTATACATAAGCAGTATTTGTGTCAGTCCATTTTGTGCCTCTGTCAATGCATACCTGAGACTAGGTAAATAATAAAGAACAGAGATGATATCTAACAGTTTTGGAAGCTGGAATTCCAAGATCCAGGGGCCCATTGGAAGGTTCTTTGTGCTGTGCTTTTCCACTGTGAGAAGTGGAAGGGCAGAGAGTGTGTGCATGCAAGAGACTGGGGAGGAGGCTGAGCCCAGTGTTCAATCAGGACCCATTCCCTTGATAAGGAGTCCATTCTGGTGATAAAGGCATTCATGAGGGCAAGCCTTCCTGAGCTCATAACCTCTTAAAGCTTCCAATGCATTGGGGATTAAGTTCTCTGAACATGAACTTTGGGGGACACACTTAATCCACAGCAATCCTTTATGCATTTTTCATACCAGTTAGGGGAGAGCAGCTTTCATCTGAGCAGCTTCTCATCCTTATGTTCCTTAACATACATCATTAAAAACACCAAAACCACAATTGACTTCTTTCATGTCACATGGACAGCAAGGATAATCTGTTAGACTAAGTAATTTATTCACTCAGCATTTATTCAGCACATATAGGGGCTCCTCTGATGCTTTGCGAAGATTCTTTTTATCTTTGAGCACTAAAACTTTCATTTGTCCCTGAAGCCAGATCACTGCTTCCTTTGGAGTACAGACTGAAAGACTGAAGTGGACCTCTCCATAAGGGGTTGTATTTTCCATAGTTTCTTGTTGGCAAGAAAATTATGCTATTTTCTCTTTCCCCGACTCAGGGTGAAACTCACTTCTCTCTTGAGCTTTTTCATCTAGACAATTATCTTCCTAAGGGAAAATTGCAGCAAAGAATTTGATTTCAATTATAGTGGCAGAAGTCCTTGTTCTTACACCACAGCTCTTATCCAAGCCTCTTGTTTGTAACAGAAAAAGGGAAAATTAGCGAAGAAAGCAGTCACTAAAATATGTTCTTGTCTCAAACACTCAGGCAGCCATAAATCTGGATTGAGTTAGTCAACATACCTACTGACATGTATCTCAGCCAAATTAGGGGTTTTTTTGCTCATATGGATAGAACTGTAGTATCAATCTCTTATAACAATTGTCCTCACAGTATCCTTTAGTTAGTAGCACTTAGTTGGTTAATTATTTGCTTCAAAAAGATGAGACATGATGGTGACGACCTGGCAAGCTTTTACCCATAAATCCCTAAAATCCAGCTGATGATTGTCAGAAGCAATGCACCTGGAATCTGTACACTGTGAATAACTGGCCCCCGACTTCACTTTAGTATCTTTTGTCTCTGATGAAAGGAGAAACACTGTGAAACACTTTAGCTGATTTATTGCAATCGCAAATTCATTCTGCAAAACTCGTATGGGGTTTTGGCCAAGCTTTCTTAATTCACTTTCATGGAAAAGAGTATACCTTTGACAAAGTAATGGTACTTTCAATCTTTGTTTTTAAGCTAAGAAATTCCAGCTATCAGGATAGTGCAATGATCATCTTTAGCCAATGCAGTTTATCTGCAAATGGACTGTTTTGTGATTTATCATTTTAGGATACCTTTAACCTTTCTGGAAGTTTTTGTTGTTGTTGTTGCTTTGGGTTTTTGTTTTGTTTTGTCTTGTTTTTTGTTTCTTTTTGTTGTTGTTATTTTTTCACTAAAATGAGTCTCATAGAAGATGTAAGCTACTGAAGCTCAGAATCTTGAATAATTGTGTGATTAGGTTCACTATAAGAGACAAGCCAGAGTTTATATTAATACTAAACTGTCCAATGATAGCGGCATACCACGATCTTGGGTATTCCATGGAAGATTGATTCAGCACATTTGTTATTACAGTTCTTTATATCTGCAGGAGGTTATTAGAAGTCCTTACTCAAAAATACAGAAGAGAGTTTCGGAAAGTCCAAATCCAATTTTTGATCACAATGAATTTTAAGGCTTTTATAATAATTGTAGAACACTCGAATTCTGACAAAAATCGCTTTGTCGACTTGTGTTTGGGTTTGTGATTCTAATCTGTCTGCTATTTTTTAATTAAAGAGTAATATATATTTTTCTAGAATTATGTAGAAAAAACTTACCTCCAGTTTAGCAATATAAGGGCCTCCTAAATTTACTTGGTAATATGGCACAGGTTCTTTGATATCTGTTTCCATAAAAATATTGTTTTATAGTGGGACAGTTATTGTAGAAGAGAACCCCAAACTTAAACATATTATAAAGATGAAACATGAGCTTTCAAAGAAATTCTGGGCTTGCTTCCCTCTTGCTATGCTCCTGCCCTAGGGTCTACCATATCCCTCTCTCTGCCTTTGGGGATGTTAAGGGTTTGGAAACTTTTTCCTTAGCAGACCAATAATAAGTATTTCAGGCATTGCAAACCATGAGGTTTATTCCACAGCTATTTAAATCTGTGTTGTAGCAGGAAAACAGCAATAGATAAAATGTAAACAAATAGGTGTGGCTGTGTTCCAATACAATTTTATTAACAAAACATGTGAGGGGCAGGTGGGAGAGAGGGCATATTTTTGGTTGGTCCCTATTTTATGCTTTCGCTTAGAGGGTTTCACCATCATCCATTCACTCCAGTCTATTCAAAGTTCTCTCTCTCAATTCCTATCCCAAACAATCATTAAGTCTGTTTTTTTTTTAAGATTCCATTATTGTCTGTCACACATACTGTTATTATTCTTACCCCCCCACACCTCGACCCTACCCCTCCCTTCCCTCTATTCTCTCTATCCTTCCTCCATTCTTGCCACCCTTCCACCCTGCATTATGCATCATCATTCACTTATCAGAGAGACCATTCAGCCTTTGGATTTGGGGGATTGGCTGATCTCACTTAGCATAACAGTCTCCAACATCATCCATTTACCTACAAATGCCATAATTTTATTCTTCTTTATGGCTGAGTAATATTCCATTGTGTATGAATGCACAGATGGTGTGACTCTACTTTGTGTACAACCAGAAAAACAATAGCTGTACTCCATTTGTGTTCAATGAATCAAAAAATTAAATAAAAAATAAATTAAAAAAAAAAAACTCCGTTATTAATTTCTCAGGGCTGTGGTACCAAATTACAATGGACTTGATAGCTTCAAACAGTAAATATATATTCCCTTACTAGAGGCTAGAAGTTCCAGGGATTAGAGTTTTAAAGTCAAAGCGTGGGCAGGGCCATGCTCTCTGTGAAGGCTGTTGGGGTGGAGGCTTTCTTGTTCTTCCTTGATTCTGTTAGTTGTTGGAAATCCTTGGCTTTCAGCTGCAGCACTGCACTCTGACTCCACTGTCACAGGATTTCCCACATGTCACTGACCCTGTATTTAAATTCCCCTCTTCTACAAGGGGAATTTAACTCCCTCTAAGGACTATCGCTGTATTGGATTTAGTGTCCAACCTGATTCAATATGATCTCATCTTAACTTTATTAAACCTGAAAAGACCCTGGTATAAAATAGTGTCATCTAGGACATGCATTTGGGTGGACTCTCCTTATTTTGCTAATTTGTCCTTTACCTTGCATCTCAGCTACCACCTCCCTAATTCATATTATTATCATCACTCATGTCCCATCTGACTATTCCAACAGCTCCCTAGCAGGTCTTACTTCTTCCAATATCTAGAGTGACCTACCTAAAATGCAAAATTTACCTTCTCTCTCTTTGTTTTTTAAATCCTCCCTGTCTTTCTTTATCTTAGCAGTGGTGTCAATGCACATGGTGAATGAGTTCACTGATTGGGGTGGCCAGAATCATGATGCACAGACTGTCAAACTCCACTCCTTTCCCTCTACTTAATTAATTGAATCTGCTTTGATTTATATAGTAATGTAAGTCATTTACATTATTACTCTTGGCATGTTACTTTGAAATAAATCACCACTGGTTATACCAAACTTTATGTCTGTAAATCACTACCAAACTTTATGTCTGTAAATCAACTTTATGTCTGTAAATCACTAGCATTCTGGGATGAACTCTTCTATGATGGACGTTACCAGCACCTCTTTTTGCCTTCTATCCTCCAGCAACCAACACCTGGACTGCATCACATTATTGTTTCACTCTTACAATTCTTGCCTTTCCTTTTGCAAGAAGGTTTGGACTTTGCTTCCAAGGAACTTGAAGATGACATGTTCTCACTTTATCCTTGGGTATTTGAAGGAGTTCCATTAGTGTAGCTGGATAAATCTAACAGGTATAACATGAAATAGAAATAACATGACAGGGCATTGAAATCAAGTCTATCCCAGGACATCAAAATCAGGTATGCCCCATGGGGAATATAATGACATCCTTAAAGTTTTACTTTTTAAAATCTCTGTTTTCCAAATTTTCCATAATGAGAAGATACTATCACAAAGGAGAGAAGTCTGACTTCTGGTGGCAGTTTTCTTGATGCCAGGACAGTTTCCCTCAGAGCCAAATCTCATCCTTGTTCCTCACTCTCTTCTGGTAGAGCCGTTATTTTTAATGTGACCAACAGGACCTTCATATCTTGCTTCTTTCAACTTGTTGGCCATGCCTAGGACTTGGCCTTCGGTTGTTCCTCAGAAGATATTAGTTGAGTGAATGAATGAATGAATGAATGAATGAATGGAATTTTTATCTTTTAAAGAAAATTCTTTTCAATTGCAAATGCTTATTTCAACCAGTTCCCTTTAGACAGATGAGGACAGTATAGCATAGAGAAAATATTTCCCCCAAAATCACACATGTGAACCAAAGGTATTCCCACTTTAAATGTGTTCCATATAAATATGTCAAATCTTTTCTTTTTTCATTTTAAGTCTTTTAACAAAGCTACCCTGCTACAGCCAACTCCATAGCTTCAAAAGCTATTGGCCTAACTGCTAAGTTTATATAAAACTGAGAACATCCAAAAGGCCCATAAGATATATTCTGTATTTTAGCAATTCAATACACTGAAAGTAATCTTTTTTGTACATGTTATTATTTTTGTTGTGAAACCATTGAAAATTAAATGACTATATTAGTCACCTTTTCAGAGCTGTGACAAAGTACCTGATAAGAACAACTTAGAGGAGAAAAAATTTATTTTGGCTCACAGTTTTAGAGGTTCGGTCTGTGGTCAGCCAGGTCCATTGCTCTGGGCCCAAGGTAAGGCAGAACATCATGGTAGAAGGGCATAATGGAAAAGTGCTCTTCCTCTCATGGCATCCAAAAAGCAGGGGCAGGGGCAGGGGCAGGAAGATGAACATTTCCAGGGCATACCTCTGGAGACCCTCCTCCTCTAGTCAAGTCCTACCTGCCTACAGTTACCAGTTACCAGTCAGACCATTCAGACGAGGGTTGACTACTTAGGTTACAACTCTCACAACCCAGTCATCTCACCTCTGAACATTCCTGCATCATCACAGGATCTTTTGGGGGCTGAATTATATCCAAGCCATAACAAAGACTCTCTCTTCCATCAGTTATTTATAATGTTGAAAAATAATACCTAAGTTACATGCTGTTAGAAGATTATGAAATGTGGTATGCAGAAGTAAGTTTTCTTTTTCAGTGTGTTCTTAACACCTCCTTCATAATGTTTTCTTATTTAATGTTATGAAGTTCCTTAGGGAAAAATATTTGTATATATCTTTCTAGGTGTGATTAATGCTCTTTAGAAAGAAACATTAAGAAACATAATAAGAAGAAGGAGGAGGAGAAGACAGAGCAGGAGGAATAGGAGCAGGAAGAAGAAAAGGAGAAAGAGTAGGTAATGATAATGATGATCAAAAGATTTCTAAGAACTTGTCAAATTAAAGAAGAAAAAGCTGTAGATTGGCAACTAAATTATCCTATACAAGCAGTCAAAAGAAACTCAATCCAAGATGATGTGACTTTTCATTACTATTCAATGCTAAAACAACAGAAAAATATAAAAATAAACATTTTTCCCAGTGTTGGAGGAAAGTGAAGGAAACAGTTCGGTAAAACTCATTTTACTTTTCATTTTGATAGGGTAGCCAACAGACACGTCAGCATCATTATTCTGTTGCCTTGATACGGCAATCAAACTGTTTTGTTTCTATAGACACAAGCTTAAGGACAGTTTGCCAAGTCTGCATTATAGACACTGCTGGGAGTATTGTAAGGGAGTCTTGTTCTTGTGGGTGGATGAGAAAAGGAATGTCAGAGACCAAACTCCCTGGGCTTTCCTCCTTACTTCCTGGCTTTCCTGTTCTCAAAATTTCTCTACATCTTCATCCAACTTCTCCCCCACTTCCACTTCTTTTCTCCTATTCCATTCTCATCCTTCTTCTTAATCCCTCATTCCCATCCTGAAACACTGCTGAATCAATTACCTGACCCCCACTTGTCCCCACTGACGTTAAGATCTCTCTCTTCACAAGTGCCTTCCATGCAGCTTGCCAGCATGCTATTGTTTTCCCATCCAAACCTAGTTTTGCCTTGATCCTGCCATTCCCTTGAACTAGTCTGTATTTCCCATGTTTCTCCTTCAGGACATTGCCAAACTTCTGGAAATGCAATTGTCCACGTTTAAAGACAATGGACTTGATCTTCACAATTTCTTGAAATCTCTCTCTCCAAAACTCACATTGGTTTATGGGACTCTCACTCATTCTCTTGTTCTCTTAGTTTTCCATTGCTGTCTGTACTTCTAACTGCCATCCCCTACAGGAGTATAGTCTGCAAAGATATGTCTTGGCCTCTCCACTTCTGCATCTGTGATTCTTACCTCCCCTTCCATCCCTCCTCATCTACTTCCTCCTATTCCTTTTCATTACTATGGTAATCTCATGCAGCGTCAACTATTAATCTATGCAAGTAAATACTAAATCTTTTTTTTTAACGTGTAAATGTTTGTTTAACTCTGAACATGCATTTCCATGTGCTCCTGGCTATCTTTATTTTAATTTTCTAACTGGGTCTTAAATTCATTCATTAATTTGTTTATCTAATCATTCTTTCAATGCACATTTATTAAGTGCATATGTTAGCTAAGATGAAAGTTAGCTCTCATCTAAATGCAATGAATTTAATAATGTAGAAGTGTATGTTTCCTGTTACTTGATAAGATGGCAAAGTATCTCTTCTCCACGAAGACACTCAGGGATCCAAGGGCCCCTCCAACATGTTTCTCTGACCTCCCCAAGAGTGTCTACACCTGTGTCAACAGAGATAGATCATTTTTATGACAAAATGTGAAAGAGAAATAAAATGGAAAGGTACATGCCCAAAAGTTTAAGACCAACCCCAAGGATGGTCTATCTCACCCTAGCTCATGTGTCATCACTCTGTCTTAATCCTGTCACCATACCTACACCATGTGGAAGCATGAGTCTTTGATTGGCTGCCCCAGTATGTGGCTACACTGTATTGCCATGAAAGAAGGGGAGAACATATATGTGGGTGTATGCAGCTAGTGGTCTGTCATTCTTACTAGGACTAAGCATTGTGTCAAGCATGGAAATTCATTACATTTGAAATATTTTTCATATTTCCTTCCAAATCTGGCTTTTGTTCAGTGTTTGGTTCTTCCGTGGATGGCACTAACATCCTTCCATCCACACTATTTTAAAACATTCAAGATGTCATTAATGCTTAATCAACCTTTCTTAATAGCTTTCTTACCCCATAACAGTCACAATTTTTCAAAGAATTAAGTAATATTCCTCTATCGTATCTCAGGTTTAGCCCCATCCTTTTCTACCATTGCAAACACTTTTGAAGGGTTAGTGTTTGTTACCACATATTTAAAAGAGAGAGAGAGAGAGAGAAACATTCCCCTTTAACTGATCTCCTGTGCTCAGTCTTTCTCTACTCTCATTCATACATCAGTAGAAGTTTCTGGAATGTGTCCAGCCCTTGCCTAAAGGCTTGAAGTGTGGACTCCTCAGGATGGCATTTGAGTTTAATGAGAAGAGTTTGTGTTCTTGTCTGGGACTGGTGGAACTGCCTTCAATCACCTACCCCCACCCAATTCCCTACCACCAGATCTGACATGCTCTTCATTGAGCCACGGTAGCTGCTCCATATTTTCCTACTCTGCGCATGTGTTCATATTTTTCTCTTGGTTGAGATTCCCTTCTAGATTCAAAAGTTAAACCCTAATGTTATCACTATTTGAAGACTTGGTTTAAATTCTACCTTTTCCAAAAAGCTTTCTTTGTTTCTTTTAGGACAAAGTTCTCTCTTCATTCTCTGATCTTATATAAAAATTTATTTGTACCTCACTGGTGGCACTTAGCTCTTTGATTCCACATGCTATTGCTGCAAGTACATGTCTTATCTTTCATAGCAAGCTCCTTAATTTTGTGACCAATATTAACTTTTCTGTTTATCCCATTTATGTTCAAGAACAACTTGTGACTCACTTGTGGTGTTCAACAGATAACAAATTAATAAATAAATATTTGAAGAAAATGTTAAAGGAAACTCAGAATAAGCTAACTGCTGAACAGGGTGTCTTTTAGGAAAGTACATCATTTTCACTAGGGAACTGAAAAACTATTGATTACATATCAACAGAGCAAATTTTCACTGAGAATATTAATAAGTTCTGGCCATTCATTTAGGAGGACATATTCGGGATAATAGCAACGTGTACCTTGGCCTTGTAATTTTAGTAATGTTGACACAGGTTTAAAAGAATTATCATGAAAATTCAAGTATTTTCTTCATCAAGATGTACTTCTCTGCAAATTATCTAAAATGCTTGTGAGGTCCAAAGCTTTTGAACTAGCACTACGTTTTCCAATGAAGCCTACAAATATTGAAATCATTTTCATTCTAATTATCCTGTGGTATTTCCAGTCAAGTCAAGGCTCTGAAAACTCCTACTAGAAAGACTCTTTTCATTGGATTTTTCCAATTGAATTTTATAGCCTGGAGATATTGCAATTCTTAAGATAATTTTCCCCCAATGTCCAACATTTTTCCAAGCCAGAACTCCAACTCTTTTGAAATTTATGTATCTAAAGCATTGGCAAAATAAAACTAGCATTTCACTTCTGACAATTCCACATTTGCCTTCTGGAATTAAAGCAACATTTTAAAGTGGCAGGATCTCATAAATGTTTCATGGGAAATAAGAAAAACATGCTATAAAAATCACCAAACCGTGAGATAAGAAGGAAGAGGAAGGAGTGGGTGATCAATGAGGCCCTCTGGGACAATTGTGGAATAAGTTCTTCTAAGTCTTAGGCCAGATTTTCACAACTCATAGCAACTTTCTGGCCATAGGTCAGACAATTTTGGAAATTGCATTAACCCTTTCAGGAACCATACCACCATTATGTATATAGCTCAATTTAGTCACTTCTCTGTATTTTATTCCAGAGTTTCAGAGATGTCAGAAGTGCCTCATTAGTAAATGTGGAATCCTGGCAAGTTACTTTATCCTCTGCAAACCTCAGTATCATTCTCTATTTAAATGTCCTTAATAGAGACTTCTATTATTTAGTGATGGTGGGCACATGAGTTTTTATCTTACCTTCGTGTTGTGTGCTTGGAATATTTTATTGTAAATTTAATATACAGCTAAAACATACACAAGGTTTGTAAGAATTTAAGAAGATAATGAATACAAATCCACTCAGCTCAACACATGGATTAACAATTGATCATTATTATCATTAAAATTGATGATATTGCAACTGGCGATTACAGTATTTCTTTAGCAATAATTATGTATAGAGAAATATATTGTGATTTGGAATCTGGGGATGGATAATAGTGACAAAAAACAATAAGACCTTTATCAGTCCTCTGTGATCTAAGTATTCTACCCTGGGATGAGAATGAATACACATGAAACTGTTAAGGAAATTTTAAGACAATGCACAATCAAGGACAAAATGAAGAATGAAAACGATATATTCCAAAGAAGTTCAGTAAACCATGTGTTCAAATAATTAGTCTATGTGTGTGTGCATACAAGTATATATGAGTGTATATAATACACTCTAAACAGGGCACACAGGACTTTAAGAAACAAGAAACTTTCACATTTCAGCCTGGAATAAGAGAGTATCTCCAGAGTTTGCTATTTAAGATGAATTCTTTCAGGGTCCAATTTTGGAAATGTAGGGACCTGTTTGTGACAAATCTTCCCCCTTCTGCCTACAAATGCCACCCATGTACCATTTCTCTGACATGTAAAGCATAAGTATGCAGAAACCACTGAATTGATGAGTTAACAAAACACACATGAGCATCAGGAAATTAACAAGATGATGGACCCAGGTTTGCATGAGGCACAAAGCCTTTGCTTGGTGTGGTTTTCTGGCATGTTTATTAGACTCCTGGGCAAGGAAATGCCTTTACCCAGAGATTTAGATATTAGAATTGATACTCCCAAGCTAGAGCACACTTTTGCAGTAAAAGCAGTCTTTGTGCATAGAAAATAAAACTGCAGGCTTTGTACATTTGTAAACCACCACTGGATCACAAGTTCCTCATATTTTACACACAGATTGAAAAAAAAGGCATTTGAATCTGATATATTTTAGTTCATTTAAAAAAAAAAAAAGAAGGGATTCTGTCAGCCTAATCTCATTACACATGTAGCCATTACAGTCAAAATGAGTTTCCTCTGAGTAAGTTTGGGTGAGTTTCAAACCAATTCTCAGAGGAAAAGAGTCATTATGTTAAAGTAGTATGTTACTAAATAGAGCTTCCTATTATATGAGAGTATTCACATTCATGTTTGCTTAAGCCGTAGGGTGATGAGATGAATAATCCAGGTTTTGTTCAACACAAAATTGAACTGAATGAAAGAGAGACAAAACATTGGAAATGCATAATGTTAATACCTTGTTTTATTTAATAAGGAGAAAGAAATAGCTTTGGAAAAATAAGGTCACAGCACTTCTCTCTTGCTTCTAATGTATCCTACTGGTCTCTATCATACATGCACTGTTGTATTCAGAATCATTTGCCAGTTGACCCATTCCTTTTATTTGAACACCTCACTTCCACCTCCTTCTTTGTTCTTTAGTGTAAACCTGGGTCCTATCAGAGTATCAGCTACCTGATGACAGAGACTTGGTCTGGTCTGTGCAGTATCTTCAGGGATGAGAAAGGTGTCTTAGTCATATGGCAATGCAACAAAAGCTTCTCAAATACTGACTTGTTTTCTGAAGGCACCCTCTACTAGTGACTCCTCTTGAACTAAGTTACAAAAGATGAAACTCTTGTACCTTTTAATAGATAAGGGCAGTAATGGTTCATGTTTAAAAAGATCAGGCTGTTAGAACCTGGCTTCTAAAGCAAATGTTCAGAAAGAATCATGACACTAATGGCAATGTTGCAAGAGTCAACTGGCTTAAGGTAAGAAAAGGGCAATCCTTGATTTGCAAGGCATTTACTCTTTATTTATCAGTTTTTCTCAATAATCAATCCAATCAATGAGATTTCAGTTTATTGATTTTTAGTATCATCATGAACTTGGAAATTTAAACATATTTGATATGTGTCAATCCATTGCTGTTCTTTTTCTTGTTCATGCTCAATTGTGACTTCTTTGGCTAAGGAAGAGCTTTTGCAAGTTGGTGAATGGTTCTCTTGACAAAACTCTAGATTGTTTTTTGGCTTTGTTGTTATGACGCAATGTTGTAGCCTCATTTTGTCCACTTCCTGCCCTAGACCTGGACTCAGGTATCTCCTTAAGGAGTATTAGTTCTTTTCCTCAGGAAATAATCTTTGAATGTCACAATTGGTGCAATAGGGACACTCAGGGTTCCTATGTTAGTCATAACTCCTTGGCCTTTTTTGTACATAGACTAAGAAATGTGTGTGAGTGTGTGTGTTAAAATAAATCATTGTCATATTTTGACACTTCCAATTCAAATTTGGGGATATATTTTTCTTTACTTAACTTCACTCATATCTGTACATACTTTATTTCACAAACATCTTGGTTCCCAGAGATGCCAATAAAAAATTATCCACTTGCTATTTTGTAAGCACTGAAAACAGTCTCAGAATGATGATATCAATAATACAATTCCTGCAAATATTGAGATTTAAATTTCTCTAGATACATCTTACTAGAGATATGTCAAATACTAGCTAATGTAAGAAAGACACTTGAAATAGTTCCTCTTTGGTATGCCACCTACTTGATGTACAATTTGTTTCTTTTGTTTTGTGTTGCTTTAATTTTGGGGGATTTTTGAAACATACATTAATTTAAATATGTTTTATAATGATATAAAATATTTAAATAGTTATAAAATCAAGCCTATAAAGCAAATTATATTCTTTTCTCAATAAATAATAATGATGTACATACATTTTCACTTTGTCCTTTTTTTTGGGGGGGGGTACTGTAAATTGGATTGAAACCAGGGGCATTCAACCACTGAGCCACATCCCCAGTCCATTGTTCATTTTTTTAAAGTTTTTAGACAAGGTCTCACTCAGTTGCTTAAGGACTTGCTAAATTTCTGAGGCTGGCTTTGAATTTGTGCTCCTCCTGCCTCAGCCTCCTCCTGAGTGCCTGAATTACAGGTGCGTGCTACTGCACTCAGTTCATTTCTTGTTGTTGTTGTTGTTTGTTTGTCTTGTTTTATAACTTAACATAATCCATGTTGATCACTCAGTATGTCTATGAAGCTTTGCCTCATTCTTTGAATAGTTCTATTTCATCCCTCACTGAAAGATATTTAGGTAGGTTCTGTGTTCTTCCCTCTATTACAAAGACCACTGCCATCAATAGCCTTGTGCATATATCTTTCCGTATTTTTGCCTATGTGTCTATAGGATGGACTTCTGCAATGAGATTACTTGGTTAAAAAATAAATGTTCATGAAATTTTCTTAAATGTTTCTGAATTGTTCTCTAACATTTTATCTTCCTACCAAACATATGAAAATGCCCATTTCCCTAAACCAAGAGTATGCTGTTAAAACTTTAAAATTTTTGCTAATTAGATGATGTATAGAGCAAGACCAACGCCATATTGTGTGAGGAGTGTATTATCTAAGTGATGTGTTACTTGACTGTGTAGTGTGATGTCATACGCAAATGAGCAAACCCTAAGCTGGTGTAGATGATATGCTGATACACAAATGAGAGAACCCTAAGCTGGAGTGCTGTGATATGAGTGTGGGGACTTTCCCCTTAAGTGTATAAAAACCCCCGACGGTTGAAGGAGGCAGAGCATTTGCCATCACTGCTCTGACGGCCACTCTGCTCTCCAATAACTCTGCGTCTGGAGGAACTGTGTGACCTGAGTGACAGCATCAATAAAACCTTGGAGCACCAGCTCGCTGTGGTGAGTCATTTTTGTCTTCCTGGGAGGGCCCCGCTAGCTGCGACATCGTCCCAGAACGAACCAGGCAGGTCACGTTGGAGGCGTCGACCCGGCTGCTCGCGACAGATGAGAAGTAGTATCTATGTATAATCTTAATTCTTTCTCTTCTAATGATCAATTTTGCGCACCTTTTCATGTGGCTAAAGAACAGATCATTTCTTTTTTGTGAACTCACTGTTTATATCTGTAGCCAATTTTTCGATAGGATGCTTTAGTCTCTCTTTTTAGAAACTGCTTATATGCTAGTGACATTAACCTTTTTCCTGCATATAAAATGCAAATATTTTTCCAGTTTGTCACTTTTCTTTTATACTTTATGCATTTTTCAGCCATGCAATTTTTTTTTTCATTTTGGTATGGTGGAAGTTATTGTATCTTACTTTCTCATTCCTGAGCCTTAGAGGAACTACTCATACATTCTTCTACTACCTGTATGGTTCTTTCCTTTCATTTTTTTTAATTTATATAACTTTATTAAAAGAATTAAAGACCTAAACAAATAGAGCATTATAATATATATTCCCATAAAGGAAGTCTCAATAGCACCAAAATGTAATTAGTCTCCAAATTAATATAGAAAATTAATGCATTTTTTGGTAAAATTCAAATTAGTATATGTGTTTAATATATGGTTCTTTTTTTATTTTAGTTCATTGAACACAAATGGAGAACAAAATCATTTTTCTGTTTGTACACAAAGTAGAATCATACAATTTGCCTATTCATACATATACATAGGATAAAGATGTTTGTATCATTCTATTATTTTTCCTTCCCCGTCCCCTCCCCACCCCTCATTTTCCTCTGTACAATCCATCCTTTCTCCATTCTTCCCCTACCTCCCCCCACCACCATTATGTGTCATCACTTAAGAGAAATCATTCAGCCTTTGGTTTTTTGGGATTGGCTTATTTCACTTAACATGATCTTCTCCAATTCCATTAATTAACCTGCAAATATCATAATTTTATTATTCTTTATGACTGAACAATATTCTATTGTGTATATATACCACAGTTTCTTTATCCACTTATCTATTGAAGGGCATCTAGGTTGGTTCCACAATCTAGCTATAGTGAATTGGGCTGCTCTAAACATTCATGTGGCTGCATCACTGTAGTATGCTGATTTTAAGTCCTTTGGGTATAGGCCAAGGAGTGAGATAGCTGGATCAAATGGTGGATCCATTCCAAGTTTTCTGAGGAATCTCCACACTGCTTTCCAGAGTGGCTGCACTAATTTGTAACCTAACAGCAATGTATGAGTGCACCTTTTTCCCCACATCCTCACCAGCACCTATTGTTGCTTGTATTCTTGATAATAGACATTCTAGTTGGGGTGAGATGATATCTTAAGGTAGTTTTGATTTGCATTTCTCTTATTACTAGGGATGTTGAACATTTTTTCATGTATCTGTTGACTGCTTGTAGATCCTCTTCCGTGAAGTGTCTGCTCCTTTCTTTAGCCCATTTATTGACTGGGTTATTTGTATTCTTGGGATAAAGTTTTTTGAGTTCTTTATATATTCTGGAGATTAGAGCTCTATCTGACGTGTGTGTGGCAAAGATTTTCTCCCACTCTGAAGGCTCTCTCTTCACATTGATGACTGTTTCCTTTGCTGAAAAAGAGCTTTTTAGTTTGAATTTATCCCAACTATTGATTCCTGCTTTTATTTCTTGTGCTTTGGGAGTCATGTTAAGGAAGTCTGGTCCTAGGCCGATATGATGAAGATTGGGACTACTTTTTCTTCTATTAGGTGCAGGGAGTCTGGTCTAATTCCTAGGTCCTTGATCCATTTTGAATTGAGTTTTGTGCAAGGTGAGAGATATGCTGCATATGAACTTCCAGTTTTCCCAGCACCATTTGTTGAAGAGGCTTTCTTTTCTCCATTGTATGTTTTTGGCTCCTTTGTCAAGTATGAAATAACTGTATTTATGTGGGTTTGTCTCTGTGCCCTCTTTTCATGTTTTAAAATATTTAATTTGTGTTCCATTTCCACTTCTCTAGTTTAGAGTGAAGGTATTGTTTTTCAAAAATGAAATTTCCCCTTTTCAGATATGTTCCTCATGCCTTTATAGAATCAAATATCTAAATATACTTACTTACAGATACATCGTTAACTGCTTCCACCTATCTGGAATAAAAGTAACTATTTTTGTTGCCTAAACCAAAAGTAAGTTAATGCTAAAATCCTAAATTTAGGGTAGAGTTTTTCGGAAAAAAAAATAGTTTGTTTCTTTCTTATTACCTTCTGGACAGATTTCCGAGAAATTTACATTGGTCTCTGAATAAAGTAAAAGTAGCCATAGGCCCATACTTGTTTCACCATTGCAGAATATGCAACTATCTGGAAGCCAGGGAAGAAAGGGTTCAGAATCTGTGGGTTGGATTCAGCCCATCCTCTATCCCTTTGAATGAAGTGTGTGTTTCTCCATCCCAGAAGGAAGGGAATGTGACACATCTCAGTTGCTTGAAGAAAGAGCCTAATATATTTCTGTGCTATGGTTTTTTTTTTACCTTTGTCTTATTTATTTATTTTTTTATGTGGTCCTGAAGATCAAACCCTGTGCCTCATCCATGCTAGGCAAGCACTCTACCATTGAGTTACAACCCCAGCTCCTGCCTATGATTCTTAATTTGGGATTCTGAGAAGGTAGCCAGACTTTGGTCAGGAAAATAGACACCACTTTAGACGGGAAGAACTACCACAGGGCATTGGAGGCTTCTGTAATTGGGAAGTCTTGAAGAGTAAAGTTCAAGAGAAATACTTCCAAGGATCTCAACTTGGAGCTGGAAAGAGACGCTTACGTTCAAGAACCTCTGGGAAGCTCTCGCCACCAATCAATCTCACACTGAACCTGAGGCTGCCTTGGTACTGCCTACAAGGGGCTGAAGGATAGGAACTTCCCCTTTTCTCCTAATGTTTACCTTTGTGTAAGCACTTCTCAGTGGCCCATCTAAACCAGAACTATGTGGAGAAAGAGATTCTGGGAAGTGCAATGTCTAGATGGCTTCAACTAGGCAGTAGTAGAGGCAAACACTAACTACCCTGTGTGGCCTTTAGGAACACATGTTTTCCCCCTAGTTTGAATTCATTTCATTTTTTCTTAACTCTTTGGATGCAAAAAAAAAAAAAAGGATGTGGGTCCAACTAATAATAATAAAGTAATTAGGCCTTACCAAGCATTTATTATGCACCAAGAACTGTTATAGTCTTTGCACACCTACAGATGAAGAACAAGGAGGTAGGTTCTCATTTTCACAGTATTCTTTATCAGAGTTCCAACAATTATTAGATTGCATAAGAAAGGAAATATCTTACTAGGCCAATATTCGTTAATGAACTGATAGATAATTAGACTGCCCTAAAACAGTTTTCCTTGTTTTTATCCCAACTTCTTTTCTTGTCCATAATTTAAATATCTTGTGGACCAATATCTTGCAGATTGTAGAGTATCATGAATATCTAATAATAAAATAGCCAATATATTTAAAATGGTCAAGAATATGCAGTTTGTAAATATTAGTGTCCACTAAAATGAACCCGGCTCAAAAAAATGTTCAAAGAAAAAATTTAGAGTAGGAAATGTAAACAATCAGACTGGAAGTCTTGTACCAGAAAGTTAAAATAAATTAATAATAATAATAATAATAATAATAATAATTAGAGAGCATTAGGTGATATCAAAAGGATTCAGAAGATTATATAAAGAGGGTGCAATTGGCCAAAGATGGGATAATTTGAACATTAATATAATAACTTCAATCAATTAAAATATGTGTAATTAATAAGTTCACAATGATAAAAGGGGAAAATCTTCATTGGTTATCTTTGGGAAATGCTAGGAAATAAACTCATTATTCTGTAAACTGACTAATAAAAAAAATTAACACAATGTGCCTTTCTCCCCATATGAACCATACTTCCAAATAACCAAATAGTTAATAAGACGAAATTTCTTCTTATAGAAACTTTGCACTAAATAAATGAAACAGGAATAAAATTAGAACATTATCCCTTATCAAAAATATTAGTTAATTAATGGATCTTAGTCATGATCATCAATGGCTACATCACAAAGTGAGAAACAACATTATGACAACATATGTATTTATGTAAATATATTTTACATGTTTATATAAAATATACCTTGTACATTAAGCATAATTGCATATTTAATACCTTGTCCATCAAAACAAAGATTAAGGGACATAAAATGTGGGCAAGTTGACCAAACTGGACAAGCTATTAAACATTTCCTTGTGGTCCCATTGAGCATAAAGTCTCTTAAAATATCCTTCAGAATACAAATAGCTCATATAATTAAACTGGATCACTATTACTTAATTGCATTGCGAATAAAATGAAGTAATTGGTTTATGATATTTATTATGTCTCTGAAATACCTTCAGGCTAAAAATATTTCAATTTCCCTTACGTGTGCTGTTTGAACTAAGTAGTATTAGATTTTCATTACTTGTCTCTCCTTGAAAAGGTGGGTACTCTTACACCTCTTTGTTCTCAGATTTGGGTCCTACACACTAATTATGGGGAAGGAAAAAATCCTACTATAATTTTTAAGAATATATCTTAAAAATATATTATGATTTCTTTGATAGAAATTGTAACCTGATTTCACTGGGCAAAGAACATTGGCTTATGTTGTCTATATACAAACACTGACAGTTCTGTTAAGCCTGGGAATACATCAATATTTTTGTATAGGATGAGCTGGTCTGTATGTGGGAGGGGTCATCTTGCTGAAAGGTAGATGATATTGAAATTTCATCTATAGAATTCTTTATATGCTGTTGGGATAGCATCAATAGTCAAAGAAGGAGCAATCCTCTGGAAATAACAGGGCATGGGAACCATAAGGATTGTAAAGCTTTTTAATATCCTTATTGCTACTGTTATAGCCCTAGACAACGAGAAAAAAAGTATCTTTGGGCCATTGTATCTCTGGGAGGAAAATTGTGTCCTGTTCTAATAGATAGTTGAACAGGTTTTAATAAAGGATTTATTTATATGATATGGGAAGCCAACTGGCATGGCTGTAAGCCATTGAAGGAAGAGTAGGAAAGTTTTACCTGGATGCAGAGATCTATGACTGGAACTGCAGAAGAAAATGCACAGACAGGAGAGGTAGAGAAATTCAGTCACTGCCAACCTGTGGTCTACAGAGAATTGACATACTTGTTTCCTCCCCTCTGTCCTCCTGCTGGCACTTCGCATTAGATAAACTGGACATGAAGATAACTGGAAGTACCATTGAGGTAGTCCATAAAGGACAGTGTCTTGGGGTGGGTGTCAGCAGGTCAGGGGAGTAGAGAAGGGAACAGCAATCCCCAGAGGTATATGGAGAATAATTGCCCCACTCCATGTTCAGAGTTAATAAATGGTCCTATCTCCATTTATTTATTTTTGTACTGGGGATTGAAACCAGGGCACTTAACCATTGAGGCACATTCCTAGCTTCCATTTCTTATGCCAAATTGAATCTCTGACTTTAACTTACCTGCAATCAGGACAACTTTTCATAATATTATGGTTCTAGGCAGAAATTTTCACAGTTTGCACATATTCACCTATTTCTCATGAATGTTCTGGAAAAGAAAACAGAAAATAAGTCATTCATCATTGGATTGAGCTCAATCCTGCTCTCTGTTCACCTTTATTCATTCCCCTTATTCTAGTCTGAACCCCTATGCCATTTTCTCTCTCTTTGGCCAAGGCAGACATCACCAATTGATCTTGGCTCTCATTCCTGATGAGCTGAGATACAACCACAGAATATTTCCTAACCTAGTGCTTGAGTGATCAAATCAATCAAGTGGAGTTGAATGACCTCGGCAATTCATTAACTGGAAGCCTTCCTTGAGCTTTATAAGCACTGAGGTCTCACCACTTCCCTTATACTCTGAGCTTCTTTTCTGTTGTCAAGCATAGGTCCAGCATTTCACTCCTGCTCACTCTTTCTCACTATGGACTGCACTTCCACTGCCAGAGTCTGGAGCTTCCATCCTCCCCCAGGAGAGATGCTGCTTTTTCCCCAGGACCTGCAATAACAGAACACCTCATATTTGTAGAAGGCCTTACAATGCACAAAACACTCACACATATAGTTAGGAACTTCTTTCTGATCAAAGGCAGTCTCTGTGATGTCATTAAAGGATCTTGGATTTTTGGTTTTCCAAGCCTTTCCTTGGATTTCAGAGTGTTATTATCTTTCTGTGGATTTGAGTCACCCTCTTTAAAAACTATCTGTCTACCCACAAAACCCTTCTTTTTTTCCCTTACATATTTTTCTTCAATTACATAGGTAATTTTGGCTTTAGAGAGTTGGTCAAAGGAAGTAAGCCTTTAGAAAAATAAATGTGTAAAACAAACCTCCGATTTAGGAATTGAACTGCAAACACTTTCTTCCTCCATGATGACAATTCAGCAACTGAGCTTACATAAGCCGAAGTGCATGTGTGCATTTGCTAGCAATTTAGTCATGATTTCAGAAACATGGTTGTCGCTTTCAGATGCTTTTTTCTTAAGAAGTGCTCTTTTTGAGGTGACTAATGTTCTAATCCCTTCTTTTTTCCTGAAAGGGGAAATAGTTTGACATATTTCAGCTGGTCCTTAGAGGAAGCTGCAGAAGAAATTTACTACATTTCCTGTGTTTTTTTTTTTTTTTTTTTAATAGGGGCCTTTAAAAAAATCTTTTTACCTTTTTAAAGCCCACTTCACTGATGCCTTTCCTCTTGGACATAATTTCTCCAGGTGTTCAGGCAGAGCTTGTAAAGCTTTCTACTATGATAAGTCTTTCTTTAGACTGAAAGCCTTTCTGAACTTTTTAAAAGAATGAGACCTCACCAGGCAAATTTATGATAAGGTTCCTTTTCCTCCCAGTCCAACCAATTGATCCTCACATCAATTCATAGTTGGCCATCGGAGTGTGAGACAATGGTAATAAACAATGGAAGTGTTTCCTAGGTGTCTCTAGCTCAGGGGAAAGAGGAAATGACCAAGTGATTTCATGGCAACCTATAAAATCGTCAGACGCATTGTGACGCCATTATTAATCTTGAGTTCTGAGTCTAGCTTCTCTTTACTGGTTTTTTTCTTTTTCTCCTCCCAGATATTTTTCTTCCCTTATCTATCCATAAAGCCAATGCCCATGGTACAGACCCTACATTGAAAAATATAAAAAGGAAAATAAGAGTTAAAATTAGAGTTTCTTTTAGCCTCTATTAATATTGTTTTCCAAGGAGTTTCCAGATCATGATTAACTGAGAGTCTGTAGCTTTAACATTCTTACTACCTTGTCTCTACTATAATTCAAGGCTACTAACACCCCAGGGAGTGTCTTTAAAACAGGAAGTTGCTCAAGCAAATTATTATCTTTAGGAGGACAGATCTATGGCCAAAACATTGCAAAGGCCAATTGCCTGTTCTTCAGGGAGGGAAGCAGAAAGAGGCCCCCATCAGGAGCAGAGGAACTAAACAAGGCTGCCACGCTCTCCTCTCTTCTTACTCTTCAAGGAAGCCACTGGCTGAACTGAAAATAAGAGTCACTGAGGGTGTTCAGAAGTCAACATAGACAATTGAGTTTGCTCCTATTTTTCAGTAAAGCAGTAAATGAATACAAACACACTTTGTTTTCCTTCCAGGGCCACATCTTGCCCATGGTTCAGTGGTGAGCCTCACAAAGTCTTCCCATTTAAGTTTTACCTTTTTTTTTTTTTTTTTGCTTCATTTGTTACTGAGAACTCCACCTCCTGTGTGTCGATATAGCTGGCTCCCAAAATCCAAGAGGGTGGGGGAGCCAGTCAGAGAGCCAGGTAAGGAATTCAAACACTTTGATTAAATGTATCCAGTCCCTTTGTTACCCCTTTTACTGCTTAGATTGAAAACATTCCTGAGTCTTATTTCCTAGAGCCCAGGACAAAAATGGGATTGAGAGGGAGAGCCACTGACAGGCATGACTTTTAAGTCTCTGTACCCAAATCTGAATGGATTTCAAATTCACTGTTAAAAATCTCTTCCAGAGTAAAACTGAAACATTTCATTTCATGGAACCTTGAGAAAGTAAACAATAAAACAATTCCATACTAAATGTCTGTTTGGCCTTCTGACATAGGATGAGCATAGTTCTCATAGTCTGCTCAGAGTGGGAAGGTCCTGTATAATAGCTGATGTGGGTTATAACTCCTGGGGAGGGGGTAAGGGGGCGTATGAGCTGACATTTCTGCATTAGGACCACGATAAGTCATGGCACACAGTGGGCATTCAAGAAATGCTTGTTGAGTAAGTAGATGAATAGTAAAACTGAGTTAATATTGGATCCCCAATAAGTTCAGGCAAACAGTCATGGGAAAGAGAAATAGAAGGTAACCAGTGAAAATAGCCCTTCATTCAATTGAATTTCTCCAGGATGAGTGGATAGGGGTCCAAAGTAAAAGAGACTAAGCTTATAGATCCTTCCAAATTCCTTCCACATACAATATTTGAGGTTTTAAAAAAAGCTTTCTTTCAAAACAAAGTATCACACTATGAAAACACTACATGTTTGATGTAGAAGCCTTTTTAACATCAGTAAAAAAAGAAAAAAAATCTTTCATTATTTCAAAAACAGGAAAATGGTTTCGAATTTCTTTGAACATTTTAGAATTTAAAGGAATTTCCCATGCATGAATAAAATCAGATTTCCATCAAAAGGCTTTTGAGCAAAACTCCACACTTTTCTCCATAAAACAAAACAAATATTTTTCAGAGTAATATTCTCTTACACAAAAGATTTTTACAAATCATTGCAGTGTTCTGTGTGAGGGAAATAAAATTCAAAATTATTCAGTAAAATATTTTTCTTTCATTTTTTACTGCTACTATGAACAAGAAAGCATTAAAGAGGATAAATGACTATAGATGAAAGTTAGCCTGCCAAACCTAAAGAAAAAAAATTCTTTTAATGTTTTGGTCACGAACTCTGACAATGATAAATCACTTTTCAACAGCTGCAGACAGCTGTTAAAGTTTGGTGCCTAAAGCGCTTAATTGGGGAAGTGTGTTAAAAGTTAAAGGGCCAGTGTCCTTTAAGTTGTGTGACAATATTTTTCAGTAGATTCATAAGAATGATTTCTAAGGTTTGGGAAAGAGTAGGCTAACCTCCACATTTTTAGACTAAAAACTTTAGATGGACAAATATAAACTATAGGTAGAAATAAATAGATAGCAGGTAGATAATATATAGATAGCAATACAATACAAAGACATAGAGACCTAGATCTGAAACCAGAGGCAAGGTAGGTTGAAAGAGGGTTTTCAAATTCATATTTGGCCATGAGACTAAGGTTTTTATTTTTATTTCAGATATTTGACATGGAAACTCCTAATTGCTTCAATGAGGGCATTATTTCAATTAATAAAATTGCCCAAGTTTAAGTTTTTTAGTGATGAGTCCTAGCCCTATCCAAATCAATAGAACAAGATTTTAAATTTTTAAAAAATTAATTTTTGTGTGTGTGTTGTGTGGTTTTGATTCTGCCAATGTTTGGGCAGTGAGACATTGCTAGTTAGTTTATAGATTTCTCTATTTTAAATTTTTCTTCATTAGGATATTTCAAACCAGTTTTTAATTGTGTTTTTTTTTTCAAGATTAACAATTGCTAAGATAATGTCCTTCAAAAGCAACTTTTATTGATTGAGCATGATTTTTTTTCCAAAGCATGTTTTTTGGTGCATGTAACTATCGTTGGAAATGTTTATATTCTGCTATGCTTTGCAAGAACTGACCTGATGGTTTTATTTTATCTTTGCCATGAGTACCAAGAGTGTGAGGTTAAACATCATATATCTGTTTGAAGACGGCATTTCCCCTTGAGTAACTGTCGCTAGGTCATTTCTCCTCTGTAAAACTCCTGACATTCAGGAAAGGGAGTAGTTCTGTTTCACACTCCATAGCAAAGGTGATCTCTGGGAATTGTTTGCTGAGCAATCTGCTGTTACACAATACATCATTTTTATTGGAAATAAGGCAGATGTCACCAACAGCGGAGTTTGTCCAAGGCTGGCTCTGAAATTTCCTTTAAGACACTGTGCTCCCAATCAGGCAGAAAATTGCCGTCAGCTATGGCAGATTGAAAGATCACATTGCAGCGTCCAAGGACTGTTTATGACTTTTCCAGCGAGACACAGAGTGGGTGGTGGAGAGTGGCCTCGAGTAAGCCTATTTGTTCCAGCTATGATGCATCTGGAAACATTGTTCCTGTTTGCCAGTGTATAAAATGTGGGGAGAAACAAGCCATGTAAATATGTTGTACAAAGTTTGTACTTTGTGAAGTAGGTGGGTTGAAATCAGGGATAGGAAAATAAAGAGTGTCTACCCACAAGTCAGTAAGAAGCCTCTGTAGAAAACTTTCTATCTGAAGCAATCCTATTTTTTGCTTTAAAAAAATAACTTAGGATGAAAGATTTTAAGTTGAAACTCTTCATTGCTAATTTTAATTAGAGAGGCAGGTTTGCACATTTACTTTGTAAGAAGCCTTTGGGTCTTGGGTCATTCTTCACATACTGGATAATGACCATGGTTTCATGACTTATATTGCAGAACTTTTTAAGGCAAGCCAGATTCAGAAAATCAAGCGTCAAATGTTTTTCTCACATGAAGAAGGTTGAGCAAAGTAAGGGGAAACTGGGGAGGGGGCGTTGAATATCATAAATATAGAAGGAAGATCAATGAAACTGAAAAAGAAGCATGGGGAAAGGAGAAAGGGGAAGGGGTGTCACTGGGGACTGAAATTGAAGTAAATTAAATTCCATGCATTTATGATTTTGTCAAATGAACCCAACTAGTATGCATAACTACAATGCATTTATAAAAACACAAAAAGAAAAATATTATAAAAAACAAGGTTCAACTACACTTCAAATATGAGACATTGTACTGATATGAGTACTTCAAATATGAGTATTGCACTAATGCTCTGCATTAAAATTTAAACTACAATCTCCTTTCAATGTGGGAGGATTTTAAAAATCCCACTTATCAAATAACAAAGAGCAGCAGAGAAGGATGATATATTTCATGTACTCCTCACAAGGATGGTAAGAAGGCTCCCATTCACAACACTACTGTTGTGAAGAGATTCACCCTAATATTTCAGTGACTCAATAAGATGAGTATTTGTTTCCTCTGGTATCACAATGCATTGTGGGTATTCCTGGTCAGGCAGTTCTACTCAAGTGATCAGGGGTCCAGGGTTTGTCAGTCCTGTGGTTCTACCATCCTCAACATTTGGCTCCCAAAGTAGCCTTAGGAGATGATATCCATTAAGGAGGAAAGAGAAAGGAGGTGTTAGGGTGCACATCCCATTTGCTCAATGTCATTGTTCAGAATTCAATCACACCATCACAGTTTCTGGTTTGGGTTTTGGTTTTATATTAGGGTTTGAACTCAGGAGTACTTTACCATTGAGCTACATCCCCAGGCCTTTTTTAAATGTCTAGAAAGGGACTTGCTAAGTTACTGAGGCTGGCCTCAAACTTGCCATCCTCTTTTTATTTTTTTATTTTTTCCTTTTTCCTTTTGCAATGTTGGGGATTGAACTCAGGGCCTTGTGCTTGTGAGGCAAGCACTCTACCAACTGAGCTATATCCCCAACCCCTGAGCTATATCCCCAGCCCCAAACTTGCCATCCTCTTGTCTCAGCCTCCTGAGTCACTGGGACTACGGTGTGTGCCACTGCACCCGCTCCATCACACAGTTTGATCTTCTTGCAAAAAATTCTGGGAAATACACTGCCTGGTTGGGCAGATGCTTCCCAGCACCTCCATAGCTCCCATACAAGCAAGAAGTTTCAGTAGACAGCTTAGATATGTGGCTTAGATACATGGTGTCCCCCAAAAGCTCATGTGTGAGACAGTGTAAGACAATTCAGAGGTGAATGACTAGAGCCTAAGGGTTGTAACTTAATCAATGGATTAGCCACTGATTTGGATAACTGGGTGATAACTGTAGGTAGGTGGGGTGACTGGAAGAAGTAGGTCACTTTGGGATTAGTACTCTGTCTCTATTGACTGATGCTCCCCCTCTGCTCTCTCTGGTTGCCATGTTCTGAACTGCTTTCCTACTCTGCACCCTTCTGCTATGATGTTCTGCCTCACCTCTGGCCTAAAGCTACAGAGTCAGCTGACCATGCACTGAACCTCTGAAATTGTGAACCAAAGTAAACTTTCCTCCTCTACTTGGTTCTTGTGAGGTCTTTTGGTCACAGCAAACTAAAGTTGACTAAAACAAGCATAAAGATCTCATATAACTCTCTGCACCCAATACTTGTTTACCTATTTTAGGGCTCAAGAACTGGAGCAAGACTTTGGGGGAAAAATCAAAACAATACATATTAAAAATCTTATTTTATGCAAATTGCTGGAAGTCTCCAAGCAAAAGAAACTCTTTGATTTCTTTTGCTTTTAAGATAGCCAATTTTTTGATGACATAAGAATTTAAATATTGGAAATCAATTAATATGAAGGATATGTTTATACATGCCTCCATTCCCCCTCTAATCTCCTCTCTACCAACCAGGCTGAGAGTTCATGGAGTGAGGCACAAAATTTTTCTTAGTGTTCAAAATGTCTAGCACATATTTGTGCCAAATAAATCTTTAAATATTTGCCTACATGTGTGCGTGGGAGAGGGAATAATTTTGGGAGGGTGTGAGCACAAATAAACTTAGCCATTTTTCCTGCTGGAGACTGTTTCCAAGATTAAACATATTAATTAAAATGTTTCTTACTATAATTTTGTGAAAAAGAGCAGTATATAAAAACTAAATGTAAAACTTAATGTTAAAATGATACATAAATTCTGGCGTTGGAGCTTCCAAGGAAAAGAAGTAGGAAATTCAGTGAATAAAAGTAGTTCATTTTAAGCATACAGATTACTTGTTGACCAAGTTAAAAAATGTATAGCAAAACTATTACAAAGGTGTTTTTAAGTGCTAAACATTAGAAACAGCAATAACTATAACACTTAGAACACATAAAATGCAATAATTTAAAAAAAATGATTTCCACAACAAAAAAGCAAACAATTCAAGAAACTGAGATGCAAATATGTATCCCCAAAACAAAAAAGTTCACACTGATATCCTCAACAGTGAACCTAAAAAGAGAGGCAAGTTGCAAAAGAGTAAAGATAAAGGAAGTGGAAAACTATGCTCTTTTAGGAAAAAGAAATGGTGACTACTAACATTTCTACTTATTTATATACACTTCTTTATATTTTAAAAGTGAAACAGATGGGGCGCAGGGCGCTGGTTCACACCTATAATCCCAGCAGCTCCGGAGGCTGAGGGAGGAGGATTGAGAGTTCAAAGCCAGCCTCAGCAAAAGGGAGGTACTAAGCAATTCAGTGAGACTCTGTCTCTAAATAAAACACAAAATAGGGCTGGGGATTGGCTCAGTGGTCAAGAACCCCTGAGTTTTAACCCCAGTACTCCCCTCAAAAAAAAAAGTGAAATAGTTCCCTTAAAACACAAACAGAAAGCAAACAATGTTTTTTAAATAAATAGAAAATCACACTGTGTTAGAAATAATTTGAAAAAATCACAGTTAAAAATAATTGACAAATGTCTTTTCAAAAGACAACACAATGATAGGGAAGAACCAGCATTGTACATGGTTTGGAACAAAGGGAAAAAACCTTTACCACTACGTAAGTAAGAAAAGGAATCAAAATGAAACCCATCTACACTCAGACATTAGGGTCTACAATAACCAGGCACAAATTTTTTCCAGGCTATGCACATAGCTGCCCATGACAAAATGAAAACCAGCACTTCATGGCCAAGAGAAGGATTTTATGGCTACTTTACTCAGCATGTTCATTAGGAAGCCCAGAAAGATACCTGAGACCACGTAAGCAGTTTCATTCTTACAAAGCACTTCTTTCTGAGAAAATGGGTAGCAGAAAATCAGCACCAATCTCCAGAAACATCGCAAAGAGTTAGCAGGCAAGACTGGTCCTGTGACACCCACACCATTTCCACCAGACCATTTATGCCGCTTTCTTGGGGAACCACAGACTAGCCCCACAATTTGAGACTCCCATGTCTCAAATGCTTGAGATCAGAAGTGTTTTAAATTTCAGATTTGTTCAAACTTTGGAAATATTTTCTTGTATATAATATCTTGAGCATGAAATTCATTTTTGTTTTATATATACTTTATGTATGTAGCCTGAAGGTAATTTTATACCATAGTTTTAGGGTGTCTGAGTTTTGGCTGTGACCCATCAGAAGGGGTCAGGTGAGGAATTTTTGACTTGTGGCATTAAAGAGGTGCCCAAAAATTTCCTGATTTTGGAGCCTGTAGGATTTCAGACATTCAGATTAGAGATGCCCAACCTGTACTTCACTTCATAACTTCCCTGCTCCTGGCCCTCATCTTGACTGTAATTTAAGTCCCTGTTGGGCATGATGATGTGTTTCATATCTTCCCCCACTAGTCTAAAAGTCCAATAAGTCAGGCTTTCTCTCTGGATTATTACTGAATTTCCAGTACAAACAGTCTTTGGCATATAATAGACTTCAAATAAATGTTTCTTAAGTGGGGAGGTGATCTGAGGGCTGGAACAATGTTCTTACCTTCAGTCTTGGCCCCTCCTCATCTCTTGGGATCTGATTTGAGAGTGGTTTTCATAGGGAATCTTCCTTGCTTCCTTAGATGAGCCAAATCTACCAGTTCATGTTCCCTTAGCCCTGTGTTCTTTTACTTCTCTTGATCAAGTTGCAATTTTACATTTCTTTATAGAATATCTCTTCTCCTCAATAGTCTATAAACTTTATGAGAGTAAGTCATTTTGTTCCTACTACCAAGCATACTGATCAGTATGTAATTGGTTCTTAAGTCATGCAATTAGTCATATTAATCAGCACATAATTGGTTCAGAGAGTTGGCTGAAGGAACAACTAAATGAATATACAAATTAATGAGGAGGAAAGATATTTGTTAATAAAACAATTCTGACTCTGGGAAGAGTCTACATACATATGATTAGAGAATAAAAATCTAAAGTGATCTTTCATAATTACTATGGTGATGAAAAACAAAATTTATAAAGAACATAATAAAATTAAAATGATAAATGCACAATGAAATGATGAGAATACACACACACACACACACACACACACACACACACAAACACACACACAAATCAGATGCCTTTTTGTAGACATGAGTGAAGTCAGGGTGACCAAAAGATAGACAACAACTTAAAGCCCAATACTGAGATCCCAAAATTATATTGGAGGAATAACCCAAGCACTCCTAAGTCATTAAAGAAAACTTGGAGTAGATTTGGAGAGAATATAAGTTAGAAGAATGAACAAGGGCTTGAAAATGAAGCTTCAAGCAAAATGTTAAATTGAACTTTAAGAACAGGAGAAAAGAAGCAGCACCTTTTATGTGAAACCTTTTACACTTAGATTTTAGAGAGCTATTTCCAATTCTCCTATTGCCAAATCAATAAAAATGAACAAAATACAGCAAGTGTGACTTACATAAGAAGTAAAGATAAGAGTTTGAGATTGAGATTTTCAAAGCTTGGCTCACTTATAAGGACTCCATATTTCCCTGAAAAATCCATGAAGTCATATCTATTCTTGTGGATACAAAATGATTTAGGGAAAGCAATGAGGACGAGTCCAGGACCAAGGTTTTGTGTTCTCTCCAGTCCCCTCAATCTTAATACTGAATAATGACTAGGACTGGGTAATTTGAGTGTTTTTAAATGGAAATTTTTTATTTCTTCATTGTAAACTTGTTTTGCCTTCACCCACATGATCTGCCTATCTGAAACATCTTCAGGAACTTATAAATAAAGGAGAAATCATAGCCTATTTATCTTGAATATGAACAGTAATACAGGACTATCAGTCAGTTCATATACCCAACTGGGATTTTTATTAAAAATTTTAAAAACAATTTGGGGTGATGATTTTAAATTGAGAGTTTGAGAAAAAATTCATACTATTAAACCAAAAAACAGACTGCAATTGATACCAATCTCATGCAAAGGAGAGTTTCAAGTTGATTATGTTGATTTAATCTACCAAGGATTGAGTGTTTGAATATTGAGAAAGCTACAAGTTTTTGTCCTGAAATTTCCCTATATCATTGGTGGCCTCATTGATGATGGAATGCAGAATTGCAATGTGATGAGCAGGTTCACTTGATTCCTTTTTTCAGCATTAATTGACATCGACTGAGCACCTATCATTGTGTGTGTACAGTGTTAGGCTCTGAAGTGCCCAAGAAGTTCCAAACAGAAGCATTCCCTGTGAGGTTTGTGAACTAAACTTTCTTTGGTTCAGTGTAATAGAATCAAGATTCAACAAACTTTTATCCACATTTATTCTATCCTACTGTAATCAAATTTACTCATTTATTGATTCAGTCAACCAATATTATTATGACAGGAAATATGAGGAAATCTCTTCTCTCCAAGGGATTTTGGTTTAGAAGAAAGAAAATCAGTACACCCCAACAACAAATATTGGGCAACTTATTCTCAGTGACTGAAGCATGTATGTTCACTATGGGTCACTTTTTACACTCATTCCCAACCCACTATCCCTTTGTTTAACTAATACATATTAGAAACCCAAATGCCAAATTCTTGATTTTGCAGCCTCCCTTGCAGTCAGGTGTGGCCATGTGACACAATGCTCACCAACAAGATGCAAGACCGTGTCTGCCAATGGAATTGACTGCCTTGCAGACAAAAATAAGATATTGCCTTTTGTTGTCCTTTCCTTATCTCACTTTTTGGGATGAAAAATGATACCTGCCAATGCAGTACCCATCTGTGTTGATATTTGTTTCATACAGCCAAGTGCATTCCTAACAGACACAATAGGAAATCACTCCAGAAGATACCAAGAACTACAGTGATCCAAGGAGAAAAAGGGGTAACTAGCAAATTTTTCATGGGGTATCTTTGTCCATTAGCATTGTTATACCAAAATATTTGAGTCTGGGTAACTTATAAATGATAGAAGTTTATTTTCTCACTGTTCTGGAACCTGGGTTGTCTTAAGCTCAAGGCATGGGTTGGACAGTGTCTGGTGAGACATCCTTTCTCACTGACACCATGTTACTTTGTCCTCACATGATGGAAACTGGGAAGGACAAAACGAGAGACAGAGGAAATGCTCAGAAGGCATTTTTATGATTCATTAATCCATTGATGACTGAATTGCTTCCCCAAAGGCACCACCTCTTGCTACTGTCATCTTTGAAAGTTAAGTTCAACACATAAATTTTGGCAGGACATAACATTCAAACTATAGCATGGGGAAAGTGTCATTTGTTTACAACTTGAAGACTCATCTCTTGTACTAGGCTGTAATCTTTTTGAGAGAGGCAAATATGTCTTATTTCCCTTCATATACTTATGCCAAATAGTTAGGCAGTATTCAGTTTACAGAAGGTATATTGAATATATTCATTGAATAAGTAAAAGTTTACATTGTTTCATTTATCTTAAATATAACAAGAAATAACCAAAATATTGTTCCCTCTATTCCAATTCTCCAAATCAGTATAATCATATATTTTTGATCCCACAACTTTGTTAGTATGGCAAAAAATATATGTTTTTGCATGTGCATGTTTGTGTGTATGTGTGTGTGTGTGTGTGTGTATATATATATATATATATATATATATATATATAATGGTTATGTTAACATACATGTTGTAAAACATATCAAAAAAGTTAAGAGAACAAGATAAAAATAAATAAAACAGACATCATGAAGCTCCCCACACCTCAGTGGATCGAGGTGAACATGCCATCAGGGGACATGCTTTGTAAAGTTCCATCTGGGGACTATTACAATAATTTAGAGTATCATAGAAATATTTTAAAGTCAAAAAGTAATTCATAAAATCATATAAACCATGCCAATATCTCAAATCAATATGAAATTATAATACAACATTTTCTTCTGAGTTTTCCAAGTTTCATAGCTGTAGGAATTAGTATACCTTGACTCAAAATATACTAATAGGTTATTAGGAATCCAATCAACTGATCCTACTTCCATTTGCTCTGAAATAAAAGGAAATGTACTAAAGCAAACATTTATTGTTCTCCACTGTGCTGTAGATAGTGTGCTGGGGACATAAAGATCACCTGTCCCAATCTTCAGGGATTCACTGTTCCTTGGTAAAGAGAGGCAAGCGAGTAGATAGGTCACCAGAACCATGGTGGGACCTCATCCTGATACAAGGGAACCAGGAGCAAAGCATTCCACCAAAAACTTCAGAAAGGTCAGTGCCACCAGCTGACTGCAAAGTCATTAAAATGGGGTCGGCCTCTTTACTCACTAATTACTGTCAAGTAAAATATCCTTTGTACTTAATTAACTAAATGATGTCTTCTCAAATTGACTTTTATTATAAATAAAAATTTGGAATTTTTCTTTTAACAGGGCATCTGTGCCTTAAATGGAGTAGGAATAACCATTTAAAAACTGTCTTGGAAACAACCAGCAGATTTTTTGGCATCCTGCTTTGTATAGCTCAGATCAATCTTAGAGTTGATGGGAACTTTTATTTTCAAAATTAAATAAATGGCTCTTATTGTAAGGGGGTCTTATAAAGCATCCACCCTAAGAGTCCATGAATGGCCCCCAAGGATAGTGTTAAAATAGTATTCTGCTTTAGTCATTTTAAAAAATAATATTTTTTCAGGCGATTTATAAATGAAGAGTATATTCACATAATTTTTCTTTTTTAGGAAAAATAACCTATAAATGCATTAAAATAATAAAGCTGTTTACTTAATACTCCACTAGAGGAACAGGTGATGAAAGAAACTTAGAAGGAAGTTACTTCTTCCTCTGATTTAGCTGGGGAGCCCTCCCCTGGTTATTCCTAAAGTGTTCCTTCACACAGCCTTCCCTGATTTTAGTTCCTGAAAGCACCAGTCTCTTTGCTGCAAGCCCTTCAACTTCCATCCTCACATCCCACCCCTCAACCAACCCCAGGGCCTTTTCATTCAACACCTCCATGAGCAAATAAGGTGGTTATTTTTTTTCTGTCTAAAATTCTAAAATTGTCTAGACAGATATTAGGAGGCAGGAAGACTTCCAGATTGCTTTTTTTTTTTTTGGCATGATAATTGAGGTTGTATTAACTTACTGCATACCAGTTCTTACTAGTTTAAAAATTGCTAATGTAAATCTATTTTGATAAAACTAGTGTTTAGTTATCCATTATTTAATTATACATGAACATTATGAATATTGTGCTAGCAGAAATAATCTCCTATTTGGCCTATGATGAATGTCTTGCTGAGTTAATCTATTCTTTGACAGAAGTATACTGCATGTTTCTGCTACTGAGGACTTAGTTGATAATAGAAAGCCTTGTTATAGTATTGTTATATTTTTGTGAAATGAATGCTTTGTTTCCACATTTCTGGTAGAGATGTCCAGTTTCTACAAGAATTAAATAGGAATTTTTATTCATAAGGGGAGGAAAAAGAATCTTTCTAGGCTGAGCTATCAGTGGATGTCAAATATGATCTTGAATACTCTCTGGAAATCTGAATCTGCTCCTGGGGATTGTCAGGTGGATAGTGAAGAAATACATTCCAGGATTCAAAATCGATTATTTTCTCTCTGAGTGTTTATGTGTTTATGTGTGTGTTAGGTCATGTGTAGCTGTTGTGGATATCAGTGTGTGTTAGTATGCATTGATATATGTACTAGTGTGTATGTTGGAGCATTTATTAATATGTGTATTAGTGTGTTGGCTACAGTGTGTGTGTGTGTTAGCATATGTGTACTAATGTGGGTTAGTATGTGTATTAGTATGTGTTGGTGTATGTCTTAGTGTGTGGTGGTGTATCTATGCATGGGTGTGCATTAGTATATTTGTTGGTGTGTGCTTTAGTGTTATGTGTTGTTTTATTACCTTATGTGTTATATATGTGCCTGTGTATTAGTGTGTTTGTGTGTTAGTGTATGTGTTGGTGTGTGCATGTATTGCAAACACAGGGCAAGTATAAAATGAGAAGAACAGGAAATTTGATGATCAAATTAATAAAGTAAGGCCCTGCTCTGTTTATTTTAACCTTGTGAAAATGCTGGCTGGATCTATTCAACCTAAAGGACTGGAGCAAAGAAGTTGAGAATAGAACAATAAGTTGAGAGAGAGCAAGAACTACACTGTGGAGAGAGAGCAAAGCCTACATAGGAAAGGAAAGAGAGAGAAAGAAGCTGGGGGAGGAGGGAGGGCAACACCATCACCTGGACCAGTGGGTGTTTGGTTCCCCCACAGGAACTATTACCAAAGAGTGCCTGAGGAAAAAAATGATTCAAAGGTCAAGTTCAACAGCCTGGGCTGAAATCCATCTCACCTTGGATTCTGCTTTGCTGTTTTTTGAGGAACGTTAATGATCAAATTGATGAAGGACAGTGCATAGACCAAGACCCCTGAAAGCTTCCGAACTCTGTTGTGACTTGTGGGAGTTGACAACCTCCTCCTGTCAACTCAGCATTAGCCCCAGAAAAATTAGGGAAAGCTGCCCCCAAGATTAATTACGTGTGGCAGGGGTGGGGGTGGAGGTGGTCAGAGCAATACGATTTCCTCATATATTGAACACCTTTGTATCTATTAAGGTGCTTGTCCTACCTGTTTTCACACTGAGATTGAACTAAAGATTTTTTAATGTGCTACGTACCACTAAAGATTTTAGTCCTAATTTATCACATTGAGAATCTCTATGCAAGAGCCTCACCTGACAAAACAGACTAATCACATTAAAGATTTTTTAAAAGATTTAAAAAAGAAATATGGAACATGTTTGCAAGGATGAGTCTTCATTGAAAACATGGAAGAGTGGTTTAGACTAAAGTTACAAGTGGGGTCATTAACAAGAACAGCAAGAATCAGTGTTTGCGAGAGTTAAAATAAAATACAAAACTCACGAAAGGGTGATGTGCCTTCAGACTCTCCCAGTCCCTGCACTCTGCCCCCACGTCCATCATTCCCCTCGCAGCGGTCACTAACCTGGTTATTTGTCTGTTTCCACACTACTGCATCACAAAACATCATACCCACTTGCCTGGAAAAGATAATATCTCACACATATGGGGCCTGCCTTTGATCTCTGTGGTCGAGCGAGAGGTCAGAGGCCTGCCTTCTCCAGGCCCTTACTTCAAATGATTCCTTTCATTTACTGAGAACCCAAATGTTAGAAGGGAAAGGAAGGAAAAATAAAAGCTGTGATTTAATAGCAATTTATGTGTTTGGCCTATTTCGGGTTGGTTTTTAGCCTCTTTGGGTCACATCTATTCTACTTGTCATTCCTCACTGTTCCCCTGTCCTCCTCCCTCTCCATTTGTTTGTTTTGTGGCCCTCAGACAAATTGGCACTTCAAGATATCTTATCCCCAGAACTGCCCTGCACCATTTTGTCTTTCTAACAGGTATGGTTCAGAGGCTTACTCTAAGGTCTCTTAATGGCATTGTATGTAAGTCAGGAGGCACAAATATATAGCAAGCTCTTATAAATTTAACAATTTAAACTGTGCATAAAAATGGCTTCCTTAAATTCATATAACTCATTGAGGGAATGTTCCATTTGTGCACAATTGAAGAAAGGAGGCAGATGATGGAGTAAGTGGGGCCCAGAACAGAAGTGGAACTAAGACATAGAAAACACTTTATAATGTTTCTCTTTCACGAATTAAATTTAAAAGTATCGATTTTCATATAAGATTTAATGATTTTGCAAGTTTGTTAATGGTCATCACAATGTTGCTCCTCACTGTACAATAACACAGGATGTTCACACTGATTGAAGATGTCCCATGTGCCAGGCACTGTGGAGTGAGCTTAGTCTGTGTTTATCTAAGTTCATCCTCACCACAAGGCTGAGGCAGACGTCATTTTTCCTCTTTAAAAATGGCAAGCATTTAGGTAATCAGACTTGCACACACAAAAAATGTAAGTCTGGTTTGATTCTTATGGAACTGTTGTTTCACTTGGATGAGATTGACTAGAATGGGTGAGTTATATGAGAGGAATTTGAAAATACTATCCTCTTAAAATAGAAGGACTGGAAAACTCAACTCCATATTGCTATGTTAATATCTTGGTTACTCTCCGCTTTCCCTGATAATAATGGAGGGAGCCTTACTGAGGGCTCTGTATTGAGAGAAGTGGAATCCCAACGCAGATCTTAGCCATGTATCATGGGCAAGTTACACAACATTTTTGTGAGCTGTTTGTGAACTTTGGGCAATGTTCAAGCCCTTAAGGCAGGGAAGTCGCTCTTCCATGAACTCCTGGGTGAAATCACCCATTGAAGAAAGCCCAGATCCTGCTGGCACCTTGAACCTAGCTCACAGCTCCAAGTTCAAACAGCCTGTGGAGATGGGTGTGATCTGACAAGCACAGACAACCTGTTTATCTCACTCTCATCCTGCCTCCCCTGAAGGAGATTCCTATTGATCCCCTTTGCTCTGTCCTGATATAAATAAATCAAGTGTGGACTTTTTCTTGGTTAGAAGTGAGACCCCTCTGGTTGGCTAAATCTGTCACTCCCTTGCTTTGAAAATATATATCTTTCTCGCCTTTGTCTTTATTCTTTTAATATACTACTCTCATAGCTTGTATTTCCCAGACATTCAATGGTTACCCACTCCTTCATCCATGTGAGATGTGGGCAAGGAAACCTGGACTCTAGTTTCTCCACAGTATTACCTCACAAGGCCATCATGAAGATTAAATGAAATGACACACATGAAACCTGTAGACTTGTGTTTTCTATGTGCCAATGTATACATGTGTTCTCTATTTATCTATATTCCAACATACATATTCTTCATACCTCTGTTCTGACGTGTATATTCCATACATCTGTCTTCTATCTCTAGCTCTCTCTGTATATACAGTCAGGCATTGCTTAGTAATGGGGAATATTCTGTGCCATTAGACGACTTTACCCTGGTATCAACACAACAGAGTGTACTATGTGATAGGTAGGCTGAACATTCGACACAGCCTGACATATAAGCATGTGGTTTTACAGTAAACTTTTTTTTAAGTAGGAAAAATAACTCTAGAATAATGATCAAAGTATGGTGTAATAAATACATAAACCAGAAACATTTATTAACATTATCAAGTATTAGGTATTGTTCAGGATTGTATGTGCTAAACTTTTATACCACTGGCAGTAGGTTTGTTTACATCAACACCACGACAAACATGAGCAATTTGTTGGGCTATGATGTGAGAAAAGCTATGAGGTCATGAGGCCATGGGAGATTTTGAGCTCCATTATAATCTTACAGGACTGCCACTATATATGCAGTTTGTCATTGATGGAAATGTCATCATGTGATGCATGACTGTATATAAAACTACAGCAACTTGACAACTGACTGCGGTGCCACTCCAGGGGACAGCACTGTTGAGTGCGTGGAGACACAGGGGCCAGGTATCACAATTATCAAGACTTTTGCACCTCAAGAAAGTACAGGGAAAGTTGGATTGCGTGTTGATATTATAGAGTGGTTGGCTTACAGAGACTTGGAAAAGAACAGAGGAAAAGTTCTGTACATGTTGTGTTGTCTCCCTATAAAAACAAAACCCAATAAAAACATGAAAGTCAGCTAATACCATCTGAGATGTCTTATGTATGCAGCAGGAAGCCAAAGATTTCGTCCTAGGAATGTTGACTGGAACACGGGAAGTCTGTTGTGAACAATCACACTCAATTTTCTGTCATTAAAAACAGCAGGGGATATGTCAGTGAAGACCCTGGATTCAGGCAGCCTGGGTTCAAATACCAGCTCTGCCACTTATTGACTGTGACACTTTGAGCAATTTAATTAATCTCTCAGTATTTCCATTTCCCCAATTGATTCCCAGGCAAATAACAGGGTTTAAATTAGCTGATATGAATGAAGAACTTACAGTCCTGCCAACTCATCCTCAATAGACATCCACTGCACAGAGACCAGACGCTAGACTGATTCTGAGTGGATTTGACTCAATATCTAGAGAATCTGCATAGGTGGTTTCCAAATCTTTCTCTCATGGCCCTGAGAATCTACTGTAAACTTTATTAACAAGAAAAGATGCAAAATTGGGATGAGGACTGCATGAGCTTTCAAGAGTGTTCTAGTGTCTGATGGACATGTTACTGGGTTCTTAGAGAAACACACCACTGCTAGCACCAACCAGGGTCCCTTTAGCTTTCTGTGCTCAGACCAGAGTCTCCTGAGTAAAAGATGTATGATCTAGGAAGAGACTAAAAATGCTAAGCAGAAATGACTTTAGGGAATCCTGTCTGACTGAAGCTGCAGAAAGATCACAAAAGTTCCAAAAACAGGAATTGAAAGTGTGAAAGCTAACAGGTGGTAAAATGCTCTGATTGTGGTGATGGTTATGCAACTCTACAACTAAACCCTGAACATTCAAAAACTGTTGAACCACACACATTCAATGGATAAATCCTGTGATATGTGAACTGCATCTTAGTAAAGCTATTAAGAAACAGGAGGTTGATGAAAGCTAATGTCTATTGTTATTGATGCTTCCAGGAAGGAAAGAAATTTAGAAGCATTTTGAGGGCTAATTTGCAACTTAAAGCTAATATAAAGAGAGAATGAATAGACACATCCATCACAAGATGATCTAGAGCAGGGAAAGCAAAGAATACTATTTGATAGCATCATCTGGCTTTTACATATTCATCCCTCCATATCTACAATCCATTGGCAGATCTGTGATAGGAGAGCCTTTATGAGCACAGAGTTTGAGGATTAGCTTTTCCCTTTACTTTGAAAGTAGTGACTCTCATGATTGGGAAAATGTACTGGTTGACATATAAGAGGAATGGGCAATTACCAAATTACCCTTAGAGTCTCCTAGAGTTAGAAGAAACTGCAACAAAAATGGATCTATTAGGAAAAGAAGTTGATTAATTATTCACTAGAACCAGAAATGCAGAGTTTGAGGTTATAAGCACAGGGAAATTCCCTCCTTCTGTTCCTCTTCGGGTCTTGTTGGGCCATCTGTATTCTATTTCTCAGGTGTGCCGCCCACAGCTGAAGATGCTGCAGAAAGCGCCTGGATGTGCAGCACCTGTGAGAGCCTCAGCTCTAGCTGACCTTGGAACACAGCACATAAGCTCCTCTCCAGTGAGAAATTCCAATTTTTGACAGGCTTGGATCACACCCCACGGGGCCTTTCTTCCTTTTTCACGAGCCAGTGAGCTGCCTTTCCAGCCATCTTTCTTATTTGTTTTCAAAGTAACCGTTTTGTGTTGTTAGCCCAAACCCTGAGCCACTCACACTCACTAATCTCCCCACTCACAAGAGTTTAAGGTCCTTAAAAAAAAAAAAAAAAAAAAAAACTCTTACCCACCTGCTAGTCGTTAAAACAATTACATGGTCAGGAGCCCACGAACAAAGCAATTAATAACGTACCTGGGTCATATTACCTCCTGGCCCCATACGCAGGAGGATGAATTATGTCCTTGTCCCATTTAAGACCTGTGGCTCTGGAACAATGGCACATACACAAAAGAGTGGAAGAGGGGGTGGTTTCTTTTTGACTTTTTCTGTCTAGACACCTAATTCTTATAACCCTTCATTCAACAGTAAGTTCTCTTGCTTCAGTTAGACAGGCATCATAATTTACTTGTGTAATCCTATGCTTGCTTATTTTTCTCCACTGTGCATAAATTAGTTTGAGTTCACTAATTATTCAGCAGTTATTTACTGAGCACCTACCATTCGTGGTACTAGGGATGCAGCAGTAAGTAGCCAAAGTTCCCGCCGTGTTGGAGCTGATGTTCTCTATGTGGTCTGGCTACGTCTGTACTGTGCAAGTTGGATGGAATGTTTTAACCACCATCACTAGAATGCCCTTTAGTTTTCTTTTTGGTAATAGTAAGAATTATGATACCAATTATAATTTGTGCCATGCTTCATAAGTTGTAAAGCATTCTGGCCCTGTCATTTGACAGTGTTCCTTTCAAAGCAATCACATCTCTGCTAGGGCTCCCATTTTGTGGCAAGAAGTATTCTACCTTCTGTTTTTTGGGACTCCTCAGAACATTCCATGGATTTTGTAATTCTTTTAAATTCCTTGTTTTTTTTTTTTTTTTTTTTTTTTTTTTTTTTTTTGTAATTCAAGCATTTCTTACAAGAAAAGTAAAAGTGTAAGAAAACATTAAAATGTACAGGGCAGAGGATGAACATCTATTCAGAAAATGTGACGAGGTAACATTCCAGCTGGGGAAGTGGAGAGGAGGTGTGAGCCCTTTGCAAAAGAAGAAGCCAGGTGTCCATGACTCCTGCATCCTGAGAGCTGAGCTTTCAGTCCAGTTTCCACTTGGAAATTGATCTTATTACTTCCCCTCCCCACTCAGGCCATTATGGCCCAGAACAGATGCTTCTGGAAACAAAAGGCTGTTGGTCCCTGTGAACATAGAGCAAACCAGCCACACAGGCACTTTGAGGATCTCGGGGTGTGACCACACTGTTTCTTACATAAAGCTAATGAACTTATTCCACTTAACAAACACTTGCCAAGCTCCTATTTTGTGCTGGTTGCTTTGTGAGAGATGAGTTGGGGAGTACAGACTGCATGTAGAGGTATTTACCTTTGAATTTAAAGTGTGAACTTGGGATGGTTATAAATACAAAACAGAATCATTACATGATATTTACAAAGGCCCTGATAGAAGGAAGCAATCATCTCAATGGGACCTGAAGGGACCACACTTAACAACATAATAAGAGGAAGAGAAAAGCAGGGGAGGGGAGTAAAAAAAATTCTGGAATCAACCAGAAAAATGACCATTGCTGGTAAAGAGATGCAACCAATTTCTCCGGAGAAGGAATATAACAGTATGATAACATGCTTACAGATAATTTATTGTATCTGCCTATGCTTAAGTGAATGGTATAGGGAACTGTGTTCACTCAGGGAACATACCTGCCTTGAGCACTAATATAAATGGTTTCTACCCCAGCCAATGCTAAACCACTTGGGAACATTTTTAACTCAGAGCCACCATTCCAGACCAAATAATTCAGAATCTTGATTGTCGAGTATATAGACAAGTATTATTTTAAAGACTCTCAGGCACTTTTAATGTACAGTTAAGGACTGAGAATAATTGACCTAATATATTGATCTCAATCATGGCTGTATGTTAGAATTACCTGGAGAGCTTTAAAAACGTACAGACCCAAGTAAATCTGACTCTAGAAGGTAGGACCTGGGCATCAGCACTTAAAAGTCTCCTATGTTCAGCCAAGGTTGTGAACCACCAGCCAAGGCCAGGCTCCCCCTTTTCATACCCTAAGCAGTAGTGAACAAATCTGACATAATCCCTGTCTTCATAGAATTGAAGATTTAATGAGAGGCAAATCATGGGCTAGGCTCAAACAAATTATGACCTACTGTGATGAACATGATAATGAAATCTAAGAGGCAGCAAGAATTGAAAATAGTGGTGGAATAGGAAGCAACAATCAAATTAAGAGAGAACAGTCATAGGAGTGACATTTAACCTGAGAATTAAAGGAAGACAAAGAGCTAGCTTTAAGATAGAGGAAGGGAGATGAGGAGGAGAAGGAGAGAGAAATAGAAAGTTCTAAGTAACTCGAACACATGGAAAGGCCCCAGAGTGAGAAAGAGCTAGACATGATTAAGGAAGGAAGGCACAAAATGACCTGGAAAAATTAAGCTTGGATCACATCATGCATGTCGTATAGGTCATGTTAAAGAACTTGCATTTCATTTTAAGCTTGATAAGAATCCATTGGAAGTTTTAAGCAGAAATGTGAGATGCTTCCATTTATTTTTTTTTAAAGATCAGGCAAGAGATGGAACAGGCCTGATGAGGAAGATGCAGTGGAGATGCAGAAGGATACAACCTGTTGGTTTGTAATTACATATAGTGACCCAAAATGACTTAAGACAGGAATTTCATTTTCTTTTACCTACGGAGCACTTCAGATCTCCCCTCTGCCTTTCTTAGAGAAGAAGAATCTCACACTTACAATGTAGCTGACATAGCCCTGCTATACCTTCACTCAAGGCAAAAAGAAAGAGGCAGATCAGTCTCTCACAGAGTCTACCCACCTTTTAAAGATCTTACTTCCTGCAGATCTTACTCCTTCACTGGCAGAGCCATCCAGTTCTTCTGCTGACACTCCATTACCAGGACTTCACTACCCCAATCTGCAAGGGAGACTGCAAAATGTAGCTTTTCAGCTGAGCTCTTTGCCACCCCCAACCACAGCTGGATTTTGTTGTAAGTAAAAAGAGGAAAATTGATATTGGGTGGGCAGACATTGCTGTGTTTGAGATCTACTTGGAAGCAGAATCTATAGACCCTGCCGAACAGGAATGGGGAATGGAGGGAAAGCAAGTGATCAAGATGGGAGCCTCAGGAGATCAAAGAAGATCATGGGAAAATAGGTTGAAGAATCAGAAGTCCACTTGGAAAATATACCAGTAAGATATCTAAGTGAGAGTAAGCAAGAATGGTAATGAAAAACAAATACATAAAAAATTGAATCTAGAGAAATAGCATAGACTAAAGACATAAATTGGGAGTGATCAGTTACTTTGAGATTGAAGCTCTAGGTGAACTGAGATTGTCCAGGAAAAAGGTATACAGAAATAACAGAAAGTGATTGAGGACTAATACCCACAAAGCACCCATAATTAGGGGTCAGGCTGGTGAGATGGACTCAATTAGGGAAACTGAGAAGAGGCCAATGATTCAGGCAGAAAACCAGGAGAGTCTATCACAGCAGCCCAGAGGAGAGAGATTAAAGGAAGACTGGACGTCAACTTGTTAAGGCTGAGAAAGTTGAGGACCAAGGTGAACCTGCTAGATTTAGCAAATGGAAGTCATTGGTGACCTTGGAAGAGCAGGGCAGACCAGGGAGTGAGTGGAAACCAACTGAGCTGAGTTACAAAGTGAATGGACAAGAAGGAAGTGCTCTGAGCATGTGAAGACCTCTCATCAAAGAGGTTTGCTGTGGGAGAGGAGCAGAGTGATAGGTTACAACTGGGAAAAACAGAAAACAAAACCCTAAGAATCAAAATTGTGTTCTTACTTTTTAAGTTGAAAGCTACTGGAGAATCTTTGCACAATGAGGGAAAATATCCAATAGGAGAGAGAATGGTGAAGGAGGAGAGAAGAGGAGACTCAAAGAGCTCCATCTTTAAGAAGGCTAAGTGGGATGAAATCCAGGACAGAGGACAGAGTACAGCTTGGCTTAAGATGGGGGCTTTCCTCATCTCCAGTGATGCTAAATCCCACACTGAAAGTTGTACTAGAGTTCAGCTCTACTGTTTTAAATGATCTTCATATTTTGTATAGAAGGTACCCTTTTTAATCTTATTATGGACTCCAGTCGGGGCTCATAAAAATCATCATGGGTGACTAGGTTCGCAATACCTCCCACAAAATGCAAGGCTTTTCTACTTAGCAAGTACAAATACACTTTGCCATCACAATATTTAAAATTTTTCTCAATAGTGCACACTGAATATAATATTATTTCTTGCTTCCCTTTCTTCTTCCTACCCAACTCTTTTAAGATTTTTGTTCTGGAACATATGTACATGGGTGGTTAACTCAGCTGGAATTTGGTCACTGTGTTTAAATCTTAAATGTTTATTTCTAAAATTGGCACATGTCTGGGTAATCAACCATTCTGATTTGCCAGGAAAGAAGGGTTTCCTGAGATGCTGTACTTTTAGTGCTAACCTGGACAAATCCTTAGCAAACCTGCATGGTCCATAATCCCAAGTATTGGCTACAAATGTAAAGATTGTTTAAAGATCTTTGACTTTGCTAAGCTTGGTAGTACTCACCTATAATCCCAGTCGCTCAGGAGACTGAGGCAGGAGGATCACAAGTTCAAAGTCAACCTCAGAAACTTAGTGAGGCTTTAAGCAATCTAGCAAGACCCTGTCTCAAAATAAAATACAGAAAGGTTTGGAGATGTGGCTCAGTGATTAAGCGCCCCTGAGTTCAATCCCTAGTACCAGGGGAAAAAAAAATCTTTGGCCTTAGGTTAAGTAAATAGCAACATATTATTATTTCTTCTCAGTATTTAATCAGTCTTGATACATAAGTACACTTCCAATGATGATAAGATGAGTACAATCCAACTACACCAGAGTCTTTGAGAAATTGATGAGCATTGTATGGTGCGGATAAGCCCAGCTTTGGAGTCAGAAAAACCTATGTTTAAATTTTTGATACTATTGCTATCTGGGCTTGGAAAGGTTAATGGTCTCTTAAAGCTTTAGTTTCCTCTTGAATAAAAAGGCATGATAACAATAAAACTTATCTCTTGTGTTGTTCTGAAGGTCACTCAGGGTAACAGTGCTTGGCATAGAAGCTCAGTAACTAATAACTACGATGTCAGTATGGATCCTAATAATTAGACATAGGTAATAACATCTGATCTATGCCCAATTCCACACAAACACCTGAATTAGACTTATAAACCAACACAGAGTAACTGATATTTTGATGGCAGCCTAGAGGCAGCAGTGTTCTTCTTCCTGTCTACATAATTTGAAAAAGGTTAAATCATACCATTATAATTTAGTGAAATGTGTGAATTCTTTTAAAAAACTTTTAATTAAAGATCATGTAGTATATGGTTAGGAGCAGACTGCATAGGCAGACCACCAATATTCAAAGCCCAACTGGCTACTTACCAGCTAAGAAATAATGGGAGTGACTGAGCCATCTGTGCTCCATTTCCTCATCTTTAAAATGGGAATATTATAAATTCTTAACTCATTGGATGATTTGAACATGAACTGGGAAAATCAACACATAGTAAGAACCAATAGTATTCCAATAATTACCCTATAGCTGGTGGTAACTCAGAACAGCATTCATTACAAATCATGTTACTAAGAATATTTAATAATAATTCCACATTGATAAATAGATCTTATTATAATTTATACTTAAAATCATAAAACAATAATATTTGGAAAAATTCATAAGAAAATTATTAATTGATTAATAAACAAAAATGCCTTCTTGAACATTAAAAAGAATTATCATCTCTCCCCAGATACAGTATTTTAGTACTATCTTTCAAAGTCCTAAAGAAGGACTTTTATTGTTAAAAGGGGGGGGGCAATCCTTTAGTTATAAAGTTATAAATTAGAAGTAAACATGTACTAGAATTTCAAATATTTCCAATTCAGAGTTTTAAAATAAGACTTTTTCCCAAACTAAAAGAAATATAGGATTATTATTGAAATATGTTTAATTCAGAAAAGCACAAAAAGAAGAAAAATAAACACTACCTCAAACCTCACTATCTAGACATTAAACTTTTTGTATATGCACTTCCTTTTCTTCATACATACACATTTCATACTTTTTCTTGATTCATAATGCACATTATATGGTACATTATTTTATTTTTCTTTTTTTTATTATTTTCTCTTAATAATATACTGTGATGTTCCAGTTCATTAAATATTTTTCTACAACATTATCCATGTATATTTATGTACCAAGGTATATTCAACCAGTCATAGTTTATTAAACAATTAAGATTTATCCATTTTACAGCTTTATAAATAAAGTTGAAATGCTTATTTTATAACTTGGAAGAATAATTTAGTGATTTTGATTTTTATTGAAAAGAAAATATTTTAATTAATAAAATTGGTTTTGGGTTACTAGAAATAATGCCTATAAAAACAACACAAGTTAAAAACTCAGTGAATTTATCTTTAAAAATGAAATACATTCTAAAACTATTTTGCTGAAATTCCTAAAGTGGTAAAGTTTTAAATGTGAAGCTTTAAAGCTCAGTACTCTTCTGTCCTGAGCGGGAGATGCTTGGGGTCTTGACTGTGGTACGATTCAGAGCTCCACCAAAAGTTGCTTCTGAATATGTCTTAACGTTACTACTGGACTGTACACTTTGAAACTCTATGGAGTACATGCCATCCAGTTCTCTGGTCCTAGTTGTCAGCACAGGGACAAGTGCCATGCCCTTGAGAGTCAAGGAATCCTCAAGTCAAAGCACACATTCACAGACTTAGCTGTGATCTTTACTTTATTCAACGCAAAGTTGAGGGTGGAGAATGTAAGATAAAGAAAATGATTTTGGATTTTTCTAGAAAAATTCCCAAGATGATAGACATCAACCAAAGTCAAAAGACCAAAAAGAGGGAAAAGAATTTACTGAGGAAAAGTGCTTTAGAATTTTATTTTAAAAAGTAATTTAAAGTAGACTAAGAAGGCATAATAACTAAATGCAAGGTGGGCTTCTGGAACAAAAAAAAGAACATTGTTGGACAAACTATTGACACCTCAGCAAAGTCTGTAAGCTAGTGAATAGGATCATAGCAAGTTAATTGCTTAACGTTGGTAACAGTACCATGAGTAGCAAGGATGATATTTTTACAACTTTTCTGTGTCTAAATTTATTTCAAAATAAAATTTAAAAAAATCTCTAATAATAAGCATAAAGTCAACAACTATTGCCACTTTAGTCTCCTAAAATCTAAGAAGATTCAGGAGACATTTCCTATTTATTCTGAGGGTGATTAAAACAAGACAAAAATACAAGCATTGAAACATCAAAGTCCATGAAGAAAATCAGAACTGAACAGAAGTGTATATTTCCACCCAGCTGTACCTCAGAGTCATGACTTTTAAAAAACACTAAATTAATTCTGTACCACTGAAGCTGCATCTAAAAATAGGTAGTAGAGGTTTGTTTTATAGTACTTATTCTGTTTAAGATGAAATCAGTGCGGCTTAGTATCCAGAAGCCTAGTACAAATCATTTTCTTCTTTTTCTTCCAAAAGTTTGAAAATAAAGTGTACAAACCTCAGTGAATTTTATCATTATAATTATCTAGAAGCCACTGTACACATGAGTTGATATTAAAAATTGAGAAAACAGTGAGATACATCCAAATGAGAGTGTACATGAAAAATCTGAACTGACTGTATAAATTATGTTAATTCATTACGTGCTTATCACCTTTCTATCACTTTTATTAATAGTGGCATTTTACTTTGAATTTTATTAAAAGGTTAAAAAGGGCAGAGTTTCAGAGTTTACCTTAAGTCTTTTTAACATGAATTAGCACAAATATACACGTTTTACAAATAATTCTCACCTGCCAAAGTGACCTACATGTTATATTTAGGAAGCAATGCCTGCTAATAAATAAATGTAAAAAAAAAATGTGGATGACATGTATTTCAAATTTTTCTTCTCAAAATGTATCTTTGGAACTCAAATAATTACTTTCCATTAGCATAAATATAGTACCAAAATACTTCCAGGAACCAATCAAAAATAGAAGATTGTAACCCTTTACTTTCAATTTCCCTAAAATTCTGCACCCTACAAATGGCCTTTTACTTTTTTTTTTTTTTAAGCTAGTGCATCTCTCCTGACAATAAAGGGAACCGGAATTCTCTTGGTGATATTTTTCTCACACTGACTGGCATTGAAAAAGTCAAATTGCTCAAGGTTAATCAGCCTCGTCTGAAGGAGAGGAAGTTTACCCCTCATTTCCCAACAGATTCTCTTTAATTTGGAAGCAACATTGACAGGTGGCCTCAACACTGAGAGCATTACAGACCACCTTGAAGGTCTCGGAGCCAGTAGCCTTTGAAGTCAGTATAATCAACAAGTCATCTGATACCTGATCAGACAGAATGGCCCCACGGAGAAGGCCATCTCTCAGGTAGACTGAGTGTCTATCAAAGTGGAATAATATGGCAAATTCGCAGTTTAATGGAACTATAAAATGGAGAGAAACATCCATTACAATCTGATGTTCAGAGCTCTTACTTTCTATAAAAATGTTAATACAACTTTCTTTCAAGAGTAAGCAAATCATCTATCTGAAAAAAAAATGATCCTTTACTAAAACTGAAGAGGAGAAAAATTAGTTTGTATTTTATGGACAAATAGTTTCCTCTCCTTTTTGGTGGTCAGTCATAAATAGCTGATCAAATATTTTGAATAAGATGCCATCTCAAGTCATCCCACAATGTGTTAATAATATGGAGGAAGGAATTTCCATTCTTGGGAAGAGACTCATGTTTGTCTATCAGAACAAAATTAAATTTCCTGGGCATGAAATGTTCTCTATTCTCTGAAAATGGTTGCTCAGGTTTCTATTTGCCAAACCTGATTCTGGGTATATCCATTCATTTCTTGGTCGGCTTTTGCATTCAGTTGAGAAGGAAAATGCATGTTTCACTGAATGTAACTAACCCATCCTGTTTCAATGAGGAGCAATTTATAGCTAAATTGTGTGTTCAGGAAAGAATCTAACAGCATTTGCATGTATGTCTGTGACACTTGTATTGCCCACATTCAGATTCATTCAACCTAATAGTTTCTATGTCTCCCCTGTGTTTCACACGTTGAACCAGACACTATGAAGGAAATTCTGTGGATTGCAATTTACAAGTGTCATGGGCATGTCTCTCCAAAGTGAATGATTCTTCTGACATTCTTTACATGGCCACAGTTCCCAGAAAAATGCTGGTTTGTTATTTTTAGGCATACCCAAACTTCCAGGGTATAAAATTATTTTCACTAGTAAGGATAGTTTCCATGCTTTGCTAGACATATTTAACCTGCCTTTTATCCCCCATAACTTTCCAGACTCTTCAGAGGCTCAAACACAATGAAGGAAGAAGGAAGAAAGGATGGTTCTTTGAATATGAACTAATTTTTCTTCTCTTCAGTTTTAGAAAAGGATCATTTTTTTTTCAGATAAATGATTTGTTTACTCTTGAAAGAAGCATTGGGAATGTTCCAGAAGAGTGGAAGACCCATCTATCTATGGAGTTGGAGACTGTTTGCTTCATAATTAGTGAGCATTGCTGCCTATTGTTGCTGGTAACACCAAGTCAGCAGAATAAGGTTAGAGTTCTAACTCTGCCACTTAAGAATTAAGCAGCCTTAAATGAACCACTTAAATATTCAAAGTCTCAGTTTCTTCGTTTGCAAAAGTATATACCTACCACATTCTGAGAGGCTATCATGAAAGTGAAGGAGATAATTCAGGTAAAATGCTTTTCACATAGATTGATACAGAATAAATACCCAATATCCCATAGCTTGAATTTGTATTTGGAAATGTTCAAGTCATACTCAGAGTAACCTGGCAAAGCATATAGTATTTTTCAAGACCCTATTCATTATGGTTATTTTTTAGAGAGTAAATGAATAAGGATTATTCATAATTTTCTGCCAGGGAGTAGGAGAAAGTAAAACTGCCTCAAATACTAGACAATGGAGGTTGTACACAAATATTTTTAATCTGTGTAACAGGAACAAAGTGTGGTTTAGGAAAACTAGCTGAGAGGAAAAAGCTATGTACATTTTCTAGAGACAGGAAAGCCCATAGCAGAGACTGTAAAAATAATTCAGGTGGAGGGAAAGGGGAAGACCTGAGAGAGAGAGGAGTGAAACTGGATATATAGATTGAAGAAATAAATCCAGAAAGTAGTATCATTTAGAATAGCACCAAGAAACACGAACCATTTAGGGGGAAAAGTCTAACAAAATATGTGCAGGATCTGTGAACTGAAAAGTACAAAACACTGATGAGAGAAATAAAAGAAAACTAAACCTTCACTTATTGGAAGAGTCAATATTGCTGAGATGTCTATTTCCCCTAAATCCTTTAGAGATTCAATGCATTCCCAAACAATATTCCATAAGGATATTTTGCAGATATCAACAAAGCTAATTCAAAAACTCTTTTTGAAGAGCAAGCAAACTATCACTGCCCCCCAAAAATTAGAATAACCAGAAAAATTTTGAAAAACAAAACACAAAGTTTTAGGACTACCTGACTTCAGGTATCACGTGTAAAGTTGCAGTAAAAGACCAATGGTATCAGCAAAAGAACACAGATCAGTGACCCAGAGAAGAAAAGCACCAAAATTGATGCCCCAAAATGGTCAATTTTGACAAAGGTACAAAGGCAATTTCAGAGGGAAAAAAATTTAGCCTTGCCCACAAATGGTGCCCAGATCTCTATATGTAAATGATAAGAATCTTAACCCATAACTAGCACATACAGAAAAATTAATCCAAATGGATTATTGATTTAAATATGTAGACCCAAAATATAAAACATCTAGATGAAACATAGAAGAAAATGTTTATGACCAAGGTGAGGTGACAATCTCATATATTTGACACCTAAAGCGTAATCCACACAAGAAAAAATATTCATAAAGTAAACCTCATCAAAATTTAAAATTTCTGTGAAAGATATTCTTAGAATTTTTTTAAAAATCCACAGAAAGTAGAAAATATCTGCAAATGATACATTCAACAAAGGACTTTATCTAATATATATTTCATATATATACATATATATGACACTCAAATCTCAATAATAAGAAAACAAACAACCTAATTTTTAAAATGAGCAAAAGATTTGAATTGCCATTTCCCAGAAAGTTTGGCACATAAGCACATAAAAATATAGTCAAAATTCCTCTCAGAAATGCAAATTTAAACCATCATGAGATATCACTGCGAACCTATTAGAATAACTAAAATTGAATAAGACCAACAAGACTGATGATACCAAGTGTTAAGAGGACATGGATCAACTGTAATCTCATACATTGCTGGTGGGCCTGCAAAGTTGCAAAACAGTTTGCAGTTTCTTATAAAGTTAAACATATACTTATCATATTATCCAATAACACCATATATAAGACAGATGAAAATTTATGAATATACAAAAAAATCTACCTACATGTTTATAATACCTTTGCTACCTCTCTTTCACACACACACACATACACACACACACACACACACACACACACACATGCATACTTGGAAAGACCCTGAATGCCCTTCAACTAATAAACTACGGTATATCCATTCAATGGAATACTACTCAGAAATAGAAAGGAAAATATTGTTGATACATGCACATAAGTCAAGATGGATGACATGAATGTAGTATGCTACATGGAAGAAATCAGGCTCAAAGGCTAACAGTGTATAATTCTATTTGTGTGACATTCTGGAAAAGGCAAAATTATAGGAACAGCAGATAGATCAGTGGTTGCCAGTAGACTGTGGTGGGAAAATGGGTTGATTACAAAGGATGACATGAGAAAATTCTGGGAGGAGATAGAACAATTCTGACTTGGTTGAGGTGATCGTTACATAACCGCATGTCTAAACTATATGTCTAACCTGTATGTCTAACTCACCATCTAAACTCTTGTAAGAAGTCTGCTAAAGATAAGAAAAGACTAAGATAATTCCCAGATGGGACTTCAGCTCAAGAGTTGGATTTTTCCAGATGGAGACAGCCCTGGACATATAGGAAACAGGGGCAAGGGATTCATGAAAGAGGAGAGGTTGAAGATGTTAAAGCAGAAAGAGGAGAGAGTGAGATCATAACACCTTTGGAGATGGGAAGAGATAGAAGCTTGTCCTTAAGGAAGGGCAGAGGCCCCTTGACTTGGAAAGACTGGAAAAGACAGTGAAATAGTATGGGGATAAAGATCACAAGGGGAGGTTATTCTCATTCAGCCTGTAATTCCATCCCTCCTTCTCTCTAGTGGCAAGGAGCCTTTAGACATGGTAAAACATTTTTATACAGCTCCTTCCTTTTTTGTGGTAATTTAAAAATGGCTGGTGTGAGTTCTCTTGTGCTTCTGATGTGTCTTGTCTTTGACGAGCTGGCCCTGACTTAGCCCTTCCTGCAGGAAGGTGTTTAACTAGCGCCCCCTTGTGGGATGTGGGGAAAATGGGGCTCTTTGAACGTTTGCAAACAAAACCCTGGATTTGCCATGTTCTTTAATAGGCATGCAGAGGCGCTATTATATCCATCGACCTTTTCTTCTCCCCAAGGTGACCAAGGTCTAGTCAAGTGTCACGTTGAATAAATACCCTGGGATAATGTGAAAGCAGAAATGTTAATAATGAGTAAAAATAATGTTTGAATGAATTCTACTTCCAGATGTGTTCAAGTATATTTGTACCGTTCATTCTGACAAGACTTGTGCATGTATAACTTTTGGCATTGGGGAGGGGGAGGGAAAACACCATTCTTAGATTGTTCTGACTATTCCTAAGCTGTTACTTAATAAACGACTTTCAGAAAACCATTTGTGAGGCTATTGACCACTGACAGGGAACCATAGAAACCAGTCTGCAATGCTGTTTGGAAGGGGAAGCTTGGGATATGGAGGTTAAACATAAGCAGGTTCAAAGCAATTTTCATGAAAAGGCCTAAGAACTGATGAAATTTGACATATGTCATACACAGTGTGCCAATTAAATTAAAACCCTACAGAGACACACGTAGTACTCTAATAGCAAAAATAACACCTGCTCTGAGGAGAGCTACACCAAGAATCCTCATGATTTCCATTACCTCTAATTGGAATCAAACTGCAAAATCCCTGGCCTCCAGATTGGGTATTTGTTTCATAGCTGACATTTGTTGTTGTTGTTTTTTTTTCCTTCAATTGATATTTTAAAATTATAACCTAGGAAGAAAAATGTTTTAGGACTCTGCTTAGTTCAGTGTTCTAGCCTTGATTTGTACCACTGTAGCCCAAAGCCAAAATAAAAAGCCCTATCTCCACACTTTAGAGCCATATGGCAAGACAAAACTAAAATCAGGTACTTAGCAAGCACTTCCTTTAAATTTGTTAATGTACATTTATTTTATTAATAAATAAATGTGCTGAGAATTAAACCTAGTGCCTCACGCATGCTAGGCAAGTGCTCTGCCACTGAGGTACAACCCCAGCCCAATAAGTACTTCCTTCTAATCTATCCCATGAATGGGAAAGTAATGTGGCAAAGCAGAGAAAAGTGTCACTTCCCACACTCTTAAGCAGTTAAAAAAATAAAGAAGAAAGAAATCACTTCATGGTTTCTATTTTTAAATGGAAACAAAATGGCTTTACCTTTGACTCTGACCAATTTTGCCCATCCCATCAGACTAGCTCCCATACACTGAGCACTTCCAGATCTAGAAATGAATCACTCTACAGAGAGTGAGCAGCAAGATGTACCCAAATATCTATACTCAAGTACACCATAAAGGTTGATAACCTGAAATACAGAACAATTTCAAAGCTTCCATGGTATTTATTTCTTAAATTTCCCTGGTTGGGGATTAAGAAATCTATTGAGAAGTGCTGCTATGGGGAATTCCTTCTGTGGCAGTGTGGATAGTGAAGAAAAAAATAAGGTGACTGGTGGCCAAAAATTATTTAGTGGCTTCCCTAAGTTTATACAATGGGAACTAAGTGTAGAAACTAAAAAATGCAATAAATTACCCTTGCTATTTGGCCTATCCAATATTTAAATACACAAAACTATATGCACAATAACTTCCTAACAATATCATTCTTAGGATCCACTGAAATTTCCTATGGGGAAGCTATAGTAAGAAATATCCTAGATAAGACCAAATATAAGAATGAAATAGTTCTGAGAATAATGGGAAAATTGGAAAAAGAATGGAATAAATCGGGGCATAAATCTGGGACTTGAACGTAGGGAGAAACTGCATAAGCAAATGGATTTTCCAATTTTTAGACCACAGAGAGGTTCAGTGGAGGGTCAAGACTACCACATTAGTAGGAAATTATAATAAAAAACACCACTGCCTCACACACCTACCATTCCTTTCTTCTTCATTACTGGCTGATATATTATGTGTTTGGTGTGTCTCTTCTCCCACCTCACCACTGTAGACAAGAGCTATTAGAGTAGGTGTTTTATTTTGCTCCTGTTGAAGTCTCAATGCCTCAACCATGGATTGCAATGCTGTAAACAGATGCTCTAGGAAAACACATAACTCGTGATGGACAACAGAAAAATATAAGTAAAGGAGAGCAGAACAAGAAAGAAAACTGTAGGAAGACTCACAAGAAATAGGGGGCTATTTCCTGACAGGGAAGGTTGAAAGACACAGAAGCAAAAATCTGGGAAGAAGCTGTATGTCAGGGTAATGAAAACTGGAGAGGTCTACTGAGTCAAAAAGAGGCAGGCATATCATGAGTGACTGAGCAAACCCCGCTACTGACAAATGTTCTTTCTACTGGTCTTCCACAGCACCCACGGTCTCTGAGTAAAGACAAAGTGTTTGCAATGAAAAAACAGGAGGCATAACAGAATATTGAAACCCAGTAATAGATTTCTTTCACATATTGTCACCTTTCTCCTTTATTATATGCTATTTTAAAAAATGACAACATAAATGCCTATATAACATATCACAATAGGACTTACCAATTATCTGGAAAAGTTGCAACAATTAAATTTGATTACAGAGATCAGGATTGAGATAGATTTGTAATACACATTGTGACATCTTTTATCGCACCTTGACTTTACTATTTTGATTTGGTTAGCATTAGCATAGTTCATCATTTGTAAGTATTCATGCTGAGGACAGAAAATGGACCTCAGAGACTAATTTGGTGCAGAGAAAGCACTTGAAATATAAATGTGCTCTGGATACTGTACATACAACCTGCACCTAATATTTCTGAGCTATAATTACTATTCAGGACAGCCAGCCAGAGGAAATGCGTGTATCAGAATTCTAAAGGGCCCCATCCAGCTCAGGCTTGGGACAATTTAGCTTTTTAATCAATGACTCATAAAATATAATTGAAAGTATTGTCATTAAATATACACATGACCCAAATTAGGTCACCATGGTGCTATAGAAAACCAGATTAAATAGCAAAGCAATCTTGTTAAATTGTCAAACAGGAAAGGAGGAAATAGGTGAATAAGACAGAGTGGACAGGATTGAAAGAGAAACCACAATGTATACATACATCAAAACATGTATGTGGAAAAATATATCCTATTTTTATTGACTATCAAAATAAATTAAAAACAAGGAAAACTTCATTTATATTATTTGAAGGGAAAGAGTTATGCTGTAGTTTGATGTGAATTGAACAAATAAACAGATGTGGAAGAAAATAGGAGAGGGGGTAGAGAGGATCCCTTCAGTGACAACTGGCAGAAAAAGATCTGAAGAGCTCAGAGAGCTGCAAAATAAATACTATTCATAATTCTCAAAAGGTATCATATGCATGTAAACACATCACACAATGCTTTATATAAAGTCAAGCACTTTGTGAAATGGAGGCTGTTATGAACAATAGGGACATGGGGGATCTATGAGTCCTCTTGGTTTGTTAAATTCATACTAAGACTGAGGTCAGCCAGCAGTACATAGCTGCTTTGCTACTCAAACCACCAATATGGGCTGCTGAGATCTCCTGGACTATGGCCATCTTTTCCCAATTAAGTTTTCCCATAGTTCCTGCTTCCCCCAGGTGATGGTGGCCACTGGCCCAAGTTCATAATTATGTGAGAGGGAAGACTCGGTGAGAAGAAGCACCCCATGAGGAAAGGTAGTCTTTAGTCATCTGGGGAGCTAAGTCTTCAGTCCAGTTGCTTTGCTAGAAATACCTGAAATTAATGGCCACTCTTTGCTGATAGAACAATTTTTCTGCTACTTAACCATATCTTTACTCCGACAACATGCCCAGCAACTCCTAGCTAGTCCCTGTTGCCTCCCATCTGTCATCACTAGGAAGAGATGGGCCCTCAGGGGCTGTGTAGGGAATGAGTCGGGACCCAGGTGCCTGGAACACACACAGATCACTAAAGTCCTGACCGCATCATCATTGGGTGGTAAACCAACCTGGAAAGTGCTCAAAAACACTGGGCTTTAAAAAAAAATTATTCTTTAATGGTATGATTATGAGTTTGGGAACTTGATCTGAAGAGGAAAAGAGAAATGAACTGCCTTCTGGAATGAGCAGAAGGGGATCCTGTCTGGGGATTCCATCAAGGGGGGTCTGTTAGGATGGTAAGCTGCTGTATCATGTGCACTTTGGAAGTTTCAAGAGGCTTGCTCTGCAGCATGATGGGTTTAATTAAGTTACATATGAAGACTACTGAATGAATCATTTATTGAGATAATGAACTTTGCTGTAAATTTTTAAGAAAGTATAGCATTTTGGAATATCTCAATTCTATTAGTCAAGGTATGTGAAGGATTTTGAAATGTCACCAATTGAAAGCTGCTTGGGTAACATGTGCACATTTTAGGGGGATAATCTTCCAGGAAAACTCAAGTATTCGTGACTTCCAGTCAATTGGACTTGATTCTTGTTTTCTTCGTACTCCAGGTTTTTATCTTGTGCTTTGGAGCGATGCTTAAAATAGAGTCATAATGGAAGTTGAAGGAAAATTTACAGTCAAAGGAAAGGGACCTGGAGATGATTGAGTAGAGATAAGGGTGCATCCTTCTCACATGAGCCAGTCTAGAAAGAGAGGTTGGCAGTCGAGCAAACCTTGCTTTGAATCCCAAATTAGTGAGTTAACTAGCTCTGCTACTGTGAATGAATTAACCTATCTGACCTAACAAGCATCTCACAAATAAAATTAGGATAATAATTATATCAACTTTGCAGTGGTGTTGATAGGAAAAGAATTGCTTTAAGTAAAATTCCTGTCCTACAGTGAGTACTCAAATTGTAATTATTGTTACTTTTATCCACACAATTCCCTATACAGATTTATATGTATTGTGTTGTATATATATTGCATTGTAATGTATACATTTTGAAGGACCCAAGGGGATATTTTTTGGTGCCTAATTATAGGGCTGTCAGACAACACACAGAAAAGCCCAGCTAAATCTGAGTTTCAGATAGGCAATGAATAATTTTTTAGTTTACACTGAAGCAAAAACTTAAACTAAAAATACTTTTATATTGCATGGTACATACTTGTACTTTTTTGAAAAGAAATTATTTCAGATCACATTTAGCGGGGTGCCTGGCATTTTTGTTTGCTGAATCTCAAGTGGCGGCTTAGCGGCTCCCTTATTATCTGCTCCTTCTGCGCCCCTTTCTTGTAGCAGGAAAGTTTTTATTCTGTAATGAACCCTTCCCTACCGCGGTTGATTTCACCTGACTGAAATTATAAATGAAATTTTGGCAAAGTTCTACAAAAAGATATATAAAAGATAATGTAGGAATCTGATGAATACAGCTGCATTTTGTGATTCCAACTCATCATAAAATTATGTCATCATAAAAACAAACAGTAGTTAAATATTTTATCAAACATTTTTAGTTGTAGGTGGGCACAATACCTTTATTTTATTTTATTTATTTTTATGTGGTTTTGGGGATCAAACCCAGTGCCTCACGCGTGCAAGGCAAGTGCTCTACCACTGAGCCACAACCCCAGCCCACTAAATATTTTTTAAAAATTCTCCCATTTGATGCCAAATTCCAATATCAAATAAACAACTACCCCAGAAAATACCCTGAAAGACACATGTAAAGATGACACATCTTTGGAATTTTATGTTATGGGAAATTATAACTTCCTTTTATCATTTACACCTGTCTGGGTTAGGTTAGGTTTTGCTATTACTCTGTTTCTTACAACCAACAACTCTAACTGATAAAAGGACACATTTTTTTTTCTTATCTTATTATATTTTTTCACCCTTTACTGGATACTGGCTAACTTCCTAACTATAATTCTGGATATGTTCAGGAGAATTAAGAAAACAACTAAAAAGTCTAATCTATTTTCCCCTGACTTCATAAATTATATAAAAATTGCCGCGAGAATAGAAGCCTTGGGGTAAGGAATCTTCCTTCCAACTGAGTGAGCATGTTCTGAGTGCCATTGTGTCCAGAACTGGGATGTTATTCTTTTATCCTGGTGTCTGAACACTGAGAGCATCCAAACAATGTAATTTTCCAGAAATATTTAAATTTTTATATAACTATCCAGTTTTTAAATTACATACTGAAATGCTTGGAAATAACTTAGGAGTGTTTCTGGGGGAGAGACCAACTCAGTGTTACACTGAGGTCTAATAATCAAGGTGGAAATCAGAATGAGATGATCACAAATGGCCTCTCATTGCTCTGGACTCAGTCAAAATGCTCATCCACAAAATGGGGACAGCATTGTCCACTGGGCATAAAAAGAGAAAATGAGTTCAAAACTCTTATCTCCTGACACAACAAGTTAGTTAGTCTCAGCTGTTCTTACTTTTATTATGAATACGGTCATTCCTTTCTGTGGGTTCTGTACCCTTGAAGTCAGCCAGGCAGGGATGGCTTAGCATGGCTGCATCTGTACCAAATGTATACAGAATTTTTGTCTTGTCATTATTCCCTGAACACATGGTATAGCAACTATTTAGGTAGAATGTGCAGTGTGTTCAGTATTATAAGTAGTCTGGAAATGATTTAAAGTATGTAAGGGGATGGGTATAAGTTCTATGTGAACATGGCCTATGTGCTGCTGCTGGAGTTAAATGGACAATATTTTAAAAATCACTATAGTAATGGAAGTTATAACCCTTTGTCAGTCCCTCTACTAAAAACATATATTGCTAGTTTATATGAAGGCAGTCTGACAAACATTTCTGGTAATCCCCCTATTTATTTAGACAGAGAAAAACATAGTTTCTCTGTATATTGTTATTACCCAATTGAGTCTTAGATGGTGGTCTGCTCAACTATCTCTTTTATGCCCTCAGTGTGTGTGTGTGTGTGTTTGTGTGTGTGTGTAGGCGTGCTGGGAATGGAACCCATGGCTCCAGCATGCTAGGCAAGTACTTCAACACTGAGCTGTACCCCAGCCCTGCCCTTAGAACTTTTATATAGAGTTTTTTTTCAGTTGGAAACTGAATTGATAAGAGTATATACTTTGACAATGTCCCCAATGTCCTACTTTGTGTTTATCTGGGCTTTCCTTGACAGCTCAGAACTGATTTCAAATCAGACCCTGAGACTTGGGTCAAAGGATCATCCCTTAAACATCACTTCAGTATGTTAGAAAGAAGAATTAGAAGAATTATCTATTTGAACCCTTCCAGTAGGTGCTTAAAAAATTACTAACTCCAAGGGCAAAATGAACAAATCAATCAAGAGCTCTCTTTAGAATGCTATATGTCTTTGATAGGTATCTTCTGGATTTGTTACAAAATGAAAACTTCAGTTTTCACCTTTGAATAGGAATTTTTGTGTTCAATTTTAAAAACCTGCAACCCAAGATGATATCAATGAATATTTTTTCCAAACCAATTACATGGTAAAATAGGATTATCATGTGCATTTGATCTATACAGAATCCATGACACTAAATGACAGATCTGTTAATTAATTGCTTCCAAAGCACTTTGGTGGTGCTGAAGAATGCTTTTTTAACTCTCAGACTCCCTCTTTAATTAGATTTTCAATACATGGTGCTTTCTTTTTGATTCTTAAAATTACTTCTTTTTATTCTTCTCCATTACCTCATCCTTTTTCCTCCTTGCTGGACTGAGTGACAAGGGGCCTTGAATTCATGATGAAAGAAGATGTAATTGAGCCTAGTGAACTAACCACAGGAAAATCTGAGTTCAAACTCTGGCACTGTCTCCCCTTCATTATCAAACCTTAGAGTTTCATAACGGAGACAATGTATATTGTTATAATATTGCATGGAGATGTTGTAAAGATTACTGAGTAATGTTTATTTTGGCATCACTAATCTAACTAGCTAGGCAGAGAGAAATGCTTTTCCAAATGCATTCCACCGGATTGAGGGCGGGAGGTCTGGGAAGCAATCTCCTCCCAAATGCCAATCAAATCAACAGCAACAAGGTAATTAGAAGTGTGCCTTTTTCACTTGTAGGAAGTTGTAATTCACCTAATTTCTTTTGTAGGTACTCTGAGGGACCTGTCTAGAGACTGGGAAGAAGAACCCGTTCTTCTTGCTATGCTATTGACTCCACTCTGGTATTGGTTTCAGCTGGGAATAGTCCTAGATCTGAATACCCACACTGCTCTCTCACACCAACTGGCTTTTCATTCACTCTGGGAAATACCAGTGGAAGTGTTCAGTGCAGAATCCCTTTGATCATTGCACAGCCCTATTACACTCCAGTGAAAGAAACTTCTCAATGGTGATGCTGCAGGGCTTCTCAGCCTGGGCACTCTTGGCATATAGGGTGGGATAACTTTGGAGGTTAGAGGCTGCCCTGTGCATTGGGACGCTTAATAGCAAACCTGGCCTCTCTACCTACTAGATGTCAGTAGCATTACCTCTCCCAATTGGTGACCAAAAATGTCACCAGACACTGCCAAATATTCCTTGGAAGGCCAAAGAACCACTAATCTATAGTCATAAACTGTTGGAATTAGGAAAAAAATTGCTCATATCACATGGTTCTATTTTTCCTAGGTCATGAATAGTTGACTGCTCATTGTACCCTTGGTGATTTCGGTAGAGGCAGCTTTAGATGACATTGAATCACATAGTGGTAGCTAATTATCTTTCAATTGTCTTTCAGGTATTCTCTTTAATCAAAGAGAAAGTCTCCATTTGGTACTAGAGTATTGTTAACACTTTCTAATATTCACACATCGTAGAGGCCAAAAGAAGAGAAGCCTCTAGTGCATAGCCTTCAGCAGATATTAGATATTGTTTAGTAACGTTATTTTACTTTTATAGCATTTATTTTTAAGATTACATAGCACTGGTTCTCCATCTGTCTGATTGAGATGAAAATTTCTTTTAAAATTAATACTTTTGACAGTCACATTGGAAAACATTTACCTATGACTTAGCAGTTCTACTCGTAGGTATTTAGCCAACTGAAATTCATAGTTATATTCACCAAAAGATACGTGAAGATTGCCCCAGAAGTCCTATCAGTAATATTCTCAACTTGGATATTATCTGAATACCTATCATCAAATACACCATCTATACTCACACAATAGAATGTATTCAACTGTAAGAAGGATGAACAAGACAGTGTGAATGAATCTCACAAATAAATTATTGAGTTAAAGAAATCAGACCAAAAAAAAAAAAAAGTAAGAACGAGTAAATGCTACATGATTCCAATGTCTAAATCAGGCATAACCAACATATTCTTTTAGAAGTTAGAAGATTGTTTGTACTACGAAATAATGACAGACAGGCAGGAGAGGTCTTCCAAGGTGTTGGTGAGGTTCTGCTTCTTGATCTGGTAGCATAGACATGGTCTGTCCATAAGTGCAGCCATGGTTTATGTACCTTTATCTGCTACTTCAATTATAATTGAAATAAAACAATAAATAAAATGGTAAGTAGGTAGATAAATATCAAATAATATTAAATAAGTAATTGAACAGGTGGCATATCAAATTACAAAAAAACCCCACAGTTACAAATGTGGGGGAACTGTGGAATGTTTGTGTGAACACCTGAAGTCAGGAGACCCAAGTTTTGTGCACACCTTTGCCTTAAAAGATGGCCCAGGGCCTGGAAAAAGAATGAGTAACTGGATCAAAGCAGTCAGCCAATGAACAGCCAACAGCTCAGTGACTACAACAGACGCATCTGCTCCCTGCTATACATTCTAATGAAACAAGTCCTCTGCCAATTTCTTACCACCTGGTCTCACCCTGTTTCTGGCATCCTTTTATGTCTGCCTCCACACTCACCAACCTGCCATGGATACAACAGCACCTTGGAGTTGGCAGACTTAAAATACTGAGTTGAGGTATTTCATCTGCATGCTTAATACCAAAGTGATTCTATGTTGGTATTGGAAATTATGCAGATAACACACTAAGTGATTGGGCTAATATTTCTTCTCAAATGCTGCTAAATCTCTTTGGATACTAAGTCAGCATAAGAACACCATTGCTCTTTGGCTTGTAGTACACTGAGATATGATGTCTAAAGTGATATTTGAGATTACCTAATATGATATATATATTTTTTAATTTCACAGCCCACACTTCTGTCAAGAGCAAAGGCTTAATCATTGTCTTGTCAATGTGTTGGGAACAATGAAAGGCCCTTGTTTTTAACTTATGTGTGACAGTTACATCAGCCTGAAAGAATGGGAAAAGCTACTATAATGAGAAATGAGACAGTGAAGAGACCTAACATTTGCAAGTTTACAAGTTGTTGGATTCCAAATAGGCATGAGAGGAAGCCCTTTGGCTGGAAGTTGACATGTCATTCTGTAGCCCTTTGCCTGACCTTCTCCACACATCAACTCACACACAAAAGGCACTGTGCTCTAATTGACTATTTTACCTCCAGGCTGGTAACTGTATCATCTTCCTGAACTACACCCCCAGCACATCCACTCTTGTCAGGAAGGAAGCTTTCTTAATTCTTTAAGCTCAAAGCCTGCAATGATCTTCACAGTGACATTGAGGGACTGATCACCGCTTGGTACTCGTCAACTACAGATTAATTTCTCTTGTTTAGCCCAGAGAAAACTGTCATGGATGTCATGGATGTCATGGATTCATGGATGTCTCCCCAATGGGCTAAGTCAGTTTAAACTTATTTGCAGATAAATTGGTTTGTGATGGATATTTTGATGGGAATTACAGAACACGGGAGGCTATTTAAAATTCTATTAGAAAAATCATGCAAAGCATCAGTAGAGATGAATATATTGGCTTCCATGTAATGACTGAAAAATTGTTAAAAGAAAAAATGGAAGTTAAACTGCTCTATTTTGTTAACTAAACCAAGAGAAACAGAGCCAGGGACTGGATTTGAGGATTGGCCTCAAATAGTTTCCTGTAATGAAAATTGGGATGAGAGCAATAATCCAAAAGCAGTGAGAACCAACCTTGATTTAAACAAAGTTGTTGGAAGCTCTGAGGGTGAGTACTTTTCCTTACCTCGTTTTCCGTTTTAAAAATCCTCTTTCTCACTTAGGTTATGTGAGAAATCACCCAGAAGTTATTGAAAAAAAATTTTTGCTGTTGCTGTAAGGCCATCTAAGATATTTTCCTTCCCAACAACAAAAGAAAAACCCAGGGGTCCATCAGAGATGTTATTCAAGAGCCAGGTTGCTGGGAGATTAATTTGGAGATGCCTTTTACAGTTTTGTGTCTTGGCAATGAGTGGAATAGATCAAGTTCTTTGGGAATTGCTGTAACATCATGCACGTATGCTTAGTCTCTGTTTTAGAGTCACTGTTACCAGCAAGTGTTTGGGGATGTGGGTGTCTGTGTGCTCTAATTGAGACAAAAGTCACATAACATAAAATGAGCCATTTTAAGGTGCACAATCCAGTTCATCATTTTTTACACACAATGTGTGTACCCATCAACTCTTTCTACTTTTGAAACATTATCACCTCCAAGAGAAACACAGGCCCACTAGTAGTCACCCCCCATTGCTCCTTTCCTCCCAATCCTTCACAACCAGGAATCCACTGTTGGCTATGGATTTCCCTATTCAAAGTGTGTGTCCTTTTGTGGCAGCTTCTTTCACTTAGCATAATGTTTTCAAAGTTCATCTATTTATTAGTTCACTATTCCTTTTTTATGGCAGAGTAATATTTCACTGTATGGCTATAGCTACATTTTGTTTATCAGTTCATCCATTCATAGATGTGTTAGTTGTGTTCACCTTTGGACTATTACAAATAGGACTTCATGAACATTGTGTATAAATATTTGAATATCTGTATACACCTAGGAGCAGAAACTCTGGGTCTCATGATGGTAGATTTAGCTTTCTTCTCTGAAAAGCTACCAAACTCTTTTCTGCAGCATATTCTCATTTACTTATGTGCCTGTAATTCACCTCTCCTAACATCTCTTTGAACAGGACTCTAGCAAAATTGGCCTATTCTAGATAAGCCTTTAAGTAAGCTGGTCTTGAGAACAATAGAAACAGAAGCAAATATCTGTTCCATTTGGAAATGCCCTCTGGTGGGGCTAGTGGGGCTGGTGATATGGGAATTTATTTAACCTACTTTGTGAACTCACCCAAACTCTGCAGGGGAGGCCAGCTGTCATATTCAAAAGTGTTAAATACAGTAAAAACTATGGGTGGCCTTTTGAGTCCTAGATCTAAGATTGGACATCCTCCTCTTTCCTCCAAATTTATGTAGAGAAGCTGGGAGACTTTTCAATCAAAAGCACCAAGCTCCAGAGGCCATTGCAGTCCCTGAGGTCTTTGAATTCTTGTGATGTCTCCCAGGTTATACTGAGTCTTCTCACTCCCTCACAAGTCTAGGGCCTGCGTCCTGAGCTTTGAGAGATGGGAGTAGTTTCCAGGTGGGCTCCAGAGAAAGGCAGAGGAAGGGGGCTGTGAAAAAGCACAGCCATCATCAAGCATGAGTGACAGCAAAGACTCTTGGGAGGAATATGGAATATCTACATCACTCTCTGTAGGAGGCGGGACGTGGAACAGACAACCAGAGGCTCTTGAGATGCAGTAAGGAGTCACTTGGAATCCCATGGGACAGGAATAATTCCCTCTTTTAAGGTTTCATTTCGTTTCTCTCTCTCTCTCTCTCTCTCTCTCTCTCTCTCTCTCTCTCTCTTTCTCTCTCAGTGCTGGGGTTTGATGATGCACAGGACTTCATGCATGTTAGGCAAATGCTCTTCCACTCAGTGTTTTCAATCTTGTGCCTGAATTTTTAAATCCAAACTTAGAATAAAGCTCCTTTGCTCGGTCAAATAACCAACAAGACCTCCCTATAGACCCTACCAAATTGCCCCAGTCAAACATGGATATGTAGAAATGTGAGGTTTGGACATTTTAGAAAGTCTTCCAAACCATTGTTTAAGTTTTGATACCATACTTGCTTTTACTCAGTGTTTGCTGGAGGTTTCCAAGCTCTCCAAAATTAATAAATAACGAGAACAGTTTAGCTATTCCTGTGAGTTGTTTATGTTAGAAATCCATCTCCAGTGCTTAGTCTTCCAGGCATCTCTCTACGTGGCAGAGGGCTGTGGATACAAATACTAACTTTCTGAACATTCCACTGGGCTAGAGATTCATATTAAAGGTGGGCTTAAGAAGGAGTTTGGTCTCTCATTATGACTCGAAGGCATCCTGACTTCTTTATCTGTGCTCATTTGTCAGAGACAACTTGCTCTTAGAACTACTTTTTTTTTGTATTTTAACAAAAATTCACTTTTTTTTCTTGAAACTCAAAATTTGCCTAGAGATTTTTTTAATACTGAGAAATCTTATTTATTCATTTATTCATTTTTTGAACTACTCTCTTAATCCTTGAAATTTTAGCAGGTTGGAATCTTATCTACTACCTGATGCTTTCAAAAAGGGCCAGGTTGCTTCTTTGGGCCTTCTGGTGACCACAGAGGCCTTACTTGACACTCCAAGTAGTTCATTTATGACCCCAGGTAAAATCAGAACTCAGTCTGATTTCTTTTTTTCTTTTTTCCTTTTTTTGTTTATTCTAATCAGAGTCTGATTTCTTGACCAGTATATCTAACAGCCATTCCTTTGGGTTTCTCTTTGTTAACAGATTGTCTTGGATCAGACTGATACACTCCATATCGTCTACTGATTCTTTTTACCCTTATAATAAAACCTGAAAATTTCATTTCTACATTTTCTCCTGTCATCCAATAATATTATTCACAAGACCAGGAAATATTAACAATACTTCAGATATTGCATGTTTCACTCTGAAGGGAGAGTGAATATTTAAGAATCATGTTTCTAATAGCTTGAATAGTCACCGATGTTATGAGAAAAGAATTGAAAATGCAAATCTGCTCCTAGGCCTTCTGGAAAAGCCACCATCGTGGCTGGTGTGTTGTGCCCTGAGACGTACAAGGGCTGGAAAAACTCAGGCTGGGATGGCAAGTCACAAAACAGCCCCTACTGAGTTCCCCGGAAGGAAGGAAGTTGACTTGATCATGGAATAATTCACTTTTTTAAAGAATTTTTTTAGCTAGTCCCAAGATACAGTGCTAGAGGCACAGATGAAGTGACGAAAACCGCTGGTTGGAGTCATGTCTTGTGTTATTTCATGTTTAAATATCCAGTTAAGAGGCTGGTGGTGTGTATAGGGAAACTCCACTCAGGGGAGACGGCAGATGCCCAGACGCACCATCTTTGAGCGCCCGTGCACCCGCAAGGCCAGATCCCTGTGCTTAGCCTGATTTGCATGTCAGACAGGCTCCTTTGATTTTATGGGGGTCATAGATTCTGTTTTGTTTTCCACGCTTTTTCCTGAAAGTGTGCCATAGCGTTACTGTACCTTTCCCCAACGTGAGTCAGATGTGCTGACCGTTAGAATACCAGAGTGGCCGTTCCCATGGCAGCCAGAACCACATGGAAGCAAACAATAAAATACCAATGCTGTGCTCAAACCCAGAGGAGAACTACGGTCACTAGAGTGAATCGAGGGTGTATTCAAAACGCTGTGCCTTTCTGAAGTTGGCTTTTCTTTTCCAAACTGCAAGGGTTGCACCTCCTTTGCTGAAAGAGTCTTCACTAAGCGAATATTAAGCCACTCAGGCTTCCCATGAAAGGACTCCTTAAGTTTCCTCTCTCACTCACAGCTAGGGCTAGGATGACGTTATGTGGTGGACTCACATACAAGACCCTTTTGTGGACTTTCAAAGTAAAGCCAGATGTTAGCTGCTGCTTCCACAGAGACTAAATGAGGTTTCAGGTAAATCAGATATACGCATGATTATAAAATTGCATGGTCCATTTCATTGAAATCTGCACTGGTGCAGAACATGATCTCCATGGTACAGCCTTAAAATGTTGAGCTGAGGATTTACCTGAAAATATTTTCAACTTACATAGAATCACATTTGGGTGAAATAATTACAGGGACTCACCAGTTTTAGAATATTTTCCTTTGGAACAGGGATATAGAAGAAACACATCTTTTAAGAAATATAACCAGAAAATATTTTATTGGTTCAGTGTAAGTAAGACCCAGAAGACATTAACAGCATACTGTGAAACAGAAAGGAATGTGTCTTAACTGATACATTTATACAATGGAGACACAGAAGTGCTTAGGAGTTAAGAGCACCATCTTAGCCTGTTTTGTGTTGCTATAACAAAATACCTGGTGCTGTTAATTTATAAAGAAAAGAAGTTTGTTTGGTTCACAGTTCTGGAAGCTAGATTGGGTAGCCACTTCTGGCACGGACCTTGTGCTGTGTGATAACAAGGTGGCTGGCATCACAGTAGTAGGAGCTGGTACAAGAGCAGCAAGTGATGCAAGCAGAAGAGATATCCAGGGGAGGTGCCAGGCCAACTCTACAGCCACCTGCTCTTAAGGTAACCAATCTTGTCCTGGGTGAGTGAGAGCTCACTCCCAAGAGAAAAAGCATAGATCCCCCTTTAAAACTCCAAACACCTTGACACAGTAACCTTAGGGAGCAAGCCTCAACATTTTGATGGAAATAAACTATATTCGAATCATACACCCTGGAGTTAGCAGGTCTGAGTCTGTCTGAGCTGCCATTTTAACAAACTTGTGACATTAATGCCTGCCAGCTATTCTCTGAGGAGGGACGCTATAGAGACAACAATTATTCCCAAGTTGTTGAACATTTGTTGTGTAACAGGCACTATATTAAATATTTTATACTCATTTTCTCACTTAATCTTCAAAACTGCTTTAAAAGGAGCTGGGGATATAGCTCAGTTGGTAGAGTGCTTGCCTTGCAAGCACAAGACCCTGGGTTCAATCCCCAGCACCACAAAACAAAACAAAACAAAAACAAACAAACAAACAAAAAACCTGCTTTAAGAGGTCAGCATTATTATTATCCAAGTATAACTTAAGAAACTGTGCTAGGGAGAGTCTAGAAAATTGCCCAGATACTGCATAGGATTGAAATGGATGGAGTCATTACTGCATGTCTTATATACACTAGCACTGAATTAGCAATCAATGACACCTGTGATAGAATTGGATGTTTTGTACAATGTGTGTCATTTTAAACCTGTCTTTTATTTTTTATTTTGTGATGGAGTTTTAATTTTTTTTCTTCTCATTTTCAAACTTGAAATGTTAAATCCCAGATACTGATCTCCCCCCACCCATAAGAAACAAGCCATAGGTCTTAAAAGAAAAAAAAAAGTTTTCTTATGATAATTTTTCCCTACCTAGAGTTGTCATTGAATGGCAAGGGACTGTTTTATTCTTTTGAAATTGTTTTCATACTACTGTGAAATCAGTCCTCTAGCCTCTACGCTTTTGATATCTTTTTCTATGTTTTTGAAAGGGCATTTCACCATTGGTTTATAAAACTTGCTCTCTGACCTTTGGAAAAGTATAGAGCAAATTTCTCTAGGGAGAATTTCTTCCATGAAAAGAAAAGCCTAAAAATAAATCTGAGCAATCCAATATCCATGAGTACTTTAAAAGAAAATATTAGGATCATTATATTTATACACACAAAGATATACATATTTTCAGAAGGTTGAACAAGAGCCTCAATTCTGACTGGTTGGGCAGTAATGAGAAACAAAGCAAAACAAAAATGGGAGAACATGAAGCTATGATACAGTGAAAACTTCCCTAAGCCTTGTTTCATGGCCAGATAAAATAAAAATGAGTTGATTGGAAAAGAATTCCTTACAATGCAGCATCATCAAGAAATAAGTTAAAAGATCTGGTCGTGAAATGAAGGCCAAAACAGATAATCACAGACTTACTACATAAATCATCATCTGTCCATGGTGTGGTTGTGGTCCATGAACCCTGATGCTTTCTTCTGGCAATGGAATGAAGGTACACGGACAGCTCTCACCATCTTCCCTGGACCTACCTCGTGATGAGTGCCAGGAATTTGTGGATGATGAGTGGGGATTGAGTACAATCCAAAACATGAATCAAGGGCACAATTTGCTGCTCCAAATTGTATCTGGTGGTAGGGACACGACTCTCTTATGAAATGAGGTGCCTCAGGAAACTGATGGTTTCACACATTATTTCCAGAGTTCCAAAGACTGTCACGTTTTCCTGTACTGACCTCTTGGGGCTCTCATTCAGGGGAGTTGCAATGGGACTCCAGCATGCCTGTGCCTTACAGGTCTGATATAATGCCTGTGCCTTACAGGTTAGTAAGTATCTTAAATTTTACTGTAAGTTATTGAACACTAAAAAATGACTTGATAGTTCAACAGAGCTATCAGAACTCTAAAAGTATAGCATACTTTTTAAAGGTCAATGCAAAATCAGACATGCATACACTGTCTAAAATGGCCTTGCTCAGTTCACTTAGATATGAGGTTTTTTGTTTTGTTTTTTTTTTTACAGATGAATTTCCAGAGTTCCCATTGACTGTTAGTAAATAATTCTTAGATAAGGGCAGGCTTCTGCTGTCAAAGGAATTATTTAAATAAACTGTCTATGACTCTGGGATCTTACCTACTGAAGCCGATCACCAAGTCTTGGGAGAATCCGGGCTTCCTAACCCTTTTGAAGTTCACATATAGACATCATAGTTCTGGAAAACCTTCCAATATAGTTGCCAAACATGTCCTCCTCTCATAATATTTGAACATATTTAAAGGTAATCTAATCCATATGTTTCTGACTCATTTACATTTGAATCACAAATATATTATTTTCTAAGAAACATATAATGTCCCACAGCTTTTTGTCACTTATAAAATATATATTTTTAGAACTTTTCACCTTGAAAACAGAAAAATCAACTTTAAATGAACTTATAAGTCCAGTGCAATTCAAATTTTCAAGGTTCCTGTTTTTGAGTGCATCCTAAATCTGGCAAAGTTCCCTATTTGTTAAGTTAACTGCAGAAGCAAGCCAATTTTTCATTCTTTCACTATATAATTGTTAACTTCACTGCCATTGTGGTTCCTGTTAATTCATTCCACACATTGGGTATTCTCTGGAGACTTTTATTTTTCAAGTGTCTTTAAGCTTAGGTCATTTGGGGCTTAAGGAGTCAAAGAAGTACGGTGGAGGGACAATTTTGCTTTTCTTGGAGTGTGAATTATTTTTCAGCAAATAATTTCTCAGCAAGTATATACACTGTGTGATCCACATCCAGCTCCAAATTCTTTGAGTTCATTTTGAAAACAAATAAATAAAATTCCAGACAGCACAATCATTCTAGGAAAATCCTTCAAGGACATTAAAGCAGTCCTTGAATTTAAGGTGATTTGAATAGAAATCTTCTGTTTCCAGTGCTCATGTATAAGGAGGATTGAAAGACTGGAACCTCCAAAATGCTAGTATTATACATTACTGTACAACAGCCAAAAGCTTTTATTTTTTTAGCAAATATTATCTTTTCACTTTCTCCAAAAAGTTCATCTTGTTTAATGCATTTCAGCAACGGCCATAGATATGTTTCTATTTCTCACTGAAAATATTTCTATTAATTGCTTCCATGTGTTAGAATCCATGGTGATGTAAAGATGTCTTTGCTGTAAAGCACCTAGATATTTACTTTTGACATGACATGTTAAGTATCCTATCTTTTCCTTACGTTTATTTAATGGCTTCATATACTTCATAGAGTACAATTGCTGTCAGATTTGTAGATCTATCTTGGGAAATAAAAATGGAGCCCAAGAATCTTTAGAAGAAAAATTACTTTTGGTCCCATGAGATATTTCATGTGTCTGTATATTATCTGGCGATCTTTCTTCCAATGCATATTTAGCATGGGGTATAATTAACACATGGCAAGAATATTCTGGCTCTACTAAGCTGTTTAACTCAACATTTTAAAAATATTTTTTTCATTAAAAAAGAGCTTATAAGCATTCATAATATCCATGAGGGCTATTTTGATTAGGAAGTATAGCAGAGGTTATTAGAGGGTAAAGTAAAATAGCTGAGACTATGTCTACATGATAGACTCATTATAGTTTTATAACGTGTGGATCCGTAGCAACTCACGGTCCACAAAATGAATGGCATGATCAAAGAAATCGATGGTGTGGGTGGCCTTGCCTCTGCAGCCAAATATTTTGTTGGTCCCACCCCAGGAGCCATTTCATCAGCCCGTGCACTTGACTGATGGCCTCTCAGGACTTTGTACCCTCCCACTTTCTTGCACATGTTCCAGAGTCATCTCTCGCCCTCCCTGTCACATTTAAAACATTTCACTCCCTTCCAGATCTCCCACCAACATACACAGAGACACTGGCCGGGGATCTGTCTTCGTTCTCGTGTAAAGTCAGCCAATATTTTTAAAGAACTCAACAGCAATTGAGAAGGAATTTGATATCATTTTCCAGGACAGATCCATGTTGGAGAACACAGGAAGCTTTCAGTGATCAATAAAATCCTAGGTTCATAATACCTTCATCCCTAAATACGTTTTGGACAACAGCTGTTTTGTACTATTTTGCGTTGACAGAATTCACCTCTATGGGCTGGTTGATTCAAGCAGACACACACAAAGGGCTGTATCTGCCTTTAGTAGCTGCTCCATGCTCAAACGTGAAGGGCAGATCAAAGAAACAAAGCTACCATAAGCAGTGCCAGTCACTGCCAATTCTATAATCAAATCCATGCTTTAGATCCCTGCTCTTATCTTAGAAATAAAATTTGCTACTTTGGTTTTTAGCTCAAGCCAGAGAAACAGAACATACATTTTGGCAGTACTGGACAGTGTGGAGAAAGTGCCCAGTCGGAAGCCAACTAACTCCCTTGTAGTTGACATTCTCAGTGCTTCTTTATTAGGAACTTGTCAAAGGGCTTTTGTTCTGGAATCCCGACTCCACCTTTGGCTTGGTGTATGATTTTGGGCATGCCACTTGGATACCACAGGATCTTGATCCATTCAGTATCAATAAATGAGAAAATTTGGATGAAGGATCCTGTAACACAGATCTGAGGAGAAATGAAAGCAAGAAGAATGTGAAAGTGAATTGGATGTGTTTGCAGAAAGAGGCATTTGCAATATTAGCTAATATTGCTTAAAGGTAAGATAAGTCTTAGAAATGACACTAACCCCTCTCCAGAAAAAAAAAATTGATAATGGAAATTTGCCTGCTGTTGTACACTTTTCCCACACAAAATGAATTTTGGAGGAGAAATTGCTGGATACTGGCCAAGAGTCAGATCTCATCATGGAGTGGGAAGTTCAGTGACCACAAGCTCACTCTAGGGGAGGTGAGTTCTCTAGGATAACTCACATCACCTCACATGGGGAGCACACACCTGCCCTAGAACACATGGGTGCATGATTTGTGTACCATGTCTTAAAGTTTCTGAGGTTGCTCTAATGCACTTAACAAACCACTCTCCCTGTCATGCTTTGAATACAGTGACAAATGGAGTTAGGGTTCGGGGAATACAGTGGACCCAAGCAGTACCAGGGAATGGTGAGAAAAGGGATCTAGAGGTGAAAAGCTCAAGGTTGCTCTTTATTGCACAGTTTGGATTATTTATTGCAATTCACTGAGCTTTCATTAATTTTAAAATAGGAATGACATTATATCCTGTGAGAGAATTTAAGTCCTCTGTATGTTAATAAAGCACCATACAATTGCCAAACTTTACTTATTTATTTATTTAACAAATATTTAGTGAGATTTTTTCATAAACTGACCAAAACATTATTACAATGCTCTTAGCAATGAATAAGATATGAAGGTCTCCGCACTCAGAGAACCCAAAGTCGGTGGGAAATATGTGAGCAAATCTTGATAGAACATTAAAGACACAAAAAATGTATTAACTGATACACATTGGACTGGAACTGCTTTTATTTCAGAGAAATACCTTAAAATGAGGACCAAAAAGGGGTATGAGTTGTCAAGAGCCTATTTATTTTGTAAGCATTTATTGAGAGCCTATTATGTGCTGGACTCCCCTGCCTCTCAGGACACAACCATGAATAAAATCCCAGATCTTTGTTCCCTCAGAGATTGCAGTCTAGAGTGGGGAGACAGTAGACCACAGCAACTATTTATAGGACAGGAGTATGGGTATGCATATGCACGTGTGTGTGTACACAAGATCATTAACTGTGGGTCAGGTAGGCCTTACTGAGAAGGCCTATGGGAAGTGAGGAGACTAGCTATGCGTCCTTTTGGGAAATAGCATTCCAGGAAGAGGCTCCAGTTAGCCCTGCAAGGGAAGATAGGAGAAAGCCAGCCCCTTCTCAGGACAGCAAGAGGCAAAGTCAGTGGAGTGGAAGGAATGATGCAGAGAGGGGAGTGAGGACTAAGAGGTAATTGTACCCTGTGGTCAGATCTTACTAGCCTTTTACACTCAGGGTTAGGTTGTGTTTGGAGGAGACGGAAGCATGACATATTTGTGAAGGCTCACTCTGGCTGGAAATTCCTCCTTTTAAAAGACAAGAATGGAAGAACCTGGGATTGCAAAGGGGAAAGAAGGGCAATGAGGAGAGGGCAGGGTCAGGGAAAGCAGGCAGCCCTCAAGGCCAGAGCCTGGAACTGCTGAGAGGAGAGAGAAACTTCCAGGAGTGGAGGGGAATCTACAGGCCTTGAGTCCATGAATGTCCAATGTTTCAGTTCTACAAGTCATTTCTGTTAATGTGATGTATAAAATTTAACACTCCTCCAAACCCTCAGTAAGTTCAGATGATTCTCATGCATCCTTACATAGTGGTTTAATGGGGAATAAAGAATGCACCCCTCCCCTAGTGCCCATGCATGGGAGAGGGGTACAGTCATAGGGATGAGTGTGCAGGGTTGCACCCGATGGTGAGCAGTGAGCTCCCAGTGGAACAGAGACATAACTATGGAAGAAGGGGTCTGAGATGAGGACAGGTGGGCCTCTGACAGGTATTACAATAACTACAACTGCCAGAGAGTTACAGGATTCTAAGAGAGTTTCTACTGCAGTCAGGAAAGATACCTGCTTACAGTGACCATGACGAAAGACCTAAGATTATGTAGGCTGGAGGTTGCGTTTGAGACCATGGGCTCTAGGGTCCAGGTGGCAGGGTCAGCATGGCCCCAGGTCTAGCATAATTGCAAACCTGGTGATAGGGGAACCTGTGGTAGTTCACAGTTAGGCTGAAGAGTAGGGTGAGGAGGAGAAGTTGGAGAGATGACCTAGGGCCAGATTGATGAATTCTTCAAATCACACTCTCAGGGTTCATACTTTATCCTCATGACCAAAGGGTGCTGCTGACATGCTTAAGTAGGGGCCTTCAAAAACCTTTACAAAGCATGAAAAAAGGTGATTATTGAAGTGAAAAGAGTTTATTACTAAAGTGAGATAACAGTTTATTATTGAAGTTTGCAGTCGGTAGAAGCTCTGTGGACCTTCAAAGGCAACTCAGTATTATTCTACCAGGCTGCTGGGGAGGCTACCACTTTCTGAACGCCTACAGTTTCTCCCTGATTCTTATATTTATTAAATGAAATAGAACAACATCTGTGGTATTGTATGAATTATTTTAATGGGTCAAAAGTCTTGGAAAACTAATAAGTGCTCCTTAATGCCCTACCTTCCATGGCTAAAAGAATAATAATTTTTCATCATCTGATTTCTCCTTAATACCACTGTTCATATCTACCTGATTATCAAGTATATGCTTGGCAATAATAAATATAAATTATTCATCTTCTTTCAGGTCATCTGCAGGGGTAAGTCAAATTAATCAAATTCTCAACAGCAGCATTCAGGCATCCATCCTAAAGTGATAGTAACTGAATCGATCACTAATTGTATATATCACTAACTGACACATTAACATCTCACATAAAATACTGAAATGGCCAGTCTTTGAATCAATTTGAAACCTGTTCCCTGACCACTCAGCTTTTTAAAAACTCTCTGGTCGCAAGCTGTGGTATCTGGCCAGGGCCACTGGAGAACCTTGTTATGGTGGCCAGAAAGGAAATGGACAGAAGAGAGAAACAATTTGAGATATTGACTGACAAGATCCCATAGCAAAAGAGATATGCTAATCTGCAAAGGGGATTTTGCTCAGAATTAAATGTGGCTCAGGCTGGGGAGAATGGTTGTTATGTGATTATTGTTACATCAGATTGTGGAGTTGCTCTTTGCAGGTTATATGTTCAGTTTTCCACTGGAAAAATAATATTTATTCCACTAACCATTCCATGGGACATGACTAATAAATAATAAATGGAAATAATAACTCCACTCTGTACAATTTATTTCGGTGGGTCAGGGCACACTTTTATTGCTTGCCGTTGAGGACATTGTGTTGGGAGTGTGTCCATGTGTCTATTTGTCAGGGGACAGGTACTGATATTGGCGGAAGAGGGAGACCAACAGGAACTAATCAATTCCACCGGTGCAGTCTGTCAAGGTCTTCAGCTGCCAGCGCACAGTCTGTATTCAACATTATAAGAGCCACGGAAACCACAAGCCATTAAAACCTTCTTTCCTCTTGCAGTTATGCATCCTATCGAAAGACAGATTTCCCTGGTTTGGGACACACTGTGACATTCAATGGTGAGAAGGAGGTGGGGGCAATGCTGGCTGGCACTGTTGACTATTGGGCCAGCTGTGGGGCGTCACGTTACTTGGAAAACAACCCTCCATTTTTCACTCCCCCGAAGGTGGAGGGTGGTAACTCTTGGGCTCATTACCCTTGTCCGTAAAATATAGGAATGTGAGAACGTGCTGGGGTAAATTTCAAAGCTGTTGGACTTTGTGGTTTTGATATCTACTTGGGTGCCCGGCTTTGCATTTTATAAAACCATCGCCCTATGCACTTTGTGGGCATCATGCTGGATAAGCACTTGCGTTGCCAAACACAGGCAGACTCGGAGTGACCAGACTGATCTACTGTCTGTCATTAAAACCCTGCTTACGTAGAAATGTTTCTAGGTTAGTTGTTATTAAATTTTTAAAAATCACAAAAGGTAAGTAAACATATGTACATTTTAAAACAAATGTTACATGTAATATTCACAGGGAAAATCTGGAAAGCTACATAATGGCGATGTCACAGATAGCTCTTTCTAAGTAGTGGGATTTGAGTTAGTTTTCTGTTTATTCATTAACTATAATTTCTACTACTTTAAAGAGTGAAGATTTTGGGTTTTGAAACTACCTCTACCATTTCATGAACAGCTGAGTGATTTTAGATTTTATTGAACTTCTCTAAATTTCAGCTTCTCCATTTGTAAAATGGAAATAATAAGTAACCACTAGTACATTAAATTAGATTAGGTTAAATATAGGAAAAGCTTAGTTTGGGTCCTGATCCATAGTAAGGACTCAATAAGTGTCCAATGTTCATTATTACATTATGTTGGTACTGTTGTCATTGTTGATGTAATATATTTATTGGGAGAAACTAATAGAGTCTAATAGTCCATACTTAAAGAAAATCATACATTTTTTTTTTTTTTGCCTTAAGTAAAGAGAAAACAATTGTCAGAGCCTGGGCTTTTCACCAGGATCTTTTGCATTCTTTTTTTAAAATTTTTTAATTTGTTCTAATTATTTATACATGACAATAGAATGCACTTATATATTTTGATAAATCATTCACAAATGGAGTGTGATTTCTCATTTTTCTGATTGTACATATTGCAAGATGACCTTGGTCATGTTTTAAATCATCATAATTATATTACACAAATATGCTCTGCTTACCAGAAAATCATCTCAAATTTAACAAAAGATGTAGGATGAAAGAAAAAGGATGTAAAAAGAATGCCTTACAAACATTAATTTAAAAAATCAAGAGGAGCTAATAATCATATTGGATGCCACAGGCAACACAAGGGAGGGTCTGAGGAGAAAATTCCACAACAAACATCTTGCTGTTGCAATTAAGTCCTTCATCTTGATAAAACAAGCAATATTCCACTGGCGCAGGATTCTTGAAATACGAAGACTAGGGGAAAAAGGCAACACGTGAAAGAATTGCACTCAGAAAATAAATTTAGTTAGGATGCTGGAAATCCTCACACTTTCACATGCATCAAAACTGAGAGCTTTTGGGAAGGGTAGTGAAAACTCTGGATGGGTCTCCAGAAATTTTGAGTCTCTCCACAATGTTCTTTACCCAAATCTCCTCTCTATAAAACCATATAGATGGAGCTATGGGCATTTGATGTCATGTGGGGGCATTTACTTACTGATAAAATTCTAAAAACCTAAAAAAGCCATGTTTTCCAAAATATAGTTACCTCATCCATCTGTCAGGATATTGCCCTCCCCACCTACACTTGGTCTAAATTTCCCCCAGAGGACTCATTTCTCTAGATTAGTCATTATCTCTAGAAAACACATTTAAATGAGGAGGTAAGGATTTTAGTTTGAGGAGCATCCTCACCTGGCCCTCTCTGCCCTGGCATTCTGACATAGGTAAGTTTCCAAGATGAACACCTTTCATTTGTGGTTTCCAAAGACTTCTAGCAAGTTTACTTCTGGACCTACTGACAGATGCAGAGTATGAGGAAATAATGGTGGCCAAGGCTGATCAGGTTTAGTGATGGCAGTAAGGAGAACAAGCTCAGAGACACTAGGCCTAAGACACTGAGAGCATGTTGACGGGGTGGTAGTGCTGGGAGGATGAGGAAAAAGCAAGGCAGGGGCCACAGTGGGGGAAGTGCCCCAAAGAGAGTGGGGAGAACCAAGGCCTGTCCAAGCTTGCTTTCCTATTTTTGCCTCAGGTCAAATCTGCCCTGTAGTGATGATGTCTGTGCAGGGAAGCTTAGAGACCACCTGGCAAGCAGTTCTTCAAGACAGGCTTCAAGAAAGGCCTGGGGAGTTGACAGTTAGTTTTCCTGCCCACTTTAGATATTCTGGTAGCCCTCTCAGAATATGGCCCCCAAATCTGCATCAGCCTATTCCTTATGCATGTCGAATTTCTATTGCGGGTTGTCTGTGAAGCACACTTTGAAAAAACTCTCCTAACCATCTCATTTTATAAATGAAAAAGTGGAAACTTAGAGAGGTCACATGACTTACTCTAGGCTACATTGGTCATTCTGTGCCAGAATGGGCTGAAATTGAGGTGTTGCTTACTTGAAACCTACTGTGCACCAGAGACTTTCCTAATGTCATGCCAGGCTGGCCCTCTAAAAATGATAGTCTCTGTGTCCTAGAATATATGCTTTCTCTCTGCTACCTGGAGAGTGCAGGGACTCCCTTATATGTTTAGTGACAGTTTAGAAACCTGTGTACAACAAAATATGGCAGAACTAAGGTTCACAGGAGACTGAATGGTAATGTGGCTACAGATTTTAGTTAGAGATCCCCAGGTTCAATGCTGCATACTTAAAGCTTCATTAACAGACCCCTCATCTTCTGGAACTCAATCTCACAAACCTATACCAGAACCAGGTAAGAACAAAGTAGTTATTCTCCAGCAGCAAAGCCAACAGCATAAGGTCCCATCAGCTTCTCTTTGGGAAAGACATTGAGATGACATGGCTCCACAGGTTTTCTAGATAAGGCCAAATTATAGTGGGAAATACCCCATTCTTCATAGAAGTCCAGTAGGACTTGACTTAGGTGATCCCAAATATTTTTTGCCACGGTCTGAAGCTTCCCAGTCAAGAGTGGCTTTCCTTTAGGAGGGTCAATGCATTGACTTGGACTCTGCTGATGCTCCTCAGTGACAACACAGCCCAAGCAACTCAGAAGACCTCAGAATTCATGACGATGCTCAAGACCCATGGTCTTGAGGAGGAGCCAGGGATGCTCTTTGATTGAGAGGTCTTCTGAGGAAACAGTGGGTGAATTGTGGAGTCCCAGGTTCTTAGGATCCCTACAATGAACTGATGCGGTATCTGTGGACAGCATTCAGCCCAATTCTCCTCACCCTTAAGGCCTTAGGTTTGACTCAGACCAGGACAGTGTGGGAGGTGTGGGCAGAAGTTTCATTCTTCACCTTTAGAGTTTCTTGAGGGAAGACCCACATCAATGATGATAAAAATTAGAGAGTGGCATAGCAAAACAAATGTGATTTAAGAATTAAATGTGTTTTTACAAATGTGATTTATGAAAACTTGTTCTAATTACAAATCAAGCAATTAAGTACTCCAACATGAAGTCAATCTCTCTCTGTGTCTCTTTCTGTCTCTGTCTCTGTCTCTCTCTCTCTCTCTGTCACACACACACACACACACACACACACACACACACACACAATGTGTAGAGAATTGGCATAACATCAGAAGCAGAAAAAAAAAGTCATAACACACTAGAAATATGGTTCAATCCCCAGCATCCTTTAAAAAAAAAAGTCCACTGGAAAAAGAATAAGAAAAGAATAAGTAAGTACAGAATTACTGAATTTGACTTAAAAATTGAAATGATAGAACATGAGGATAGACCATAAAACCAGAAAGTGAGCATTGCTGCTTGTAGATTTTGACATTGCCGCCGCCAATCCTATCATTCTGAAGTTTGCCATACGGATCTATCAAGTTAACAACTAAGCCACAACCTTGCTCTCCTTTGTTCTTTGCTCAGTTAGAGAGATTTAATCACAGAGGCTGAAGATAGAATACTTCCTAGAGGTTGGCACACTTCTCGTCCCTCTGCCCATTCATGAAAGCAGCCATGCCTTCTCTCATGCTTAGGGACCTGCTCATTCTCCTAACTGAGGTTTAGATGCTGAGTTCTTTTCCAGAGACTCTTAACCTCCTCCCTTAAGTCCTCCTCTTCTCCAGTGTGGGCTCTCTCTGCTAGTGGCATTGTTGTCTCCATGTCCCTGTCCCCCTTCTTCCCACTAGGCACCCTTTCCCCTCCATAAAATCATCCTCAGGATTCTAGGCAGGGTCTAAATTACCACCCTTGCCCCTGTTCTCAGTGGGGACCCTTTGATTTCTCTGTGAAGTCCCCTCATGAGGCTGGGACCTCGTCAGAACAGGGGTGTAATAAAAGTGGAATGAATGAAGGATTCATCCTCTTACCCCTCTCACTTCTGTATCCTCTGGGTCATAACTCAGGTCTGTGACACATCTGTTAAAAAACTGAAGTGACCCCCCGAGTCTGTACTTCCTGTGCTGGTTCCCCCGCCAGCCATTCCCCACTGCCTTCTACAGCCTTGTTCTCACCTCGTCCTTCCTCCTAAAGCTTCAAAGTCCTTAACTTGGCATTGGATGCCCTCCACAAATATACCCCGATTGATCTCTTCAGTCCTACCTCCTGCTACATCCCATCATAAAACCCATGCCTTCATCAGTCCCACCCCAAACATCAAACATGGCCTGGCCAATTTCTGAGTCCTTTCTCTCTAGAATATTTCTGGGCGTACCCCCATGTCCACACCATCTCATTCCATGCAGTTCTACCCAGCTTTGAAGGCTCATTTGCACAGGACCTTCATTAGTGCTTTTCTCTGTCATCTCAAAGACATAAGTTTTACTTATGGTATCGATCACATTCTTTTCTATATTTTGGTTTTTTGCTACTCTATCTTAACTTCCTCTGGCAGGGGATATCTCATGGTGGGGAAGAGTGTGTCTCATTCATCTAGCAAGTGCCTTATAAATTTTAGGCACCCAGTAAGTGATTCTATTTGAAGAAAAGTGAACATATAAATACAATATAGGCCTCCCAGTTCTTGTTCATAAAAGAATCAAGGAGAAAAATGCAAGAAAGACCATGACAGAGTGAAAGCTCTCAGTGTGTGACCCTGGAGATAGCTGATACCAGAACAGAAAACGCAGGCTTATCCACTCTCCTGTGGGTGCGTGTTCCAGTGTCTACGTGGAGAACACAGAACTGTCTCTGATTCATATGTTCTTGCTTTCTCAGGGTAGTTGGCAAAGTTTAAATACACATAAAATTTAGCTTTTTCAATTGACACTGGATTTAGAGATCTCTTTGAACTTCCTCATTTCAAACAGCAAAGAGCAAGGTCTGAGGTGGTTAATAATGCTCTTGTATATTAATGAAGTGCCTGATGCTGTGTTAAGTACTTAATGTGAGATTCACCTTGAATCCTTATTGCCCTATGATATAGACATGGTTAATCCACATTTCATAGGTAGGAGATCTGATGGAGATGTTGAATTATTTGCCCAATTTACATAAAGCAAGGAGCAGGCAGAATCAATAATCCATATTGTCTGATCCAACAGCATCCTTTATTATGTAAGTAGAGTACTGCTCTCAATAAGTCTTCTGACAACTCTCCATGTTTCTCATTCATTACTTTCAGTTAGATTTTGCCACTAGGTAAAACATTTTCCAGTGCATAGGAAATGCAAATTTAAATCTATTATAACTTGCTTTCATATCCCTGAATGATATCTGTCCTAATGTTTTTGATGCTTTCTTATATTTTTGAAGTTTTTCTACAATTTAAAACATCTTTGGCCAAAAATAAAATAGGTTTTATTATTCTCGAATACTACAGAATCCTCTCAGGAAAGAGTCATGTCAAAAGGTCTTTGGCAGGCTTTATTTTATTTAAAAAAAAAAAATTCCCTTACCCAAAAAGGATTTTTTTCCAAGATGACTTTTTATTGAGACTCATCTAGCAACTCAATTTTCAATTTAGGTAATGAATTTTCAGGGAAATTCATCAGAAACAAGGGGAGCAGAGATCAGCACATTTTTGAGATGGGTGAGGGAGGATGGCAATCTTATTCCTTTCCCAGGCGTAGGCTGCCCTCTGCTGTCAAATAGAAGGTTTACAGCTCCATGTAGGATACAGTGCTGTACCACACAAAACAAGGTAGTAAGTGACACATTTACTCATTAATTTGATGGCCTTAGATCTGAAAGGCAAAATAGGGATATTCCAGATGGTGAGTGGAGGTAATGAGACAATCTTCACACATGCCTGAAAAATAGCACTTTTGCTTTATCGTGACTCCTTGAATGCTCCAGTCTCCAGATGGAAGGTCAGAGTCACTGGCCAGAGCATCTCTTGCACTCTCCTATTAGAAGAAAGAGACAATTGATATGAGACAAGTTCCCAAGGTAGCCTTGTGGTCCAAAGAACGTGATGCCTCTGAAGCACCCAAGCACTTGGGCACATAGCAATTGCTTAGCAAGTAGAAGCTCCTGTCTGATCTTCATCATAACCTTATCCAAAGGAGAATAATTAAAGCACCTCCTGGAATGACCTGGTATGTACAGGATTGCCTGCCTTCCACCAGTTAGACCCAGAGGTGGTTAACATGAGAATCCAGGTGTGACAAGGGGACCCTGAAGCACCACATCACTCACTCTCTTGTGCTCCTGGCGTGGGATTCCCAAGACTCACCTTCCACGCTTCAAAAGATGATCAACAAGAACTGAAACAACTTGAGCTTAAAGCAAAAGGTTGGTTAAATCCTAACATAAGTTGAAATATCCATCAGGAAAAGTCCCGTCTTCATAGGCATGTAATTGAAGTTTCACCAAGGTTGAGTTTTCAATGGTTCCGTCTGAAATCTTTGACTCTAAACGGATTCTAGTGCTGATCAGTGGCAGGAGGGTGCAGCCTGCCCCTTCCCATTCCAACACTCCAAAGTGCTGAAGAAACTCAGTCCTTAGTGGGAGGTCACTTACTATAGGAAATAAAAATTATATTAGGCTCATAAGATTATTTTTGGCCTCCTAAATTGACAATTCATTCTCAAGTCACTTACAATCTAAAGCACAATTGACAGAAGACACCAACTATGGTGGAAACACAGCAAGTGTTAAGATTTTTGTGGATGTGATTTTAAACATTCTATGAGTGATTCAGCCAGGCCCACCGCCACATCCCTTTCCAAAGAACAATTTGGGAAAGTAAAACAACATGTCAATCTCACTCTGGTTTTGCTTACTGCAGTTTAAATTTTTCTTGTGTTTTAGGAGTGAAAAAAAAAAGAATCAGAGAAAGAGTACAGTTAATACAGAGAAGAATATCGTGGACTGATTTATTTGGAACGGAGATAAGTTAGCCCTCCACCTCTTCCATTCCCTTAATATGGAAAATACTTCATCCTTAGGCAAATAGTCAAAGCCTGCTGCCGTAGGGTACTCTTTTTTTTTTTTTGTTATTGTTTAAATAAGAATCTTTGTGGTTTTGTAAATCAACTTTGTTAACCTCAAATCATTCCCATCAATATTTTGGAATGTGGCAGATACTTTCATGACTCCATCCATTCAGTGACGGCAAGGGACTTACTTAGCAAGGCTCACATGCTCAGGCTGCCCTTCATCTTCTCATGCTCCTTCCAACTGATCCGCTGATCCCACTGCCCCTCCTATTGCTCTGCTCCATCCCCCTGCCTCTCTGCGCTTGCTGGTGTTCTGCTGAGATATCTCTTCTGTCCCATCTTGTTGGTCACACTTGTGGCCATTTTTGTCTTGGATAAACTCTTGATGCTTGGGAACTGCTTCATGGTCACCACAAAATTTGTTTTCAGAGAACAGACTTCTATTACAGCACTTCTTCCAATAAAGGACAGCTAATTCTTTACATACGAATCCTAACAGCCAGTGTTTGCAGAGTACATAAAATAGCATGGGGATTCTGTGCTATGCTTTACATGCGTTATGCCTACTCCTCCCTTTGAACATGAGATGTCGGAGCTGAGGTAGAGGAATAAAGTGGTTTGGCTATGATTACACCATTCTGAGTGTAGTGCAGATGTGAGCCCATGCCCTTCAATAGCTGTGCTATTGGTCACCATTTTGCAAAACCATTGGATTCACCATCCCCTGGCCCATGAGCCCCTGGTATAAGGTGCACACACGCTTGATTTCTGTTGACAGGTCAAGTCCTAGTACCTAATCTCATGTCAAGATGCCTACTGAAAGAGTAAATGAAATTAATGAGTCATTGCAAACCCTTTTGAAGCAAAAATCAAACTGTATGTTCCCCATTTCCAAAGGCCAAGAGAGGAGATTCTCAGGTGAAGTCACATGAACTGCTCTAGGTCCAACCTCATCTTCTCACCTCCCTTTGACTATCTTGGGCTCTTCTCTGTACTTCCATCTAGCAGAGGTGTTGAATGGCCACTTTCTCAGAGTAGTCAACACAGCTGCCCACATGGCATCAAGCCTTCTCACTGCTTTCTCTGGTTTTCATTCAGGCAGGCTGTGAAATCTTAACTCCCAACAATACTTTCCTGGGACTAATCAGACAAAGGGTAAATAACAAAAGCTAAAAGCAATGAAGTGTAACCCTTGAGGGGCAGCTGTGTTCCCTAAATAAAGTCTGGAAAAGGGCATGTGAGATTTTCATGATATAAGAACCCATCTAATAAGGATGTCTCAACTACAAAGTATTTATTTGGAATGAATGAAAACAAGGAGAAAAGGCAAATTATTGACATATTTCTATAAAATTCACTAGCAACTGATCACTTCAGCCTATGTTCTAAAAGTGTAATATATAATATTTAGTATTGGAAATTCCTACAAAATGGGTATCAATAAACACAAAGCTTTCTCCTCCTTTCCCACAAAACTCACGACCTCCCCAGTAACATAGAAATCAACTGTAATTTAGTGCAGTACTCAACAAAGAGCTCTTGTTGAGTGTTTAATAAAAAAAAATTGATGTTAAGCTTAAAAGTGACATTAATGATGCTGTAAGTGAAGGCATTATCCCCAAGTACCAAATGTCCGGCAGAAGGTAAAGTGGTAGGTTCCAGATTCTTTACTTTTGCCTTTTCACTCAAAAATTTTAAAAAAATAATACAAAAGAATTGATGCCCTTTGTATTTCTATCCTGAATCTCATCCACATATTTATCCCAAGGGACAACCACCAACTTGAATTTGGCTTTACTTGGTGAATTTGGCTTTACTTGAATTTGGTGCTTACTATTCCCATGCATCATGGCACTTCATGAGCTAAGGGTCATGGTGGCACTGTGGGAACTGAGGGCCACCATAGCACCATGGAGACTCTGGGTCACTGTGGGAGTGCAAACTGAGATACAGGAAGTGAGAAGCAGAGCTTTCTGAGAAAGGTAGGAATCCTTGAATTCTGCCACATTTACATTCTCTGTCTTGTCTTATGTGAATATGGCCTTAATTTTGGCTAATATGGAAAATTACTCAATTTACCTTGTTTCTGCCTTTACCTGTGGGTTTCTAAATGGGCATGCACTACTGCTACCAATCTGGAAGTCTCCTGGTAGCCATCAGACTGGGGAAAAATGAAGAGAACTAGGAAGTTATTTAATGGAAAGGGCTGTTCTTCTTTTTGAAATAACGTCTTTCTACATTTTCTTCTGAGTGTTAAAATGTTCTTTCTTTTTTGAAACTGTGATAATATTAACTGGTAATTAACTTTTTAAACATCCAAAGTTTGCAAAATAAAAATAATTGACAACTCCATTTGTGATTTTTTTTTTGAAATTTCCAGAAAATAAAAATCTGGAAACCATAACTCCAGATGACACTAGAAGAAAAATAAGATTAAAAAACATTTGTGAAGACAGGAGCTGCAAAATTCTTGCCAAAGAGCTCTTTTCCTAAGAAATCATCAAGGAAGAAAACGCAAGGTCTGGTCTGCTTAGACATTACCCATGGTTTGAAAGGTTTTAAAAATTTATGTGTGTATTTTTGCTAACATAGGATTTTAAAACTTGTGTGTATATACCTATGTGTTTATACCTAGAACTTATATTTGAACAATAAAAAGCAAATTCTGTACCAGAGTAATAACCATAACACAAGTAGTTTCCTGAAAATAACTGTTTCTTTCTCACCCACACACCCATATTCTTGTGATAATACTATTGACCACAAGAGGGCAGTATAGTTCATGTTATTGCTTGTTGACTAAACCACCAGTTTTATCTCAGACTGTCAGCCAGTCTGGCCATTTGTTCAAAGTGCAAGAATACATATTAGCAATTTTGTCCACATTTCCATTTTCATCAATAATACATTAGGGAGTAGAGAGTCAAGGTGGAAAAGGAGAACAGCACAGTGTTGCTTTGTGTGTTTTTATATTTTAAAATGGACATGCAATCATTGCACATGTGTGAATTGCAGAATTTCCATAAGGAGTAGCGTGATCCTGGTATTTTCAAATGGACAGAGCAAGTGAATCTACTACTTCATATTTGTTCTTAAACAAAGAAGGTCCTGGCTTTAACACTTGTGTAAAACAGAAATAACATAATAATCTCTTTTGCTTACTTCACATAGGATTCGTGAAGTTCGAGTGAGATGAATATCTCTGGCCTTTCCTTGAACTAGTCACCAGCTTCAAAAAAATCCTCTCAGAACTGTATCACCTCTTGCAAATGTGACCAGGGGACAAAGCACAGGAGCTAACTAACTCCAGGAGTCACAGTACATGAAGTCCTGTGGTAACTTCTGAGGGCTATTCCGTAGCAGAGCAGTGATAGCAGTAGTCTTGTGGGGTTCCCAGGGGTCTGTGATTCCACAGATGGTTCACTGTCGGAAGAAATGGGGACCTGTGTGGGTATCCCTGACCGGTGGCAGGTGTGTAGAAGCCAGTCTATGAGACTCTAGGATTCCCTTCAGCAGGGTGTGTGCTCTGAGAACGGTCTTTCCACCACCCCAGGGCCCTGGAGGAGGAGACTCCCAGGAGCCTGACCTCTAGGAACCCAAAGTGAAGCCAATGGAAACCCCCCTTCTTTCCTCAGGCCCTCATCAACATAACAACTATTTAGGGACCCAGTAAAATCCTGGGGCCTGAAGACATTCTAAGATCCTAAGCTGTGGCCACTGTGGATCTGTGTTTGTTTGGTCTTTCTCCTATTTCAGCTCTCCCAGGACTCCAAATCCCAGTAAAGAATTAGCATACACGCTTTTACTTCAGGATCTGTTTCCTACGGAATCCAAGATAAACTTACTTTCTTCATATCAGGGATTGAACCCAGGAGCACTTAACCACAGAGCCACATCCCCAGCCCACCCCCACCCTCTTCTATGAATTTAAGTTGCTTAGGCCCTTGCTAAAAAGATGAGGCTCAACTTGCAATCCTCCTGCCTCAGCTCCCCAAGTCACTGAGATTACAGGCATGCGCCCAGCTATAACAGTGTTTTGATATTAAAGAATGTGAGGACTTCAAGAAGGTGTGGAGTTTCAATCCTGGCATTCAGTAGTAGGGATCTAAACCATTTCAGCTTGAAGTCAGAAATTAAACTGGGGGTGAATAGGTAGGGGACTGCTGCAGTTTACATATTGGCCACAAGATGGCGAGCTAGCAACATCTTCTTAGGAGTGGGACGCATTGCCTGGAGCTCAGAATCTTGTCAGTCTTCAGTTTAGTTTTTTCCATTGAATCTGTGATTAGCCCTGGAGCTGCACACATTTCCCACAGGAACAGAAACAGTGGGCATGTAAGCAGTTGACAGTGTGAAAAAGTCCGCTGGCAGATGTCTTACCTGTCCTGATGACTCTTCTTGAACTTGATAACATGTATTTCTGAGGTGAAATGCATAGCATATAAAATCAGTCATTTCAGTGTCGACAATTTAGTGACAAATAGCACATTCACAGTGTTATGAAAGCACTATTTCTAGTCCCAAGCCATTTCCATTGTTCCAAACTAAAACCCCTCACCCATCAAGCAGTTTCTCTCCATTCCTCCTCCCCCACTATATCCTGGCAATCAACCAAGTTGCATTTTATCACAATGAATTTATCTATTCTGGATATTTCAGACAAATGGAGTCATAAAATATATAACTTTTGTGCCTGGATTCTTTCACTTATGCTATAGTTTGGATCTATAATGTCTCCCAAAGGACCATGTGATACATGCTTAGTCCCCATCTTGGTACCGTGGAAAGTGTTGGAAGCATTAAGAAGTAGGGCCTTTTGGTCAATGAGTGCATCCCTCAAGGGGAACACTGGGCCTGAGTCCCTCTTTTTTCCTCTCTTTCACTCCCTAGTCAGGAGGTAAACAATTTTGCTCATCCATGAACTCCCCACCATAATGAGATAGCTCACCACAGGCCCCAAAGCAACAGGGCCAACCAACCATGGACTGGAATCTTCAAAACTGTGAGCCAAAACAAAACTTTTACTTTATAAGCTCATCTTCTCTTCCCAGTTAACAACTAAGGCTAAGTTGGTCTTCTTGGTGGGCATATTTTCCCATCCACTTTCTTTTAGTCTTAGAAGATATCCCTTGGGGAGGTAACAGGAAGTGACTGGTCAAGGATCAGATTCTGAACTGGAGAAGACCAGGTTTATATCTGACTCTACCACTTATTTCCTGTGTGACCCTGGACAGTTTGCTGAAGTTTTCTGAGCCATGGTTTTCCTATCCATAACCCCAGGCACATTAATGTGTCTGAGAAACTTAAAGGGATAATGTCTGTAAAGTGTATAGCATAAGGTATATAGCACATCTACATTATTATTTTGTCTCTTCTAATTTGAAAGTTTTTATCCTTCATTGGACCCATCCAGCAAGTTTCTTTTCAGTCTGAGGAATCTCTAGAATGGTCAGATGGAGTGCAGAGCTGGTGTGCTCAACAAAGAAGGAAGAGCAGCACCAAGCAGTAGAGGAAGTAGGCTCACCTCCCTGGCTGTCCATGATGACTGTATACCTTCGGTGGCTACAGAATACAGACTTTCTCAAATGAAATCAACATCATTTACAAAAGAGAAAAAAATTTCAAAACTAAGAGTGGAAGTAACTATTTTCTATCAAGAGTAATTCATCAAATACTTACTGGTCACCTATTTCATGTGCGATAGATGGAGATTATAATTTCATAGTATACAAAATATAAAACCGCGATCCCTGTTCCAAATATGTTTGGGATCTAATGAAAGAAAAAAGGCATGCATATGCAGAGCTGAGGCAAAGAATCGTGTTTCCAAGCTTTGTGCCTCTGAGCTGGGTAGCTTTGTCTCTCTTAGGTTTTTGGTTGTTAGTATACCCACTTCCAATGAATTTAAATCCCCAGGCCAAGTCCAAATTCGATAGCAACCTTTTTAGGTCAATGAGGAGTAGAGTTCCTGAGTGAATGATATGATTTCTAAATTCTGTACTGTTTTAAACTTGCCCTTTTAAACCTGAGTGACAGGCAATGACTCATGGTGGCTTTACTGTTCACTGTCTGGCCCAAGTTAGAAACCTCAGAGTCATCGTTACTTTTTTCCTGTCTTTCATCACCCACATCCAGTCAATAATTTCATCACAACAATTACTGATATAAAACCACTCAGTCAGTTTCACTCTAGCAGTCAAATGTCTCCAGACTCCATTCCTTAGGTTTCCACCCCATCATCCAAGCCTAGGCCCTGAGTTTCTCTGGGGCCAGTCCATGCCTCCCTCAATCCTTCTGCACATCACAAGCCAAGGTGTGCTTGCTTAGAGCTCATGCTCAGGTGAATCACATCTGGAGAGAAGAAGCCTGCTTAGGTGTGACTCCAGGAGTACCAACAATATGTTTTGGGAAATTGTGCAGAAAAGCAAAATGTGCCACAGGAATGCAACTAGAAATGTCCTGCCTAAGAAGGGGGAAAACTCCCCAGGTTTGTGAAGCAGAAATTCACATTTCAGCACTTCCTGGGTTTCCAGGAGTTTGAAGAAAGCTGGTAGTTGTTTACACAGCATATTTTTTACTAGGAGTACTTTCATTTGGATCTGTTGTTTTTCTGCTATAATTTTTACTCCAGGGAAAATCAAACACAATCATAAAATGCTTGTTAAAAGGTCTGAAAAATTAGCCTACCACAGTGGCCCATGCCTGTAATCCCAGCAGCCCAGGAGGCTAAAGCAGGAGAATCACAAGTTCAAAGCCAGCCTCAGCAACTTAGCAAGGCCCTAAGTACCTCAGCAAGACCCTATTTCTAAATAAAATATAAAAAAGGGCTGGGGATGTGGCTCAGTGGTTGAGTGCCCCTGGGTTTAATCCCCAGTACAAAAAAAGAAAAAGGTCTGAAAAATGTATGTCGTGATTTTTTTTTTAACAGTAATAAAAATCTGTCTTTAGAATGAAATAGCCTTATCTACCATGATTGCTGTGCTTGATGTCCTGGAGAGACCTGTTTGTACCTTTGTAAAAAGTGTGCTTTTGCACCAGAAATGAAGAGTCTGTGGTAAAGTTTATAATCAATAATAAAACTGAATAGAAGTATGATGGGTCTCCTGCAGAAGAAGTTGAAGGTCGTGGAAGGGGTTTGAATCTCCCCTGAAACATTTACGTGAAGGTTCCCTATGTCTGGCTGTGGTTTTGAACATGTTCATGCAGAAAGCACATGTTGGAAAGATAATCAGCAATGTAAGTGTTGGGAGATGGGGCCACAAGAGAGGTGATCAGGTCATGAGAGCGTCACCCTCCCAAATGAATAATGATGATTATAAAGGGACTTGCGGCTTCGAGTTGGATCGCTCCCATATGCTCTTTCTCCATGTGATGCCTCCTTCTGTGGGATGACGCAGCAAGTTGGCCCTCCCAGATGCTGCCCTTGACCTTGGTGTCCCGACTTCCAGGACTATAAGAAATAAACCTCAGTCCTGTGGACATTGTGCAGTCTCAGGAATTTTGTTCTATCAGCACAAAATAGACTTAAACAGTCCTTTCAGGCTTCCATCTTCCCTTGTGTTGTGCAATCAGTTGCAGGAGACACAACTGATACTGTTCAGAAGACCTGTGAAACAGAGTAGGCATTTTGCAACTGCCAGAGACTTAAAGCTTCATCTAGTCCAGACACACAGTGTTGGGTGAGAAACCAAAGTTGGAAGAAGAAGAACTTGCCCAAGGCCATCTAAGTCAGGGTTTCAAAACTCTCCACCAGCCACCCCAGGCAGAATCAGGGGCTTTGGCCAGTGCACATGGAAGCAGCTGCAGAAATGAGCTGTCAGGGTGCCAAGTTCTTATCTGCTAGTGTCCTTGAGATTGGGTTGGCTGAGTGCCAAGGGGAAACTCAGAGTCTGCGAATTCTAATCCTGGACTTGCTAGTAAACAGTTCTGGTCAGAGTGTCTTAGGTTTCCCTCCCTCCGTCTCAGGCTCTTAGTCTAGCAACCAAGGGGTAATTGCTGTAAGTGATGGAGCAGACAGAGGTTCTGGGGTGCGTCCTGGAGGAGTTGAAAAGCAGCAGAGCTCCCATGAGTGCATCTTTATCTGTGCATCTTTTGGGTGTTATTTTTGACCCTGGTTTGTTACAGTAGCCATAAAATTAAGCTGTACATCTTTCTATCCAGCTCTCCTGACCCCAAAGATGAATTTTAACAGTCTATTCTCATCCCCAGAATAGCAAAAATCAATATTTAAAGATTTTCAAAACTCTGAAAAAGTCAACCTCTTCAGAGGAAATTGAAACAGAATCACAGTTGAAAAATCCAGATGTTTTAGATTTAAAATAACGAAGGATGTTCTCAGTACTTACTGAGATGCACAGGTAATCCTAAGGTAGCGATGATGATGATGATGGCAATGGCCATGACAATAGACTGACATTTGCCAGACACCTACTATGGGCAGGCACCAGGCTAATCATTTTATCTTTCCTATGGCATTTAATTTCCCCCAAAACCCTACGAGGTAGGTTCCACTATATCATCATCCTACAAAGGAGAAAATCAAGGCTGAGTGAATTTGAGTCACCTGTAACGTCCATGCTCATAACCACTACTGGACACTTAACCCAGTCACCGGATTGGAAATTGAAGCCAACCATCATTTATGGTTCTTTCTGGTATGCCCTCTGCTGCCCTGCCCTAGCCCCACTACATGTCGGCTCTCTGAGCAGTCTTCCAGAGTTCTCCAAACCTTGGTTTCATGCCCTTCCTCCCAAAGTACCACTTTCTCCCATAGCACTCAGCCCACTGTGCTTCCTCTTCTTCCTCCTTTATGACTCCTTGAGACGAGGCAACCATCTCATTCATTTTGGTCTATACATAATGGTCCTGACTCATAGCAGATGATCAAAATGCTATTTATTCATTCTTGGATAAATGGTTGATGTGGAAATTTACTAACAATATGTTGTGGTTACTTATTGCTGAGTAATAGATTTAGCCAAATGTAGTTGCTTAAATTAACAACTATATTATCATCTCTCATAATTCTGTGGGTCAGAAATAAGGATAGCCTCATGGGAACAGGTTGCTTCTGATATCTATCTTGGTGGCTTCTTTAGGGTCCACTAGATGACTCCACAGTGCACTAAAGGGGCACCACTGGGATCTAGTGTCTGGACCTCAGTCGCCACTCAGCTGAGCCCATCAGTTTTCTTGTGTGCAGTCTCCGGGCTTCTGTCCCCTGTGCTTCTCATGTGGTCTTTCCAGAAACAAAACTAGGCTTCTCATGTGGAAGACCAAGGACTCAAATCAGTAAAACCAGAAGCAGTGGGTCCCTAAGGCACAGGCTCAGAACTGGCAGAGTCACTCTTGCCACCTTTTTGTGATAAGAATGAACATCAGGACCAGCCCTACATAAGGGGACCCAAACTGGGACCCATTGGGAATCATCTTTGATAACCAAAAAGTCCATAGTGCAATAGGGCCACCTCCATCCCACCCCGCTGTCCCAGAGAAGGTGGATAGCTTTGCTTCTTCCATCACTACAATGTGAAGGGAAGTCTATAATTAGAGCGCATAAAAGTTGGGGTTTCCAGAGAGCTTGGGGTATTATAAATAACCAGTGGAAACCTTTTCTTAGCATATGATGTGGCCTCTATCTAAGCATAACAGCTCTGGCTTTGCCCAGATCTCATATATATTATAACTATGGTTTTTCCCTTCCCTTACAGCTCTCTCCTGTCTCTGTAGTTTACCCATTCTGTCCTTGTAGGCTCCAAGGCCTTAACTGCCACCGCTCAGAGCATTGCCATTTGTGATTTAGACGTCCCTCAAATAGATATAGCCTGAGGAGTCCCTGTCATTTTTGCACAGGTAATAGTCTTCCCATTTCCTAACAGCTGCATAGTTTCCTTAGGGATCATCAGAATCCCTTGAACCTCAAGTCCCTGAACCTGTTGTTTTATGGTATCCTTTCTTTGAATTTGAAGAGGCTTGCTTCCAAAGCATGCAAGAATTATCTGGTTTTTATTATTGTTATTGTTAATTATTTATTTTCATTTTTTTATTGCCATTTGTTTGTTTTCGTTTCTTTTGTACTCAAATTTCATGTCAAGGCATTTAGTCACTTCAGCCATGGCCAGTTATTTGGCAAAACTACAGATAAAAAATGTTTCATTGAAGATCAGTGGGAATGATTCCTGTTTTTTCTTAAATACACGTTTTAGGGCAATAGAATGTTATGATTCTTACAAAGCCTTCGGAGAACATTCACATATGGGCAAAACGAATGAGATTTTACAATCCAGAGTTTGGGACAACACTTTCTCTTTCATTTGAGAGCCAAGTCCAGCCCTGAGGCTACAAAGGCTCAAAATTCAAGAACTGAAACAGAAGACAGGAGAGGTGGGTGTCAGGACAGGAAGAGTAGGAAGAGGAATAGAAATCTTTCTTAAGTGCAGCCTCGGAACCCAGCACAGACTTCGGCTCTGTGGACTGCCTGGCCTGACCACAGAGGTGTCGCATGGAAGCAGTCATCATCATAAACTCCCTAGCAAACTTTATGATTAAATATTTGCTGCCATAACCAACCTAGGCGCGATCTTCAGGCTTCTGTCCTACTGAGATCACCAAAAACCAAGAAAACAGATTCTTATCAATGCAAAGCCTTTAGAAATTATCTAAGCAAGTGATCCTCCAACTCCCTTGGTCTTTGATTCCTTTAGACTTTTAAAATCAAAGACTTGAAAACTATTTTGTTTATGTAGCTGACTTGTATCTATTGATATCCACTGCATTCAAAATTAAAACCAAGCAAAATATTTATTTTTATTTGTTTAAAAGTAGTAATAAACTAATTACATGTTAATGCAGATAATATCTCAAATGAAAAATATTTTTTCCAAAACATTTTAATGAAAAGTGGCATAGTTTTATATTCTTTGTAAATCTCTTTAACATCTGACTTAAAGAGAACTGGATTCTTATACATGTTTTCTACTTGATTCTACTGTGATATGTTACTTTGGTTAAAAAAAAAAAAAATCCAGCCTCACACAGTTGTGTAGTTTTAAAAGTCAGAAGTATTTTCATGTCCAGTGCAGGTTATTGTGGATATTCTTTGATACTATACAAACTCCACAAATAGAGTTTCTGAAAATTTTGCTACAACATGGAATCTGAAATCAATGAACACTTTGTCACATCAAAATACATTGGTCCATCTTGTACTCTAAAATGAGTTCGATTTTAGAGTTTGTTTGATTTTAATCTCATGCATAATTCCTGACGTATATTGTTATGGTCTTTATCTTTAAGAGGAAATTAAATGAAAATTTGTCCTTCATGGTAAAAATAGAAAGACCAATATAGGAAAATTAGATGTGGCATAAAAGAGCCAGGTGATGAAAGTGGCTAAAGGGAACGGTGGGACAAATTTGCAGGTGAGAATCAAGGATACCTAAACTATTATATCAAGGAGGAAAAGAAAACTGAGACTTTGGTTTTCAAAGTTAGCATTGTCCAAGTGCTCAAGCATGATTGATGCACTCTCCAGTTAGGAGGCAGGAGGCATTTGGAGAAAAGTCGAGATACAGGAGGATGTAGAGTCAGTAATCATGGGATGAGACTGGAACCAGCTACATCTGGCATGGCAACTTGCAGTCTTTTCTTAAAAATGGGTTTTTAAGTCAGGCGCAATGGTGCAAGTCTGCAATCCTAGTGGCTTGGGAGGCTAAGGTAGGAGGATCTGGAGCTCAAAACCAGCCTCAGGAACTTAGTGAGACCCTAAGCAACTCAGAGAGGCCCTAAGCAACTCAGTGAGATCCTGTTTCTAAATAAAATATAAAAAAGGGCGGGGGTGTGGCTCAGTGGTTAGGGGCCCCTGGGTTTTTAAACCCTGGTACCAAAAATAAAAAATAAAGGGGTTATAAAATTTAAAAAATAAACATTCTAAAATATACAAACAAAAGTAAATGGTAAAAGCCTGTTGTTCCTTTTTCCTCACTTCTCTCCCCTTCCAGGGTTAATATTTAGTGGTAGTAGATGTGGATGCCTTATTTTTATCAAATGGAAACCCTCTTCTCTTAATTGCTCCTGATCCTTCTTATCACAAAGGATCTCAAAACTGATCTAGGCCTATCTTGGTGACAGCAGAACCAACAGGGAGTAGACTGAGATCCCTTGAGATAATTGCAAATTATGATAACATTATTCCATGTGCATTTCTGGCTCTAGTTCATGATTTCAAAGTATTTCTTTGAGTCAGTTGGGGAATAAAGAAAAAAAATAATCCAACATAAAGAAAATTAAGTGTTGGGAAGATTGAAGCCCCCTGGTAGCCTTCCAGTGGGTAGGGGATATGCAGAAGTTCCCACTTCAAAGGAGGGGCAGCCAGGTGCTCAGTTACAAAGGGAGTCAATCTGGTTGGTGCCTCCTAGTGAATTTTCCCACAAGTTAGATTTTTGGTAGTGAGAAATCAGTTATGAATTTACCCGATTTTGTCCTTCCATCTGGGACTAAAATGGTTTCTTGAGTTATTATAATTTTTAAAATTTTCCAGACATGTTAAACAAAATTATCTACCTATTAAATTAGGAAGCATTTTTTTAATGGTCAAAGAATATCTTCCTTATTTTTTTTTTAACTTTGAAGCATTTGTTATGAAGGAAAAATAACTGCTTACAAAAATCGCTTTGTAAACTGGGAGCCTCGCTGTTGCTATCTGTTGAAGGAGCCACCAGGCTAAAGTGAAATTGAACTTGAAGCCTAATGCAAAAGAGCATGCACAAAATCAATTCAACATCCACAACCAAGAGAAACACCTAAATGTTTCAAAATTACAGTGCCGAAAGCATTTCTTTTAAAATATTCATCTTAGGAAGAGTCTGTGGAAGGGGATTTTTGTTCTCTTTGGTTGAGTCAGTATCACTAATAATGATGCTTTGGTCCTTCGAAAAGCCCCCTGCACAGTATTTTTTAATTTACTCATTTTGTTTGTTATTCGCTGCTTTTTACATTCTTAGGCTTTTTTCCCATCATCTTTTCTCTCAGGGCAGTGTAATTGAGTTGATGAAACCTTAAGCCTGTACTTACTTCTCCTTTCTCCTCACCCCACCTCCACCCAGTTCCCAGCCTCCACTCTCATTTGTCCAACATAAATCTCTAAAGGAAAAGGTTGAGAAAAGAAGTTCTCACTTCTCAGGGCTCTGGGATGCCTCTCTGCCACTCTGAGCACAGTGATAGATAAAGACAAGGCGGGTTTAAGATGCCCAAGGCTCTCCCAGTAGCAATCTTTGTCCAGTAACTTGAATGAATTTACATTCACTGCTTGCAACTTACTAGAAGTTGCCCTTTTCTTCTTTTTAAAAATAACATAATTCTTGGCATTAGACTTTTTACAGAAACCATGGAGCAGAAATTTTTGAGGAAATTTTTTTCTTCTCCATAAATTTTAGGATTATAAGGTCGTCACAAAAATGAATTTGCAGGCACCACAAGTCTCTGTGTACACAGGAGGGAGGGAAATAGGGGCAGAAATCTATACATGTGCCCCTGAAGCACCTTGAGAGACTCTAATAACAAAAACAAATACTTTAAATATTATTTATTTATCTATGAATATTCACAATATTTCCTTTTTTATTCAAATGACCCATTCTTATTTGTATTTATTATAAACAGGTATTCTTTCTGGTTTTTTTCTGTATGCTCTCCTGGGGCATTTCTTTTTTGAAACTTTTGGAAACAGGATGCAGCCCTTTTGTTTGTTCCATTTTGCTTGTTTCTTTGCAACGAGGTCCTGCTCTGTTGCCCAGTCTGGTGAACCTCATAATTCTCCTGCCTTGGCTTTCTATGAAGCTGAGATTATAGGCATGTGCCCCTGCACCTGGCTTTGGACCCAGTCTCTAAGGCTGGTCTGAAGTTGGTCCCCTTAAGTGTTTCCCTCTGTTTCCTTTAGTAGCCAGTTCAGCTTATTAAAAGGTTTGCTTTTAAATACAGAATGGTTTTTATGCCCCAGGCAATCCTCCCAGGCAGGCACTATTGTCACTGTAGATGAAGAAACTGAGGCTGGGAGGGTTAATTAGCTTGCACAAGGCCACTAACCCAGTGGAGTGGCAGAGCTGAGTTTTCATGCTCAGATCTCCTTATTCAACATACTGAACCCCTCCAGCCCCTAACTTGCCAGACGTCTTAGAAATGACTTTGACTAAGATCTGGCTTCCTGCAGACACCCCAAGCTCAAGAAACCTAATTCTGGGAACTCATGGAAGTGTTTTTGACTATGCTGGAATTTCCAACCACTAGGTACTTCAGGTTCCCTTTTGCCAGAAAGACCCTGAGATACCACAGAGTCCAATGTAACCCCCATTCCCCAGCCAGGTATCTGGCAGCTGAAGACTGGATCCCAAAGGCTGGATCCTCCAGGCCCTGAGGGATGGGGGTGTGAATGAAAGCTCAAGAGAATGGTGTCAGAAGGTAGCTCTCCAGAGTTTGAGTTTGGTTTAGTTCAAAACAGGAAGTCATGCTCCCCACCTCTCTCTCACCTCTTAACTAAAGTCCAGCTGTGTTTTCTCTCTGGTCAAGAAAACTGACTTTTGATTTTATAAAAAATAAAAACAGGCAGAAACCCAAATTGGGTGGTTAAGTAGATTTGTCCTTCACACTTTTTAAAATCTTCTGAGAAATGTTGCTTTTAAAAAATCATTTTAAAAATTGCTATTATGAATTTTCTAAGTTAATACAGTGAAAATAGAAGAAAATAAAGTGGAGAATGAGGTGGTGTGTGTTAAAAAGACCAAATATTTGAAAAAAGGAGTTATACTGAAATACAAACTGGGTTCTTAAGTTGTATTCTTATTCTGCCTCCCAGGTAACTTGAAACCTGGGTGACTCTGATGGGTGGGCATTTAGCATATTCTTGAACTACTTGCAATTGTGTATGCTGGAGTGTGATTTAGCTTATTAAAGACATTTGGGTGTAAGAGAAAAGTGCACCTATATTAGCTTCAGGAATGCTTGTCTGTCAAGGTAGCTCTGGCCTCAGAAGACTCAGGGGCTTTTTTTAGCTCTCCATTTCTTGCCTCTTAGGAATCACTACTTAAAGAAAAATCAGAAACATACAGATTAAGCAAAAAAAAAAAAAAAGAAAGAAAGAAAGAAAAGAAAAAGACATTTTGGAAATGCGATGAAAACTGGATCACCACCATCCCTCCTGACGGTGAGTGAACAAGCACCCTGTTCAGAGTTGAGACCAGCTCCCTTAAAATTAACTTCCAGACCGAACCCTCTCAGGTACTATGCAACAAAGACCACGTTCTGATGCACCCAGGGACACACAGTTTTCACACTTTTATTATTCATAAAAAAATAAATTTATTTACATCTGTTCTTTATTGTGGTAGTGCAGCCTCATGGCAGCGACGGAGCACCTCTAATCATGGTAACCATTGTCAGTGGGTCCCAAACAGCTCCAGAAGTCCTCCTCCACGCAAGGAAGAACTTGGGCTGCTGAAGGAAGGACGTGGGTACCAGAGGTGATGCTGCGGGGAGGGCGGCCAAAGCTTGGCAGGGCTGTGAAGCCTGTTGGGGAAAAGTCCGGGATCAAGAGTGAGGGAACTGCGGGGAGCAGGGAGAAGGGAGAGGCCGGAAGTAAACCCAAACCAGGTTGGGACCTGCAGGCTGCTGTCTAGGCTGGGAGCCTGTGAGCAGAACACTGATTAGAAAGAGGAGGGAGCTTGGAAAGAAGACCCGTCTGTGGGGAGTTAGAGGTCAGATCGCAGCAAGGAAGTTGAACAGCCCAGAGCGCCCCTGGCAAAATCTGCCTGGGCTGGTCTCCGAAATGCGTCTCCATCTCACCCTGTGCCAAGCGGGCGTCGTCCAGCCGGTTCCGAGAGCGCTGCCTGGTGGGATACAAAACTGGTCCAGCAATGCCACTCTCCTTTCTTTGCAACTTAAAAACATGCCCCGACATGGATCCCACGCCTCGACTTTTAAGCGGATCAAGAGAGCTCTCTAACCATTGTCTAACCGTGAAAGGCCTAGGTTGTGCAGAATTCTGCCACCACATATATGACAAGTCCGGCTCTGCTCAGAAACTAGCCCCTAAGCGGTTTGGTGGGCTCAGCGGTGGGTGAGTCTACAGGACTAAGGCCCCAGATTGGATCTAGGTCCGTGCTCGCCACAAGAAGGAGGGTCTTTCTGGTTACAAAACGTGGTCTCCGGACACCTGCCCTGTTCACAGTTCCAGGCAAGGGGAAGGGTCCGGGAGAATCCTATGGAACCTTTTGCCCATCCTCTGGTGTTCTCGCGCTCTCTCCCTTCTTTCCGCGGCTTCCAAACGCACGCGTCTAACAAATAATCCCATCGAGTTCCAGTCCTATCTAAGCAGTTGTTCCACATAATCTGCTGGCTGCAGAAACTTCTTTGGTGTCAGAATCGGGTCGTCCTGAGACCACGAATGGCCACGTCTGTAAAATTTTAAAAAATAAAATTAAAAAAGGCATCAGATATTGAGGAGAAACGGCCGTTTTAAACCGAAACTACTCTCCTACGTGAACCCCTGATATCCCTGGCTTTCGGTAGCTCAGTTTTTTTATCAGCATTCTGGAAATGTGTGAGTCCTGTCTCTAAATTTGGATTTTAATCTTACTAGGCACTGATTATGGGAGGCATGCGGTATCCATTCAGGCTTCTTCCGGGTCTATACCCACTCTGTAATACGGGGAATACTGTAAGAGTTTAGGCTTTTGTCTTTTAATATTCTCTCTCTCTCTCTCTCTCTCTCTCTCTCTCTCTCTCTCATCTCTCTCTCTCTCCCCCCCCCCCCCCGTCTGTTCCAATTAAGAACTGAGGCTTCAACAGGCATGGATGCGATTTTTCCAAGGCTTGGAGAGTTGGCAGGTCAGAGAGGGACTTTCCAGACAATCCCGTCCGGGGAAACCCTGCTATTCCGCATCAATTAAAAAAAAAAAAATCCAAAAGTTCTTTTTTAGAACTCGGTCTTCCCTCCTTTTAAAAAGAAAGTAAGGTTTGCTGATTGAAACGGGCCAGGATCTAAGCTGGAAAAAGTTGGGCGACTGAGAATTTGCCATTCAGTTTGCAACCAGCTAGTAAACTATTGGAACTAAGATTCACCCCGGAAGTAGGATATTAGCTAATATCTGTCACTGGACGAAACACCGTGTAAACTGCTCAGAATGATGCAAACATAGAAGATTGGATGATTCTTCTCCAGAAAGATGACTGGTCCCTCCTCCCTTGCTTTGGGAGAAATTAAACTGGCTTCCCCACCACCCATCCTGAAAACCTCCCTTTGGGGTCTTTCTAGGAGTCTGACCCAGCCCGGAGCCCAGAAGGCAGTCTAGACACCTCAGGACTGTTTGCCCTGGGACTCCCGCGCGGCGTCCCTACCAGGTTCACCGGGTGCACATAGCCGTTTTCATAGCGATCCTCCTGCAGCAACTGCCGCAGGTGCGCGATGTAACTGGAAGCGAGTCGCAGCGTGTCCAGTTTGGAGAGCTTGGTGTCGGGGGGTACCCAGGGCAGGCTAGTCTTCAGCCTGGAGAAGGCTTTGCTCAGCACACGCATCCGAGCGCGCTCTCGGGCGTTGGCTGCGTTCCGCTGCGACTGCTTGCACTCCGCGGCCGAGCCCTTGGCCGGGAGTGGCTTTTTGCCACAGCCGCCTGCACCGCCACCTGTGCCGCCACTCCCAGCCACACGGGGCCTTTTCCTCTTGCAGCCTCCTGAGTCGCTCGCTGAGCTCTGAGAGCACTGCTCCTCCTCGCCGTCGGGGTCCTCCTCCTCGGCAGACGAGTTGTCACTGGGAGAGGCGTAACTGCGCTCGGCGCCGCGGAGAGGCAGTCTTTTGGAGGCGGGGACCGGGTACCCCCGCTGCAACCCCCGCAGCTCCATCTCTTCGGGGTCACTCACAGAGCCAGTGGACATAGTGTCTTCCCCCGCGCCCACGCGCGCTCGCCTTCCTCGCTGCTCGCCAGTATCGCCGTCTCCGCCTTCAGCTCTCTGATGGAGGCCGGACCAGGGAAAGCTCGTGGACGACCAGAAGACCTGGGCCTTGAGGCGCGGAGGCGTGAGAGTGAAGTGGGCGGTGAAAGTGAGCGCGCCCCGCAGCTGACCCCGGAGGCTGAAGTCCAGAAATTGACGTTGGGATCCAGGGTCCGCACGCACAATCGCTAGCTGTGCCTTTTGACAGGACTATTTATCTGTACTCCTCGGAACAAACCACCCCCGACAAAGAAGAGGGGTTTGAAAAGGGGGGCAAGAGGTGGGGCAGGGGCGTGGAAGGGGTGGGGATCTATTTTCCAAGCACAGAGGAGCGGGTGATGGGGGCGGGGGAAGGAAACATCTCTACAGAATCAAAATTTGGGCCCCCGAGGCCTTACTGACCCTCAGGATGTCTGTGCGAGACAAGTGTGCTATGGAGGAACAAAGGGCGACCCCTCATTCCTACCCAATCCATCCCCACACTCAACTGATCTATAGTGTAGCAAAGATGGTCAGACACTTACAGACCCCAGAATCCGGATCCTGCCGGCTGCTTCTCTCCCAGTCTTTTCAGTTGAACTCTGATTTTCAAGTTCATCACTCACTACCTATCCAAGGCTTGTCCAGCAGAAGAAAAAAGGCAAAACAAGCAAGCCACACCAACAATGTGCAGCAGTCACCTCTCATTCTTCTCTTCTCCTCTTCTTTTCCTTCCGTATAGCTTTATGATTTATATAGCACTTTCATCTATATTGTTTCGTTTCATCTTCAAGCAACATCTGTAGCTCAAATGTTATCTCAACTTTGCAGAATCATCAGGCTGGTTTAAAAAAAAAATTCTGTGTTTAGGATCCCTGGCTTGTTGGTACTCTAGTTGCTACATGTCTTCACACTACACACCAATGGATTTTTATCTGGTATTTTTCAGTCTTGAGAGTTCCCTGTATGAGTTTGTTTTTAAGGCTTCTGATAGAGGATCCTGCCCTAACTCTTTTAGTTATATTTAAGGAGTCCATTACTATCTTAGTTGTGGTATTAAAGAGCAAGCTACTGGACGCAGAATGCTAAGTCAGCACAATCATCCTGTCAAAGTAAAAGAACGACAAAGCAACACCTAGAATGATCATGTCCCATTCCATCAGAACATAAAACACCTGTCCCTCCCCCAAAGGAAACAAAACAAAATTCCGTTTCCTCATTTCCTAACTGGAAGGCTATTGCAATGCGTGGCCAGGGATGGGTACTTCCTTTTGGAAACCATACCAATGGTCAGCCTCAGAGAGCCTGGGCTATGTGCCAATGTCATGTGAGCAGCCCACGGAGGAATTCAACCCCTGTGAGGTTGAGGTATGGTTATTGCCTTTTACCATGAGGAAACTGAACTTTCTCAGTTAACTTGGTTGTTCCTTTGTCCTTCCACTAAAAGAACTCCCCAGGCTCCCAAAATGAACGAGGTGCAAGGGGACGGATGTATCATCCATTTGGGACAGAGAAGGCAGAAGCTACTGAGTCAGCCTCTCGCTGCAGCGGATTCTTACAGCAGAACAAACGCGAAGGGCTCTGAGCCTGAAGTGCTGCGACAGGTGGCTGGCCAGGGCTGACTTCATCACTCAGGCATGGTTCCACCTTGTCTCCCAGGCCATGCTCCTCTCATGGGGGATGTTTCACACAATCCATCCCGCTTGCCCCCGTTGAAAACGTTCTCTTTCTCCTTATCCATTTTGTCTGTGGTTGGGGAGTGGGGGATGGGCTTATTCTGGGCCAAGCTCAGTAAAAAGATCGCTTGCTCTCAGTTCTCTCTGCGCTGAAGAAACGCGGTATTAATTGACAGAGCATGGAAATTTTTTTAGAGCGCTTGAACTTGAACTTGACTCTAAGCACGCTTGGCCAGGCTAAGGAGGGGAGAGAGACAACGATGTAAGGAGGAGATAGATCTCAGGCTAGCTTTTTGCATCGCCTATTGATGACTTGAAGCTATCAGTATAAATACATAGTCTCACACATTAGGGGCAGGCATATAGGTTTTTAAAATCTGGATTGTTTATACAGGTGCAGAACAAAGTCTTTCTTTAGAAAAGATTAATGGTGGGGAGAGCACTACATTTCTCTAAACAGTCCCAAGAACTGTACCCAGGCTCAACACTAAGGGGGTCATGGCCAGTTTCTTTTTCTTGAAGAAACGCCCTGACCCTAACAATTCAGGCTTATTTTTCATAGCCTTTGCCTTCCCTCTCTGTTCTTTCTTCTTTCTCTTTCTTCCCTTCCCTCCCTGCTTTCCTCTCTTTCTCTCCCCTTCTCCCTCCTTCTGCTCTTTTTAAAGAAAGTAAATTATTTTATTTTTGTTTCTTCACTTGTCTTCCTTTCATTTTCATTTTCTCTCCATTTCTTTCTAGTTACATATTTACCCTTTTACTCTTTTTTTCCGCCAGCTTTCAGGGATGTGCGATGGAGATTAGGAAATTTATCTTATATGTATTTCTTGTTAGAACAGAATTGCAGATTGCCTTCATGTGTCTGTAACATGTGACCTTTGTCACCTCTTTCATAGTACTTTTACTTTTCCTTCTCTGTGGATGATCGTGACACCTGGCAAGTTGACCAGTGTAAGTATAACTCTTTTTTTTTTTTCTGTTTTGATGTAGCCATGCATTGCAAGTAAATAAATAACAAAGCCTTAATTTTTGTATCAAAAAGTGCACTGAAGTCAATTTCTGTTTGCCTCTACTTTACAAACTTTTAAATTTGTAATAGGTATATACTGTTGTCTAGCATTGATGGTCTTGAAATTCTTTATCCATATTCTTTGTAAATATGCAATGGTGGGTGAGTGGGGTTGAAGTTACTATAAACAAACATTAATACATTTAATAATTTTTCCTTAACCTGTCTTTTCTGCTTACTGGGTATATAATTTTGGGCAATTTGCTTTTTTTGCTAATGTTTTGGGTATGTTAAGTTACATGAAATATATTATCAAAATTAATTTCTACTTTTTAATTACTGTCATTATTAAAAATTTAGAATTATATATGTAAGTTTCATTACATTGCTGTTGGACAGTTTGGGGGTTGATCTCAGGGATTATGCACTGAACCTCAACTATCTGCTGTTGGTGAGAGTGACTCCCACTCCCTTGGAGGGCACATTGCATATAAACAGTCATGATAATATGATGAGCCCATGTCACATCACTCTTCCCTGTCACCTGGCCTGTATCTCACCATGTGTACTTAACCTTGTGCAATCCTGAAAAACTGTCAACATGCTGAAAAACACTTCCAGTATTGGGATTTCCACATCCTTTATCAAATAAATCTTCCCTGAAGAAGCATAAGATTTGAGACTCTGGACTCAGCAGCCAGGGCTCCAGTGATCAGTTCTTGGGTTTTTCAGGACAATGTTGTGATGAGAATACAATGCCCAGGTCAGAAAGATGAAAGTTTGCCTCATGTGATGTGCCAGTCAAGTGGTATGCAAGTAATGTGGCATTTGGGTTGCCTGCAGGGTACAGCATTAGGGCAGGATCTTTCCAGACTCAGGTCCTTTTTCTGCTCCTCTAGGTAAAGACCTGGACCCTCTTTAGGTCCAGGTCAGCCTCTTTTCTGGTGTCACCCAGCATGTCACCACTCTCCAGACATCATCAGGCTGGCAGCCATGAGTTCAGGGGGTTGAGGGAACTGTTGGAACCCAGGGAAAGAGGCCTCTGTCATTCCTGAAATTAATAGTCCTCAGCTGCTGGTTTATTTTTCCAAGAGTTTGCTGCAGGATTTTTGTTTCTTCCATTGTGCCTCCTGTTGCCTTAGTTTGTAGGGAGGCCAATTCTAGATGTAATAGGATCGTGGAGACTGGAGGTAGGGAGAAAAGTTGGGAGTTAAGAACAAGAAATGAGGCTGGGGTGCAGAGAGGGACAGTGATAAGACTCAGTAGAGACTTGATTTTTGCTGCTATGTGAGAAAGAAGACAGAAGTCCTCACTGATTATCTTGACAACTAACCATACAGGTGGCTTCAGGAAAAATTATCTATCTATCTATATCTATCTATCTATCATCTATCATTTATCTATCTATCTTAGACTTTAGGGAGCCCCAGATTCCAAGTGGAATGCTGTGTATTTCCTGAAAACAATTCTGAATACTCTATTAGCCTGCTGAAGAAAACTAACTCTCAGGAAGAAGTGGCCCTGAGATGAAGGCCTTTATGGAGGCCTGTCTGCAGAATCCATGGCCCTCAACCATGATGTTGGAGAATCCTGAAGGATGAGCCAGTCTGAGCTAGGGCTGAGGCTCATTAGTCTGAGAAAAATCTTATTTTTAAAAATCTCTAGAATCAGTCTTTCATTCTTAGGCAGAGGCCAAGAAAGTTCTGTGTTGGGGAATTTCCTCTTTCTAAGTACTTTGGATTTTATTGACCATACTTAGAAAATACTGAGTCACTTCTTGAAATTGTCACATAGCTCAGATCTTCAGTGTGTGATCTTCAACCTTCTTTGATTTAATTATGCAGTTAGAAGGGAAGTGTCACCTTACCAGCAGGCATGTTCTGGAAAGAGCCCCTTCAGTTATGAACATTAAGAGGTCAAATGAGAGAGACTGCCTGAGGCAGGCTTCCCTGGAAAATGTAGAGCACTGTCCAAGATCATTGGTACATTGTTATTCCCATCTCTGGTAGGGACTCAGTCTTTCCTGCCTCCTCTGCCCAGTCCTGGCTGGACTTTGTTCATCCTCTGTAGAATTCAATGCTTCCTGACTCCAGAAGAAAGTTCTCACTTAAGAGATAGTTTGTGACGTCAAAGAACAGGGATTCTGTACTCTTTTCAACCAATCCCTTAACCAATTCTTTTATAAAAGACTGGTCTACTATTTACATATGAGATTTACTTTCCTAATCCAGGCCTCCTATTCTAAAAGGAACTCCTCAATAGACTCTCAGATCAGGGAGGCATTTGGGTCAGTATGTCCAATTTTTCTTTATTTTAAAATTCTTTTGCTTGTTTATCCTTCTTCACCAACTTACCAGAAAAGGAAATGTGGTGTACACACACACACACACACACACACACACACACACACACAATGGAGTATTACTCAGCTTTAAAGAAGAATGAAATTATGGCATTTTCAGGTAAATGGATGGAGTTAGAGAATATCATGCTAAGTGAGATAAACCAAACCCCAAAAAACAAAGGCTAAATTTCAATGTTTTCTTTGATATGTGGCTGCTAATTCACAATAAGGGGAGGGTGGATAGGGAAGCATAGAGTCACTTTATATTAGGTAGAGAAGAGTGAAGGAAGGGGAAAGGGCATGGGGGTAGGAAGGAAATTAGAGAAAACATATGACTGCATGACCCATGTATAATTAGAGAAAGGAGACATGACACTCCATTTATGTATGATGTATCAAAATGTACAAATGCATCTACTGTCATGTACAACAAATTAGAATAAATTTTTTAAAAACTTAAGAAAATACCCTGCTATATTCCTCTGGAGGTTTCAGTCCTGCAAAAGAATATGAGGCTGTTGGAAGTAGGAGACAAGGTGTTCTCCCACCTTGTCTCATCATCCAGTCCCTATCCTTCCTAGATAACTGTATTTGAGCAGCTTCCTTTAGGAAAGAGAGGAGCAGAATTCAAATAAATAAGAAAATGAAGACTAAACTGCAAGCTCAATGAAGGCAGAAGCTGTCTTGTCCTTATGCGCATCCCCAGGGTCTTATAGGTCGTGAATGGAATGACCTGCATAGCTGATGATTGAAGATATTCCCAAACACATCAGCTCAATGCTGTCTGTACCCATAATTCATGGGAGACACAATTCAACCCATTGTTTGTCTTTCATTTAACCAACTCAGTCTCCTTCTATGTGCTCTATTTCACTGCCAAAACTTAACCCAAGTACATTTCTCATTAATTGGATGGATTTTGAAAGAATATTTCTTATTTTCACATATAGTTTATATATCCATTTATTTATCATACCTGGCATTTGCCACAAACCCTAGAGTTAGTTTAGATAATTGAAGACTCACTCTTATTGTAAATGTCCCAGTGATGCTATTTTCTGCTTATAAAATCCATCCTGAAATGCTATTTGTAATTGTTTTTTCCCATTTGAAAATATTCTGAATTTTCATAATATTTCAGGGATTTACAGACCTACAGTGCCTAGAAAAACTATTAGCATAGATTAAGAACAGAGAAAGGCCACGTGCAGGGGCCTTAAAAGTCCACACATTTAATGCTGAGCTGAGAAGGAGGATTCAAAGAAAGAAAGAAAGGTAGTAATCAGAGAGTTGAGAGGAAAACCAAGAGATAGTATTACTGAAAGCAAGGCAGGTTTTCACCCGGAAATAATGGGTGGGGACTTCCACTTGAGGTGGTCTGGTACAATCGCATTTTGAATGAGAGCCAAAATATAAATATGTAAAATCAAAAAGAGAGCCATATTTAAAAGAAAAAAAATTCTCTTTGGACTCGGTGTGGAATGGAAAGTGAATGCAGAGTGAGGCTAAAGCTCCTGCCAGGTCCTCTGGGTCTGCTTCAGGCAGGAACGTACAGGAGTTGAGCTCTTTTGTAGAAAAAGGAACAAAATGCTCCCATGAATGGTGGGAGATTGATTTGGGTCAGTGTTCAAATGAGGATGTTGGATCAGGTGAGCAAGTGAAGGGAAGCAGGCCACCCAGGCCAGCAAACTCACTCTGGGATCAGGCTGGTTTTAACTCATGTTTCTCCTAATTATGGGTCATTTTTTTCTTGCATCTTTGCATGCCTGTTAATTATTGGCTGGATGCAAAATGTAGTGAGACTTGGCCGTTGAGTCCTGGCCATTTTTGTATTCCTGTACATTTTATAATTTTTTTTTCTGGGGTGCAGTTAAATTACTTAGCTATAATATGATCCTTTGGGGTCTTCCTTTTAAGATGTGTGGAGGGAATTGGAGCATTCCTCATTCTGGGGCTATTTATTCCCCACAATGAAGGTGAGACTTCTGAGCACTCAGCCCAATGCCCTGTGAATCATGAAATTTCCTAGTCTGACAGGAGCAGGGGTTCCTGGATTTATGTGAGTACCTGGTACTGTTCCCTTTCCTTAGTGCTTCTTCCTTCAGCCTCCAAGAATTTCCTCACATCTTTCTGATGATCAGCTGAATGCTCCAGGAGCCCTGAAGACCTCCAGGTTGACTTCCTATGCACCAACCTTCTCTCTGGTACCCTCTTCTGTGAACTGTAGCTGTCTTGATTTCCCAGCCCCTGAGTTCTGTTCTCAGTTCAGGCCCCTCCTTGACTTCCTCTTTCAACTCCACAGCTGAGAGCTCTGTCATGACAATAGCTGGGGCAATTGTAGGGTTTACATGTTTGTTTCCCATCTTCCGGGTTCACTGTCTTCCATTGCCTCATGTCCAATGTTATGAGAACCAGTTTTTATGGTTGGTTGAGGCAGAAGGGTGAGGCTCATCCCTGTTAGTCTTGGTTATACCTGGAAGCTTTTGGACTGACACTTTAATAGGAGATTGTATTGTTATTTCATTTTTATGTTGTTTTCAAAGGTGAGAATTGCTTAAGCCTTCTTCCATTTCAAGGAGAAGATGCTAGAGAAAAGGAAGAGATTAAACATATAAAAATATGGGAAGAGAAGGGAAGAGTCCATCACTGGATGGACCAGAATCTCTTAGAAGGTGGAAAGAGATGGGTCATCTTTGTAGAAGGCAAAGTCACCTCCTTGCCTGATGTAACAAGAAAATAAATAATGCAGGTTGTCACTGCAGATCAGCCGAGGTTTGTGATGGGAAGTTAAAGAAATTGTCCGCTGACAGTTTCTGTTTTCTTTTTGGAGTATAAATTAGATTATTCACCTAGAATGAGTAGATCAATAGAAATGGAAAATGGGAGAGTATACAAAATTTGGAGACTATCAAAAGTTCTGACTAGGGGTAATAGAAGTGTTTTAAAAGTAGTGTTTAGGATCTTAATGAGGTTGACTGACTAGCACTTATACCCACTAACAAATGTGAAGTGAGACCACACAGTGATTGACATATAGATTTCTGTTAAAAATACTAGAATCTTGATAAAATTACCTGTTTCCATCTTTGATAACATGAGTTTACAAGAATAAATCATCAATGGGTTTGTTGATGAGATAGAGAAGCATTTAGGAGTATGGGGTTCAGGGAAGATAATCTTCAAGATTTGAATGAAGATTCTATAGTTGGGGCAGAGCTTATGCAGTAGGGAGGGAAAATGAAGATGTAGTTTATTTTTTCTTTTCTGGGGTCAGTGGAGAGGGAAGGATTTGCAACAATTAGTACTAAAGCTTGTGTGTGAATGTTTGATCCCAGCTAATGGCATTACAGGGAGGTTGTGGGCACTTTAGTAGAGAAGGCCTCCTTCTTTAGGAAGTAGGTCACTGGGTTATGCCCTTGAAAGATATATTGGAACCCTGGCCCCTCCTTTCTCTTTGCTTCCTGACCATCATGAGGAGAGCAGTTTTGCTCCAACATACTCTCCCCACCATGATGTTCGGACTTAACACAAACCCAAAGCAATCAGCCCACATGGCCATTAACTGAAACCTCTGAAACTGTGAGCCAAAATAAGTCTTCCCTCATTTAAACTGTTTTATTCAGGTGTTTAGTTGCAGTGACTGAAAACTGACTAAAATAACTACATTGTACAAATCTTAGTGATACAATGTGAAAGAATATATATATATGATGTATATATATCATATATATATATATATGTCATATCTTTCCAATGTTCTTTGTTGGTATAAAATGGACTGAAGAAAAAATAAACAAACGTGCAAACACTTATACACAAATATAAACCATTCTTTAAATTTAAGTTTCACAGACGTATTAGCAGATTTCTTTCAGGTTATTCCATTACCATTCAGAACACAGCAAGTTTGGAGTATTTTAAATAAAAAATAAACCAGCAATGTATGAGTGTACCTTTTCCCTTGCCAACATTTATTGTTGCTTGTATTCTTGATAATTGCCATTCTGACTGGAGTGAGATGCAATCTTAGAGTATTTTTGATTTGCATTTCTCTAATTGCTAGAGATGTTGAACATTTTTTATGTATTTTTGATATTATTTAATACATTTGTTGATATTTTATATATTTGTTTTTGTTTTGTTTTGTTTTGTTTTTATTTACTTATTGGTTCATTGAACACAAATGGAGTACAGCTATTGTTTCTTTGGTTGTACACAAAGTAGAGTCACACCATCTGTGCATTCATACATGTACACAGGGCAATGGTGTCTGTCACACATTCTGTTATTATTCTTACTCCCCACCCCGACCCCACCCTTCCCTTCCCTCTATGCTATCTATCCTTCCTCCATTCTTGCCACCCTTCCACCCCGCATTATGCATCATCATTCACTTATCAGAGAGACCATTTGGCCTTTGGATTTTTGGGATTGGCTGATCTCACTTAGCATAACATTCTCCAACATCATCCATTTACCTACAAATGCCATAATTTTATTCTTCTTTATGGCTGAATAATATTCCATTGTGTATATATACCACAGTTTCTTTATCCGGTTGGTTCCACAATCTACCTATTGTGAATTGAGCAGCTATGAACATTGATGTGGCTGCATCACTGTAGTAATCTGATTTTAAGTCCTTTGGGTATAGGCCAAGGAGTTAGATAGCTGGGTCAAATGGTGGATCCATTCCAAGTTTTCTAAGGAATCTCCACACTGCTTTCCAGAATGGCTGCACCAACTTGCACTCCGACCAGCAATATATGAGTGTACCCTTTTCCCCACGTCCTCGCCAACACCGTTGTTGCCTGTATTCTTAATAAAAGACATTCTAATTGGGGTAAGATGAAATCTTAAGGTGGTTTTGATTTGCATTTCTCTTGTAACAAGGGATGTTGAACATTTTTTCATAAATCTGTTGATTGCTTATAGATCTTCCTCTGTAAAGTGTCTGTTCATTTCCTTGGCCCATTTATTGATTGGGTTATTAGTGTTCTTGGTGTAAAGATTTTTGAGCACTTTGTAGATTCTGGAGATTAGTGCTCTATCTGCAATGGAGAAAAGACAGCCTCTTCAACAAATGGTGCTGGGAAAATTGGAAATCCATATGCAGCAAAATGAAACTAAACCCATATCTCTCACCCTGTACAAAACTCAACTCAAAGTGGATCAAGGACCTAGAAATTAGACCAGAGACTCTGCACCTAATAGAAGAGAAAATAGGTCCAAATCTTCATCACGTTGGCCTAGGACCAGAATTCCTTAACATGACTCCCAAAGCGCAAGAAATAAAAGCTGGAATCAATGATTGGGATAGAGTCAAACTAAAAAGCTTTTTCTCAGCAAAGGAAATAATCAGCAATGTGAAGAGAGAGCCTTCAGAGTGGGAGAAAATCTTTGCCACACACACTTCAGATAGAGCACTAATCTCCAGAATCTTTTATATATTTGTATGTCTTCTTCTATGAAGTGTCTGTTCAGTTCCTTAGCCCTTTGGATTAGGCAAAGGGGAGTGAAGGGAGGGGAAGAGGCATGGAGGTAGGAAGGATAGTAGAATGAATCAGACATTATTACCCTATGTACATATATGATTACATGACCAATGTGATTCTACATTATGTGCAACCAGAAAAATGAGAAGTTTTACTCCATATTTGTATGATGTGTAAAAATGCATTCTACTTTTATGTATAACTAATTAGAACAAATTTAAAAAATTTAAAAAAAATTTAAAAAAAGAATTTGAAACCTGAAAAAACAAATAAACCTTGAATTGCTCAACATTAGCTATAGGCTAGGTGTTAACATTTGGTATGTAATTTAACAGGGGTCATAAAGGTAGAGGTCAGATCATTACCTACATTCTTATTTTTTCATTTTGAACTTAGAAACTACAACATCTCCCACATTTTACATATAAAGGTATTGAGGTTAACAGAGGCAAAGTCCCTTGCTCAAATTTACAAAGACAGTTGAAGGAGAACTTAAATTTCAGAATAAGAGTCATGCCTACTTGGCTAAGTCATGCTACTCAGATATTCGGTCCGATATTATTCTAGATTTTTCTTTGAAGGTATTTTTAAAAGATGAGATTAGTATGTAAACCAGTAAATATCTAATGAAGCAGATTATCCTTCATAATATGGGTGAGTCTCATTCAATCAGTTGAAGGCTTTTAATTTAAAAAAATGACCTCCAAAAAGGAATTGTGCCAGCTGACTACCTTCTGAATAGAATTGCAGTTCTGCCCTGGGTCTCTAGCCTATCAGCCTACCCTACAGACATTAGACTTGCCAGCCTCCACAATGTTTGAGCCAATTCCTCGAGACCTCTCTCTCTCTCTCTTTCCCTCTCTCTCCTTCTCTTTCTCTGTATAAATATAGATATACACACATCTTATTGGTTGTGTTTCTCTAGAAAACTCTGATTCATGCAATGCTCACTGATACAACAGTGTTGAATCTTAGAGAACTTAGTAAGCAGAATGATGTGCAACACTAGACTCTATTCTCCAATGAAGGGTATTTAAAGTAGATAAAGGGCTAGTAAATACCAGTTTTTGAAATTTGGTACTCATTTTAGAGACCATGCAAAAATAAGTCTAATCAGGGAAAAAAAATGCTGCAAGTAACCATATAATATCAACACATCAAATTTCTTTATTTTCTTTTAATATTATGATACTTGGTTTAAAACATTAATTTAATTACAAATATTTCTTCACATTACTTAGATGGTTGATACCATTGAATCCTTTTTAATATGTAAAATATTATTCTCACACCATAAAGTTTACCCTTTAAAAATGTGCAATTCAGTGGAATTTTAGTATATTCAGAAAGTTGTGTAATCATCACCACTATGTAGTTCCCAAACATATTTATTTTTCGAAAACAAAAATTCCATAACCATTAGCAGTCATTTCCCTATTTACTGTTCTCCTTCAGACCCTTGGAAACCACTAATTTTTTCTCTATAGATTTGTCTTGTCTAGATATTCTAAATGAAGTCATATAATTCCATTTAAAAGTCATTCACACCAAAAAAGAAAGCCACAGTTCTTATAAAAAGTCACTGATCTTATGTGCCTGGTTAATTTCACCAAGCATAATGTTTTCTAAGGTTCATAAATATTTTACATATTATAATAAATATTACATATTACTACATTACTTACCTGTAGATCATACAATATCCCACTGTATGTATATACCAAATTTTATTTACTCATTCAACAATTTATGTACATTTGGGTTGTTTCTAACCTTTGGTTATTATGATTTGTTGTGGTTTTTTTTTTTTTTTTTTGGAACCAGGGATTGAACTCAGGGACACTTGGCCACTGAGCCACATCCCCAGCCCTATTTTGTATTTTATTTAGAGACAGGGTCTCACTGAGTTTCTTAGGGCCTCGCTAAATTGCTGAGGCTGGCTTTGAACTCCCGATCCTCCTGACTCAGCCTCCCAAGTCGCTTGGATTACAGGCGTGCGCCACCACGCTCGGCAGTTGCAGTTTTGATTTACATTTCCCTAATGACTTATCATGTTGGGCATCATTTTATGTGCTTGTACATTTGTGTATTATTTTTGGTGAAACTCCTTTGTCATTTTTCAATTGAATTATTTGTCATTTTGTTCTTGAGTTGTAAATATTCTTTACTAATCTGGATAGTAGCCTTGCATTAGATAAATGATTTGCAAATATTTTCTTCCATCCTGTGTTGTCTTTTCACTTTGATAGCATTCTCTGAAGTTCAACAATTTTTTATTCTGTTTGTTTGTTTATTTATTTATTTATTTATTTATTTATTTTTGTACTAGAGATTGCACCCAGAGATGCTTTACCACTAAGCTACATTCCCACACCTTTTTATTTTGGGATAGGGTCTCCTAATTTGCTTAAGGCCTCACTAAAGTGCTGAGATTAGCCTTGAACTTGAGTGCTTTTGATTCAATCTTCTGAGTCCCTGGGATTATAGGCTTGAGCTACCATACCTGGCCCAACAATTTTTAATTTTTTTTAAGTTCAATTTATCTACCTTTACATTGGTTTTTTAAGCTTTGGTTGTTATATCTAAGAAACCACTGTCAAATCCCTGGTTGTAAAGATTTATCCCTGTTTTCTTCTGAGAGTTTTTTGATTTTACATCTCCATCTGTGGTTGATTTTGATTGTATTCTTCTCCATGTGCATAACCACTTGTCCCAGTCCATTTGTTGAAAAGACTATTCTCTCTCCCATTGGATTTTCTTGGTATGCTCATCAAAAATTAATTGGTAAAAGCAAATGGATGCTTAATTCTACACCATTAATCTATATGTGTATTCTTGTACTAGTAATAGACAGCCTTGATTATTATAACTTTGCAGAAAGTTTTGTCATTGGAATTTCTCAAGATTGTTTTGGCTGTTCTGTCACCCATGAATTTCCATGTGAGTTTTATGAATACTTTGTCAGTTGCTCAAAAAGCCAGATTGAATTTTGATTAGAATTACACTGAATTTTGCCTGGCATGGTGGCGCATGCCTGTAATTCCAGCAGCTTGGGAAGCTTTCACAATTTGATAATGTATTCATGAAATAATCTATAGACAACTAGTTTTAACACACTAAAGAAACTTTTTAAACTTATGTGATTGTCCTAAATTATTTATTAGGTTTTCATTTTTAAAATAAGCTTATTGTGTTAAAAAATAAATTACAAATGTGATCATATTATCCATTTTTAAATATACAGTGTGTGAATGCATTGAATACATTCATAATGTTATGTAACCATTACTATTATCCATCTCCATAGCTCTTTTCATTTTTTAAAATGGAAATTCTATATCCATTAAATAACAACTCTCCATTACCCCTTCCTTGTAGCTCCTGGCAATCACCAGGTTAATTTCTCTCCCTATGATTTTGACTATTTTAAATACCTCATATCAGTGGGATCATATGGTATTTGTCTTTATTCTACTGTTATTTCACTTAGTTTAATGTCCCCAAAGGTCATTCATGTTATATTATATGCCAGAATTTCCTTCCTTTTCAAGGTCAAATATTTCATGGTGTGTGTGTGTGTCATTCTGCTTACTCATTCATTGTCAATAGAAACCTGGTAGTTTGTTTTAGTTTTGTGAATAATGCTGCTTTGAACGTGGATGTGCACATATCTCCTTGAGGCCCTGCTTTCAATTCTTTTAGGTACATATTCAGAAATGGAATTGCTCCATCTATTTTTAAATTTTGAGGAACTAACATAATGGTTTCCACAGCAACTGTACCATTTTAATTCCCATGACAGTTCACAGGGCTCCAAATTTTTTCATTTTTCTTTCCTGGCGTTGGTTTGTTTGTTTCGTTGGTTTTTTAGTAACCATCTTAATGCACATATGGTGGTATTTCCTTGAAGCTTTGATTTGCTTTTCTTTAAAAATTAATAATATTGAACATTTTTTCACGTAGTTATTGACTATTTGTTTATCTTCTTTGAGGAGATGTCCATTCCAGTCCTTTTTCCACTTTCAAAAAATGTTTTGTTGTTTATTTGTTTTTGAGTTTAAAGAGTTCTGCAAATATCCTGGATACCAATCCCTTATGAGATACATGCTGTGCAACTTTTTCCCTCATTTTGTGGGTCTTTTTAAAGTTGGTTGTAGTGCCTTTTGATACACATAATTCAAATATTTTTCTTAAAGTCCAGTTTGTCTGTTTATATCTTTCATTGCCTGTACCTTTGATGCCATATCCAAGGACTGACTGCCAAATCCAATCTTGTGAAGCTTTGCCTATGACTTCTGTAAGAGTTTTATAGTTGATGCACTGTGATTAGTTTTCGTAAATGGGGTTCAGTAAAGGTACAACTTTACCATTTGCATGTAGATATCCAGTTTTTCCAGCAACAGACTATCCTCTCCCCTCTTGAATGGTCTAATAGCCTTGTCAAAAATCATGTGACCACATATGCGGGGGTTTATTACTGGTCTTTTTATGTTCTCTTCCATTGGTATATAGGTTTGTCTTTTTTCCACTACTATACCATTTGATTACTGAATCTTTGAAATCTGGAAGTTTGAGTCCTTACATTTTCACAATTCATCTGATCTTTTGGTGTCTCTTGATATGACTTTTATGATGGGTTTTCTTATTTCTTCAAAAAAGCATTATTATTAGGATTCTGTTAGGGATTGCATTGAATCTAAAGATACCTTTGGGCAGTATTGCCATCTTAACAATTCTGTTTTCCAAGTCACATATATGACATGTGTTCCTTCAGCCAAGTTTCATATTTTCTATTGTATCAGTCTTTCATTTCTTTGGTTAAGTTAATTCTCAGGAGTGCTATTCTTTTGGATGCTATTGTAAATGGAATTGTTTTTGTAATTTCCAGTTCAGATTATTCGTATGTAGAGATGCAACTGACCTTTGCATCTTAACTTTGCATATTGCCACTTTGCTGAATTTATTTATTAGTCATAGCTGGTCTTTGGGAGACTCCTCAGGGTTTTATTTTGACTTCATTTTTTGTGATATTGAGGATTGAATTCAGGGGTGCTTTATCACTAAACTACATCCCAGCCTTTTTTATTTTTTAATTTGAAACAGGATCTCATTAAGTGGCCCAGGCAGGCCTCAAACTTGCATTCATTGTGCTGTGGCCTCCTGAGTAGCCATGATTACAGATTGTGCCACAAGGGTAGTGCCTGGTTTAGGGTTTCATACATATAAGGTGGTATCATAGCAAACAGAGGTAATTTTACTTCTTTTCCTCCCAAAATTTGAGTGCCTTTTATTCTGTTTCTTGTCTAATTGCTCTGGTGTAGACTTCCAGGAGAATGCCAAACACAGGGGCAAAACCAGGCATTCTTATTTTTTTCTGATCTTGGAGGAAATGCTTTCAGTCTTTGCCACTCTTCAGTATGATGTCCATGATGGGTTTTTCCATATATGGCTTCTATCACATTGAAGTAGTTTCCTTTTATTCATCATTTGTTGAGTATTTTACATGAAAACTTGTTGAATTATGTGAAATTCTTTTTCTGCATCCATTGAAATGATCATGTCTTTTTCTTCATTCTATTAATGTGATGCATTCTGTCAATCTATTTCATATATTAAAATATTCTTGCATTCCAAAAAGAAATCCCGCTTAATCATGGTGTGTAATCCTGTTAATATGCTGCTGAATTTGATTCATTAGGATTTTGTGGAGGATTTTTTATCAATGTTAATAAGGGATATTGCTCTTTTCTCTTTTTTAAAAAATGTCTTTGTCTGGCTGTGGTATCAGAGTCTTATGAGTTAAGAAGTTTTTCCCTCCCTTTGATTTTTCAGAATTGTTTGAGAAGGGTTAGCACTAGTTCTTTAAATATTAGATTATTCACTAGTGAAACCATCAGGTCCAGAGATTTTCTTACTGGAATTTTCTGATCACTGACTCATTTTTTTTTTTAATAAGATATAGATCTCTTCAGGTTTTCTATTTCTTCATGATTTAGCCTTGGTAGTTTTGTGTTTCTAGATGGATCTGTCCATTTCATCTAGGTTATCCAGTTTTCTGGCATACAATTTTTCATTGTTTTCTCATAACCAGTTTTATTTATGGAGAATCAGTAGTGATGTGTCCACTTTCATTAGTAATTTGGGTCTCCTTTTTGGGGAGTTACCAAGGATTGAACTCAGGGGTGCTGAGACACATCTCCAGCCCTATTTAGTATTTTATTTTGAGACAAGGTCTAACTGAGTTGCTTAGTGCCTCACCATTGCTGAAACTGACTTCGAACTCACTGTCCTCCTTTTCAGTCTCTCCAAGCAGCTGGGATTACAGGTGTGCCCCACCATGCCTGGCCTTCTTTCTTTTGTTGGCTGTGTTTATTTTTTTTCAAAGACTTAACTTTTGGTTCCATTGATTTTCTCTCCTTTCTATTCTCTATTTCCTTGATCTCTGTTCTGATACTATTTCATTCCTTCTGGTAGCTTTTGATTTCATTTGTTGCTTTTCTAATTCCTTAAGTTGTAAATTTGGGCTGTTGATTTGAGAATTTTTTGTTTTTGTTGATTGTCTTCATTGTTGTTGCTATTGGTTTTTTGTTTTTTTTTTTTTTTTTTTGTTTTTTTTTTTTTTTTTTTTTTTGCAGTGCTAGGGATTGCACTAGAGGGCCTCATCAAGACTCTTAAAGTATAAGAAGTAAAATCAAGAATCAATACATGGGACAGATTCAAACTAAAAAGCTCTTCTCAGCAAAGGAAGCAATCAATATTGTGAAGAGAGAGCCTACAGAATGGGAGAAAATCTTGACCACATGCCACTGATAGAGCATTAATGTCCAGGATAAATAAAGAACTCACAAAACTTAACACCAAAAAAACAAATAGCCCAATCAATAAATGGGCTAATGAACTGAGCAAACACTTCACAGAAGAAGTACAATTGATCCACAAATATAAGAAAAAATGTTCAACATCTTTAGCAATTAGAGAAATGCAAATCAAAACTACTTTAACATTTCATCTCACCCAGTCAGCATGGTAATTATCAAGAATACAAACAACAATAAATATTGGAAAGGATGTGGGGAAAAAGGTACACTCATACATTGCTGGTGGGAATGCAAATTGGTGCAACCATTATGGAAAGCAGTACGGAGATTCCTCAGAAAGCTTGGAATGGTATCACCATTTGACCCAGCTATTTCATTCCTTGTTTTATACCCAGAGGACTTAAAATTAGAATATTAAAATAATGCAGACACATCAATGTTTATAGAAGCTCAATTCATAATAGCTGAACTATGGAACTAACCTGCGTGCCCTTCAACAGATGAATGGATTAAAAAAATGTGCTGTCTATATATATGTACACACACACACACACACACACACACACACACACACATGATGGAATATTTACTCAGCCTTAAAGAAGAATGAAATTATGGCATTTGTCAGTAAATGGCTGGAGCTAGTGAATATAATGCTAAATGAAACAAGCCAGTCCCCACAAAACACAAGTTGAATGTTTTCTCTGGTATGAGACTTTATTCACAATGGTGGGGAGGGGGGCGCTAGGGAAGATTAGAGTTACTTTCGATTAGGTAGAGGAGACTGAAAGGAGGGAATGGGGATAGGAAGGGTAGTAGAATGAATCAGACATTTTTACTCAATGTACATATATAACTATACAACTGGTGGGCTTCTACATCATGTATAACCAGAAGAATGAGAAATTATACTCCATTATATATGATGTAACAAAGTACCTTCTACTGTCATGTATAACTAATTACAACAAATTTAAAACATTTAAAAATTAAAAAGTGACTCCAAAAGGGAGTGTTATTCATTCCAATTTGTGTTTCCTACTTAAATAAATAAATTCCTTCTTGAGAATCAAAAAATAAATAAAAAAAAATGCTAGGCAAGCATTCTGCCATTGAACTGCACCCCCACCTTTTTTCAGATTTTACTGGAGGTCATACCTGCAAATTACACTCTTAACACTGCTTTTTCTGTTTCTGTAAATTCTGGTATGTTGTGCTTTTATTTGTATTTGCTTCTGAATATTTTATCATTTCCTTTTTGATTATTATACATATATTTTTTTTGGGGGGGGGGATGGGGGGTTGAACCCAGGAGTGCTTAACCACTGAGTCACATTCCCATGTTTTTTTTTTTTTTTTTTTGAGAAAGAGTCTCACTATATTGCTCAAGGCCTCGCGAAGTTGCTGAGTTTAAATCATGTAGGAAACAAAAAGTATAGTTAGAAATCATTGTTATTATAATCATTGTCCACGTATTGATCTTTATTGAGAATTTTTTCTCTTCATGTAGCTTCTAGTTATTATGTAATGTCCCTTCATGCCATGCAGGACATCTTTGTGCATTTCTTGCAGGACAGGTCTTGTGGTAATTTATTCTTAATTTCTCCCTCATTTTGAAGGACAGTTTTTCAAGGTATGAAATTCTTGGTTGACAGTATTTTCTTAGCTCTTTGAATATATCAGCCTACTGTTTTCTGCCCTCTAATGTTTCTGATGAGAAATCTACAGATAATCTTGTTGAGGATAACTTGTATGTGATGAGTAACTCCTCCCTTAGGGTTGTCAGATTTTCTTTACATCTTTATCTTTCAAAGTTTTAATTAACACTTTGTTTTAGTGTGGGTCTGTTTGAGTTAATGGTACTGGAAGTTTATTGACCTTCTCAGGTGTTTATATTCATTTCTCTCATCAAATTTGGGAAGTTTTCAACTATTTCGTCTTCAAACACTCCTGTGCTACTTTCTTTCTCCTTTCTCCTGCTGGAACTCCCACAATGTATGTTTTTTTGTTTTCATGGTGTCCCACTGAACTTTAGGCTCTGTGTACCTTTCTTTAGGTTTTTTCCTTTCTCATCCTCAGACTTATTTATTTTTATTGTTTTACCCTAAAACCCCCTCAATTCTTTCTTTTGTCTGCTTAAATCAACCTGTGAATCCCTCTAGTGAATTTTTCATTTCAATTGCTATATTTTCAACTCTAGAATTTCTCTTTTCTTTTTGTTTTTTCTTTTTAGTGATAATACCATTTTGTTTATACATTGTTTTCTTGATTTTCTGCACATCTTTTAGTTCTTTAAGCATCTTTATGATGTTCAGTTTGAGTCTTTATTGAGTTCATTGCCATGAGGTTTTTAGTTTTTGGGATGAGAAAGTTTCTGTGGTTTTTTTTTTTTTTGAATGGTTTTTTTTTTCTTTTTGAAATTTGGCCTTTGAATATAATAATGTAACTCTGGAACTCAGATTCTTCTCTTTTCCCAGCAGAAGAATTGTTTCTCTCTCTTTCTTCCTTCTTGTCTTTTTTTTCCCCTCTCTCTCTTTTTAAAGCATGATTCTTGTAGCCTGTGGATGTTATCAAACATATCCTTCTGTTTATGGACTGGTTTAGTGATCCATTTGGTATCAGGAATTCTTATAGTTTTATAGAATGAATTGATGTAGGTAACTTCAAAGAATTTGTACACGTATTACCAATCAAATGGAAGTTCTTCTTCCTTATCAGTAAGTGTCTTCAATAAATAACTCTGAAGAAAAATGTCTGATGCTGGATGATCTATAGGTTAGGTTAAATAAATGCAGCTTTACAAGTGGAGTCTTTAGGAAACTATCAGAAAAGTCAAATAATGACCTTTCTCTTGAAAAGAACCTTTAAAGAAACTCAGCCCATTGTGCTTCCCCTGTGCCGGCCAGGTTATTGGCTTTCACTGTGATTGTGAGCTCTCAGTTTTAAAGGGTACTATGGAACTGGAAAGGGAAAAGGGAATGGGAATAGGGTAAGTTAAACACAACAAAACTCACTGTTCCTGCTGAAAGTCAGTTGTTTTTCCCAAGAAGACTTTGTCCAGATTGCTGCAAGTTTTGGGTTAATTTTCAGCATTCAGAAAATATTGATTCTGAAAAATTTTTGAGTTTTTTTTCATTGCATTTATGAAAGAGAGAATTTCTGGAGGTCCTAACTCTGCCGTTTTTGTTGCCATTACCCTGTTTGCCACTGAACTTGATGTATGTTTTATATATCATGAAGACTAATTAGTAGTGCATTAAGCACCAATTCTCCAGCTCATTGTGTAGGAAGGAAAAAGGAGTTCCATGTTCATTCCTTTCTAGTTTCTAACTTCCTTTGGTTCAAGAGTCAGTGCTGAGCAGAGGAAACAGGGAAGAGCTAGAATTTAATAAGATCATCCACATATTGCTGCTCTACCACATCTTCCTACAGGTCAACCATTGCAATCCTATGCATTTATATTCTTATTTCTCCATCTTCCCTATAACATCTCCATGGTTAGACTGTCCATAGCAGAGCTGAATTATTCCTATGAGAGTCTAGCCTCCGGACAGCTATGTCTACAAGTCTCCAACATCCAAAAGAGAAAGTTATTTGTGTATGTGTGTGTGTGGGGGGGGGGTTAGCTATTTGTATCTATGATGGTGACAAGATGATTCTCTTGCACCTTTTAAAAGAAAACAGTTCTAGGTAAAAATGTGTATAAAGAATTTTTTTTATTTCTCTTATTTTTATCTCTCTAATACTTTCACATATAAACACAAATATCCCTCTATGACCAAAGGAGAAGAGTCATTTGAGCACAGATTTAATCAATAAAGTATGAGATGAACCCCGTTATTGTAATTCTTTCAGCAACAACACCTACTATGAATGTGTGGTGATTACATGATTGTGCTGGCATTCTCCAAAAATTCCAAAATCTTACTATTCTTTCTGGCTGCTAACCATGGACTTTAGAATTAACTTTTGTACTGCTCCTTAATTCATCCACAGACCAAAGTGAAGTTTATCCTCCCTCTTCTTGTCTTTCTCACCCACACTCATATGATAAAATTTATTTAAAAATCCTACATAAGCAAATGAGGAATGTTTAGTGAAAATTGTTAGGCTGTACCACTTCCTAGCATGGGTCATGGCACACTGGAGAATGGCCATCAGTACTTTCTTTCTCTTCTTCACCAGATTTGCAAATGATGCAGAGACATGTTCATGTGCTAATTTGAGATATTGAGATTTTGAGACATTTTCCTCTTTAATGATTCTACTTCTACGTCAAATATGTTCAAGATAACATTTTCAAAAATATTCCATAAACTTACTTTGCGGAGTTCAGAATTTCCTGGTTTGGTGTTGAAGTTAGAGTACCCATGTTTGCATATTTAATGTCTGCCACCTTATTTCCTCTTTGTACATAAGTAAACATATTTGACATGTAGCTTGATACTCTCAGTTATGTGGGGGAGGGTGGGAACATTGACAGCTGCCCAGAACTGCTGCAGGGTGGACGGCTGGATGCAGGTGCAAGGACTGTCTCAATTTGACAGGCTTTAAGGCTTGCATTATCTCTAGTGATATCCAATATCCTATCCAATAAGATCCTTAAAAACAACAGAAGCAACACAGTTATACATTCACTAGGGCATGCAGTTTCATAATGTTCACTCAAATCTACATAAATTAAACATCTGTAATGTATTTTTTTGTGGTCTTCATGATCACAATATCACATCAGCTCAAAAATTAACACATGCACCTGAGATTATGGTAATTATTTAGTTGCATGATTTTCATTTCTGCCTAAACCTAATCTGTATGCTATATAAAGATTAGAAATCTTAAATTGTCATAATTTCTTGCTCAAGGAGTTTGAAGGATAGGAAGTTACGGCTGGGTGAATTACTCTTTTGGTTTTATCTTGATTTTGAGATTCTATCCTCAGTGTCCAAAGATCTGAAACTAGTACCACTTCACCACAAACAAGATCATGGATAAGTACCTAGTTTTGAATCTCCATTTTCTTTGCTTTAATTGAAATTAATGAGCCTTGTCCTGTGAGTTATCATAAGCTAGTTTTGAGCATGAAATGGTAAGAATGCATGTGAAACTAGTTTGGAAAACAGTAAAATGACTATTAGAGGCAGGCGAGGGCTGAAATGTATGTCTCCTCCCTGCTGCATTCTAACCTATAGACAGATTTCCTAGTCAAATGGGGCTCAAAGTATCATCTTTTAGGAAATAAATAGCCAAAAAAGGATTTGGGAAGTATAGATTGAAGAATATGACTTTTTGAAAGCAAAATTGAATCCCCTCTCTTCTAGCCCAAATAAAACCCCTTTGTATTTTTAAAGTGAACTGAGTCTTTTGTGTAGCCTGCCTTCTGCAAATTCAAGCACTGTTTCTGGAAGGTAGACAGAGCACAGATGGTACAGCAAGCCTGTCCACTGAATGGAGCAGGCCTTCCCTGGGTGGGTTAGTACGCAGAGAGGATTTGCAAAAGCTTGCACCAGGGCAGGAGAGAGATCTTACTGGACAAGTGCAGGACCATCAGAGACAGCTGGATGTCAAGCCATAGGTGGGCAATGACTGTAACCCCATCAAGTAGGGAAGTAGCCTCTACTGGAGGTCAAGCCCTTACCAAACAGATGTTACCTCCCCTTACTGAGGAGACAAAGAGAGAACAAAGCTGGGAGACTTGACTTTATTACTCTCCAGAGTGAAGAGGAAATTAGAAGCATCCTCTTCTATATGGATTTGTGAAGGAGAGCAAGAGTCCTTCCCCTCGCTCAACCAAGATATACAAACAAGTTAGAGATTCCCCTTAGAGGCTTTCTCTCTGTGGAAATTCAAGGCAATTGGCACATAAGGTGAGTTAAGTAGTCCCATTATTATATAGGAAGAAGGGAACTGGTATAACTAGTTGACTAGTTCTCAGAAAGAGGATTAAGTTCAGAAATGGACAATCACCAAGAAGGTAGACCGTGATGGGGGACCTGGCTGCCAGAGAATAATAGCATTCCAGCACTGGGTACTCTGGGGAGCAGAGGAGAGTGTGTGATATATCAGAGAGGGGTGCAAAATGGATCTGAGGGGACGGCCATGATTTTGTTTACAATCATTGTTTTAAATATTAAAATATAGGTATGATTTAGATAATCAAGATACAGTCAAGTAATGAACATGATTTTAATGATGTAAAAGAAGGAGTATTTCTTTCTCAGAGCCCTTTGAAGGCTCATCTTCTCTGTTGTATTAACCCTCCAGTTCTTATGATTGAAAGAGCACTTAGGGTTCCACCTTGGGACCACTATTCTTAGTCCACATGTTGAAGATAGGGCTGACACCCTCCCAGGGCTAATGGGTGGTCTCTGACTGACACCTGGCCAGTCAGAGCATTTCCTTTCCTCGACTGACCCCAGACACTGGTTCAGGGAAGGGCTCATGACCCAACCCAAGCAAATAACACCTTTTCCTGAACTTGTCAGTAATGAAACTTCCCTCTCCTGAAGAATTTGCAGCTGAGTTGATATGATAGAAACCTAGAGCTGCAGCTGGCTATCTTATAACTATGAGGAGGAAGTCGGTTTGAGAATAAAGTCAACCCAGGGGAAAATGAAGCTGAAAGAAAAAGAGAAACATGATGTTTTAGCACCTTAATCAGGCATGTTCAAGACCAGCATCCCACTATGATTTTCAGTGACATGGACCAATTAATTCCGTATGTTCCCTTATTTTTTTAAAAAACACATTAAATAGGTTTTTATAAGTTGAAGTCAGAAGAATCTTAGTATACTTCCTCTTTTTCTTTGGTACCTCTTAGATATGTTACCTGTGAATAATAGTTCTCTTTACTTTCCGCCTCCTTTCTCATCTTTATTCCTAACCTGATAATAAATCTTGGTTAATATATACCTAAATGAACAATAAAGCAGAAACTCAGGTCCAGTTTATCAAAGGTCAGGCCTTATTTTTTCATACCATGTATATTCATATTTATTTATATACACACATACGTATATTTATACACAGACACATACATACACACATATATGGATATATATAAAATATATCTTTGCTTGTTGACTTTCTTTATGCTTATAGTGTACTTAGAACATAGTAAAATCTCTTTTTAAAAATTCTTTGTTGCATAATTAACTACCCCAAATGATAAAATATTTTATCATCTTTGGATAAAATTACTATCAGGAATTTGGGCAGATATTAGCTTTACAATATTTTTTCTCCACATGGGATCAACTAGAGTCACTCAGAGACATTCAGCCAATTGCTGGCCTGGTCTTAAGAGTTCAAGACAGCTTATGCCTGGTGTCCTAGTCTATTTATTGTTGCAATTACGGATTTCCATGGACAGGGTAATTTATTACAAACATTTATCTCTCATAGTTCTGGAAGCTAGAAAGCCCAATATCAAGGTGCTGGCCCATGGCAAGAGCGTTGCTGGTGGAATGTGAGAAGGTGAGAAAGTATGAAAGAGAACAAGAGGCCAAACCCTTTTATAACTAACTTTAGTTCATTCAAGAGGGTGGAACCCTCATGGCCTAATCATCTCTTAAAGGACTCAACTCTCAGTACTAGGGATTAAGTTTCCAACACATGAACTTCTGGGGACACACTCACACATGCCATAGCACCTGGCATCTTTGGTGGGTTCCCCTGGGGCATCTTCCAGTTAGCCTCAGGGCTTCACATACATTCTTTCTTGGTGCGAGGGCTTCATGAGTGATTGTTCCACGAGATCTCGTGTGTAACTGCAAGCTTTCTTTCACCTAAACCCAGAAGTCCCAGGATGTCATTTCTACCTCATCCTATCAGTCAAGCAAGTTATGAAAGCCAACCAGAGTGCATCTAATGCCAGATAATTCAAGGGGGAAGGGATTAGACAATTGACTCACTCTTTGAATGAGAGGAGTAGCAATCAGGCTTTGCTGCCATCTGTAATTTGCCACACCGTGGGATAGTGCAGTTTAAAGAACTTGAGCTTTGGAGTTACTAAGACCTAAGAAGGGCTTTGTCACTCCCTGAATGTAGTTAAAAAACAGGACATAAGAAATTCCATCATAGAGTTTTGAAAATCAAGTAAAACAACTCCTGTGAACTGTCCTAGGATAGCACTTGCTACATAGCAGTCAACCAGTACGTTACTCACTTTAGAAAGTTTTGTCCTTTGATGATGTGGGTTGTCTTTCTGCCAAGAGTAGAGATCCTCTCAACTGTAACAATTCATTAAGTGTGCTGAGATTTTTTTTTTTCTCCTCCTATTAACTGTCACTGGAGGCATTTTGGGTGGTCAAAAGCTATTTCATGAACTCTAGTTACTTGATATTTGTTCCAGAACTAACATTGCGACTGTTAATATTGTTAGATTGTTACAGATAATATGAGTGTACCTGGGACCAGCATCATTTGTTTTGTAGAACAGTATCATCAAAAGGTAATGAATTCAAGTGGGTGCAGTGGCACCTGCCTGTAATCCCAGCAATTTGGGAGGCTGAGGTAGGAGAGTCACATGTTTAAAGCCAACCTCAGCAACTTCATGAGGCCCTGAGCAGCTTAGCAAGACCCTATTTCAAAAAAATGAAAAGACCTGGGGAAGTGGCTCAGTGGTAGAACACCTGGGCTCAATCCTTAGCACCAAAAAGAAAAAAAAAAAAGATAATAACTTAGCATCTTTCTCAGGACTACAGTTCTCTTTCTCAGTGCATGGGAATTTGTCAGTGCATCACAGCACTTGCTGCCATGGAGACAGAGTTCAGGCATGGGCTGTCATGGAAAGGCCCTTGAAAACCCAGTTGAGAGCTGAACAATCCTTGTGTGCTGAAATCTCATCAGTAACTGCTGGGATGCCCAGCCTCAGGATTCCCTTGATACTGACATCTGTGCAAACAGGTTGTTCTACATTAGTGAAGTCCCTCCCTCTTGAGTCACATACCCTCTCCTTTTATGTCACTCTAATCATAATAAATTGTCAGTACATGCTGGCTGCCTGTGATGCAAATAAATTTTATGGTTATAGAATAATAGGAAAACAGAGGCATGCATAAGACCCATACTTGAAATTACTAGACTCTGGAAACCATTTTTGATATAGCCACAGCCAAGTCTGTGGGTTCATACTTGGCATATGAATTGCTAAATGCTATTCCTGAGAGTTATGTGCAGGGGGTGTTGTTAATAAATTATGGGTAAGCTTCTGTAGTCCAAGCTTAATGTTTGGTTCAGTGTAGTATATATGGGTATTGCCTTCATTTTTTAGTTGCTTGACAAAAATAGTCACTTTTAAATGCTTCCCTATTAAAAGTAGTTATCCTTTCTTTGATTTTCTGTTAAGATTTGTGTTTTTATTTCTTTAAGTCATCTTGTGTTGCAATATTGAGGCGATCTGGAATGTGGGTTTGCAAATTCCGCCCTGAGCAGCTGGCCAGCTGGGAGCCTCACACAGATATCATGCTCCATGTCTGTGGGAAAATAAAAACCCCCTGCATCAGTAATGACCTCTACAGACTCAATACATTCAGAGAAAAACATTTTAAAATTATTGCTGTGAAAGTCAACTCTATTTCATTAAAAGATTTTTCAATTCAAGTATTTGGAAGAAATAAGAGAGAAATGATGTTATTATTTTAATGTGAATGATAATGCCAATTAGATCTGCAATAGATTTTTTTTAAAAAGGTAATATATGTTTGTCTCTCTCACTTCAAATTTTAGGATTAACTTAGGTAAGGACATCTTTATTAGATTGAAAGTTGCAGTGAATACCAACTGATATATTTTTCTGATAATTTAGGTATTAAGCTAAATTTCTAGGAAGGAAAATTCACATTTTTATTCTAACCCATAAAGTGCTTCAGACACTCTCAAGCCATTTGAACTGTGCTTACTCCAGCGACCTCTTTTTATTCTCTCACATGAAAACATATCTTGGATCATTTTTGTATGTGTCTCAAATTCCTCGAAATCATATATATTGCTCCCCAAATGTGTATGTGTTTAAGAAGTCTCCTAGTATGCACATAGTCAAATAACTATCCTTTGTAATTACTTTACAAGAACACAATATATCATGAGTCCTGTTACCTAAAATATCTCCTCCCCTTCCACTTTATCAACATTCTCACTTTCTACTTATTATACACTAATGGATAAACAGTTATACTGAACCAATTAAAGCAAGCAAAGGAAAGAATTTACTGAAAAATATCAGTGGTGTTTTATGGGTGAGATGGCATGTACAGTATCATACCCACATTATCACGACTAACTGACGTCTTACCTTCTTAATGAGTGACAATAGCAAATCTGGAAAACATCTGCCCTGAAAAGGAATACTAACTGCTCTCAACTTAAAAAATGTTGCTCGGTTATTACTGTCGAGTAGCCACGCGTATCATGTGGTGGTATGAGATGTCTTCTTTGCAAGAAATTAATATTCTCGTGTTTGATTTCAAATTGCCTAGAACAGGATCCCAGCATAATTCACATCATTGTAAAGCCACAGTTGGAATAAAGAACATGATTTACTCTGCAAACTTTCACACTGCTACCCAGTTCCCTGCAATCATTATGACTTGGGTAAAGGAAGTACAGCAAACTCTTCTGTGTTTCAGTGCAATCTAAAAAGAATATCTGCAACAAAGAAAGCAAATCTGAAATAACCACCCATTTGTTCAGCTGACCTTTTCAATTGACGAGCATGTTTTGGCTACACAATTAAAAAGTCTTCTTTAAATCTCATCACCTCCACAGGCGTAGGTGCAGTTGGAATAAATTTATCAACATTCTCTCCTATGTTTCTCTCATAGATAAACATGTCTATCCTTTCTTGTTAACAATTAATAGGTGTTTGGAAGGGAAAGAATCCCATTTTTAGAAGAAGGAACAAGAATGATTCTAGTATCAACTTAATGTATTGCATTGATCTATTTTTTTCAAGGTATTTAAAAGTAGATCTGAAAGAAAAGCAGCTGTTTCTACATTTTTATTTTTTCTTAGAGTAGGAGATCAGCTCACAGGAATAAAAAAAAAAGCAGTGAACTGCTTTTGCATTTGGAATTCATGTTCTCACTGTAGTAGGACTGTATCGTAAATTTCTAAATGATTGCAAAAGCGTGGAGTTTGGCAGGATGTTAATAATTTCTTTCCTGGCTTGGAGGATAAATTTGGTCATGGAAAAGAATGCATTCGCAGACTATCTCAGATATTTGTTATCATCTTTTCATTTAATTTATTTTTTCATTTCAGTAGTGATGCATTATTATTACAAAGTGTGAAAATTTTCATTCAGGAGTGACTTTGTCCAAGACATTATCTCATAGAACAGCTGGTACCCTTGTTCAGATTGACCCTGAACCAGAGAAAAGTTTGCAATCCTCACAGACCCTTGACTTGCCATTGTTATAAACAGAGCATAGTCTCAATAATTTATTTTAACCATTTAAAATCATCTATTGTTACCTCTGATGAACTATTTCACATAAGCTGAAGATAGAATTTTTCATGTAGCAAATGAGTTTTAAATTGCACAGTTTAGTTTAACCTCAAACATTTTTAACTCTCCAAAAAACTTTGAAATCAGACATTTCATAATTATTTACATATCTCTGTTTTTAGACAGTTCTGTTTAACCCAAAGCATGAACAGATTTGAATTTTTAATCTTGTTAGTTCCAGATGGCAAACCTAGCAGTGTGTGGAAAGGATGGAGCCCAAGTTTGATGGTCGCCTGTGAATATTCCTGACTCTGAGTGGAAGGGCATTCTGTTTACAGTCTTCTACCTGCAGGTGCATTGTGGGAAAGTAACCCACCACTGAAGTCACAACAGTCCCCTGCTCCAAGTGTTTCAGTCACATAGTAAGAAATCAACAATGCTGTATTTGTTTTCTTTTTAATATTTCTCATATTTCTTATTCTCATTCTGTAGGAATGCATTCTAATCCAAAGACACATTCTCATACCTTCATTAATCCTTGTGCTCCAAAATGATTCACATGAAAATTCAAAATCAGATGGTTTCATGTGTTCCAACTTAGCTCTCGCTGAAACAGGCGTCATCCTTGAACTTGTCATCTGCTGAGGTATTGAATTCCCTATTTCACTCAATTACATGATCTTAAGAATGTGGCCATTTGCCATTTCTGTCTCAACTTTGAACACATGTTTTTGCATCTAACCGTACAAGTTTAGGGTCCCCTCAATAATAAATGACTTACTGGAGGAAAGAGTAAGTCATTTAAGGAGCTACTTAAATAATATATAAAATGTTGTTTATATTTAAAAAGAAAGTACCATTAGTGCAATCTTCCTGAAAGTGATAAGTTTTAACTCTGGAAAGCATGTAACTTCAATATCTTGGATACAAATTAATTGTTTAAAGTAAAATATTCTTTTAGCTGTAAGAAGTATTTTCATTTATTTACTGAAGTTGTGGTCAGGGTGACATTTTGATTAAGAAACAATTGTGTTTTTTTTCCTTCTAATTTAAAATGGAATCCTGATGTAGAAATATTATAATTGTCTAAAATTTAATTTAATATGAGTATATTTTTACTCAGCTTTCTTCTAAAAGAAAAGTTAACTGATGTTAGTTTCAAAGACTTAAATGATTAAACCAAATTTAAAATATGTCTGTCTCTTCTGTTAGATACTCATTAAGGACACAGATTGTGTCCTATTTATTCCTCAGATGAAGAAATGGAGATGTTTTGGCTGTAGTAGGTGCTCATTAAATGTTACCAAAATGATTAAATCTTTAGTTTGACCAGTATAAAACACCTATTCTATTTTTGACCCAGAAAACTTTTGATTAAAGAATAAACAAAATGTCATACCTGAATTTATCCCATTACTCTCAGTTTTCAGATGATTTTCACATGGCTGTATCATTTGATCCTTCTGGGATGACAGGTACACTAGGTCTTATCAGTCCACTTCCCTTGATTGAAGTCATGCTACTGGTTAATTATACAGCAGGAATTGGAAACACGTTGTTTCTAACTCATGGGGCCTTTGGGCTGTACTTACTCAGTTTTATGAGAACTGCTATGTGCAAGAGGTCAAATTGCCTCTTTGTAAAAACAACTTCTTATTTCAACTTTGCTCTGGTTTGAATATGTCCTCCAAAGTTCACAGGTTGGAAACTTACTCCCCAGTGCCCCAGTGTTGAAAGGTGGGAACTGCAGGAGGTGATTGGTCTAGTCTTGAGGGCATTAAGTCATGTCATTATTGTGGGAGGAGAGGGTTGGTTATTGTTCTAGTCAGCTTTTTCGCTATTGGGACTAAAAGGATCTGACCAGCAGAATCATAGAGGAGAAAAGGTTTATTTGAGGGCTCACAGTTTCAGAGGTCTTAGTCCATAGAAGGCCAAACTCATTCCTCAGGGCTTCAGATGAGGCTTAACATCATGTGTGGCAGATGTGGCGGAGGGAACAGCACACATCATCAGGAAGCAGAGAGACTCCACTCTTCAGATACAAAATATATACCCCAAAGCCACGCCCTGTTTCTACCTCCTCCAGCCACACCCTACCACTTCAGTCACCACTCAGTTAATTCCTATCAGAGGAGTAACTCACTGATTGAGTTAAGACTCTCACAACCCAATCATTTCTCCTTCAAACCTTCTTGCATTGTCTCACATGTGAGTTTTGGGGGACACCATGGTTAAACCATAATAGTTATATAAGGGAGTGCGGCCCCCTCTTGCCCTCTGCCATGGGATAATGCAGCAAGGAGGCCTTTGTCAGAAGTAGGCTCCTTTTCCAGATTTCAGAACTGTAAGAATTGCATCTGTTTTATAAATTATCCAGCCTCAGGTATTCTGTTACAGCATCACCAAAGGGACTAAGACAAACTTAGAAATGAAGAGAAATGAAAAGACCATCATTCCCACCCTAACAACAAGAACAAAAAGGATGACAAATTAGAAATTAATGATTTTTCTTGAATCCATGAGAGAACTGAGGATGTAGGACATATAACCTGAAATCTGAGGAGAGACAAGGTCTGTGAAGATATTGCCAAACTCTCTAACCCAGGAAGAAGATGCAGCTAGAAATGAAACAATTGCTGAAGGTCAAGGTGACTTTGAAGTCCCTGGGGGCCACGCGCCTGCTCGAGTGTATGTATGTGTGTAGGGGTTATATCCTATTGCAGGCTATTCCTATAGGATCTCAGTCAAGTACTCTCAGGGAAGACTGAGGCCTAAGAAAACTCCCCCTAGGACACTGGCTGGAGCAGGGGAACAGGAATCACTGCCCTGACCCTGCTACATTCATCTTCTGTACCATCTCAAATAAACAAAAGCCTTAATGTGCAGGGAGAAGGGAGTCAGACAGTAGAGCGAGGCTCCTGGGGGAGGGTTGGGGAGATATGCTAGGCCCAGTGTGGCTCTGGGGAGGAGCAGGAGTTCTTGTGAATATAACCGGCCCAAGACTGGGTTCAAAAAGTCTGCCTAAATCTGAGGCTTAACAAAAACATCAGCAAATACCTCCTTCCCCTGCTCCTCCATCTCCAGCACCCTACCAAGTGTCAAATAAAACCAAGAATGGAAGATTCTCTGTTGTACCAAGCAAAAGTCTAAGCTAAGTGGAGAGAGCCAAACCAAAACAGAAAGAAAAGTTCAAACCCAGCTCTACTCCTGACTAGATTCTCACAAACCCCAACAGCAGAAGGGAATAGCAGAAGGCATAGCAGAAGGAAAGGCGTCCTCATCTCCAAGCACAAAATATATGTGTTCTAGGTCAAGTCGCTGTAACCAAACACCGCTGACTGGATGGCTTACACAATGGACATTAATCTCTCACAGTTCTGGAAGCTGAAAGTCCAAGATCAGAGTGCTGGCATTGCTGAGCTCTTAGTGAGGGCCCTCTTTGTGGCTAGTAGACAGCTGCTTTCTTCCTGTACCCTTACATGAAAGGGAGCAAGAGAGGAAAGGAGAAAAAGAGAAAGAAAGAGAAGAAAGAACACAAACTCTCTGGTCTCTTCTTATGAGGGTGCTAATTCCATCATGAGGACTCCACCTCCATGACCAATTGCCTCCCAAAGCCCCATTTCCTAAAACCCTCACATTGGGAGTCAAGATTTTAACAAATGAATTTGGGGGAATACATTCAGTCTCATAATAATTTCATCTTAAAATTTATTGCCTAACACATCCAACTATCAAAACAAATTTTATGAGGCATACAAAAAAAGTCAAGAAAAAGCAATGGAAAGCAACCAAGGAGTTGGCAGAGCAAGACTAAACATAACTATCAGATAAGAATTAAAATAACTGGTTGGTGGGTCAAAGGGTTAAACAGAAAGGCTAGACAGCATGCATGATCAGGTATATCATGATCCTTCCTGAGGACCTGAAGTGTGGAAACTCTAGGAGCAACAAGTACACCTACTGCTCAGTTCTTGGCTTCTAATATTTTCATTAAAAGGAAAGAGGACTTCTTAGAGAAAAGGCTGCTTCTAGGATTGGAGCAGAAAACATACAAGATGAGACTGGAGCACCTACATCTTGTGCCATAATCTTAAAAAGGTAAAACCGACAATGATGGGACATGTCTAAGAGCCAATTAAAATAACTTTAAATGCTCAAAGCTGGAAGAATTTTAGCAACAAGATAAATAAAATAATATTATGTTATTACTTTATAAAATAAATCAAAGCTGAGATAAGTGATTTAATGAATTAATTAATGGGGAAGAGTGGACAAATGCCCCATGCAGAAGAATTTCATTTTGTGACCTGCACCCAGACAATTCAATCAGATTCACTCAGGAGTAGGGGAGGAGAGACATGCAGGGGGATTCCCAGATAGATGTACTTATTTTACAATGCATCAGGTGATTCTAATTCAGCCAGGGTTGAGCAGCACTGTTTTCAGCAAAGAAAGGATATATAACACAATTATGTGAAATCATGGTGTATATTCCGTTTTTCTGTAATACTCAGTCTTTCTTACAATATCTAGTAGATCTCAAGGAAAATTGTCTTGTACATGCAATTTTAAACAAGTAAATGCCAAATACTATTTTTAGGAAAAAGAGATATTATACCTTCCTTTTGACTAGTACACTTACGAAAAAGTCATGTTTTACTGGTTTACATGATGTATACATATATTTGCAAGTATATGTATATGTGTGTGAATGTATATATGTACACACGTCAAATGATCAAATCTCGGAGAACTTACACTCTGCAAGTTCAGAAATAGCAAGGTAGGTTAAGCCACAAGTTCCATGTGTACAGCTTTGTTTATTATAGAAGAAACTGGCTAACGAGGATCATTGCCAGACAGGTTTTTGATTCTATGTAGTACATGGAGATTGAGTAGAATTATTACATGCCTTATGGTGAAGAAAGTTTTGAACCCAGCCAGAGCAAAAGCCAAGGAGGTGGTCACCACTATTCTCTCAGTTCCTGGGGATTTACCTGGAGTTTTGTGTTTTCATTTGGTGTGTAGGTTGGGAGGTTACATTTAACGTATTAGGGGATGTTAGTTAACTGGAGGAAGGGAGAGCTAAGGAGTGGCAGGACAACGGAGTGACAGTATAAGGTGCTGTTAACCCATTCAGCTTCATCTTGGAGAGCAGTTTCTCATCTCTGCACCTGAAACACCTAAAACCCCAGGCAGAATCATAATCAATTACGTATTTCTTTCCTCTTGACTTTTCCAGTCCTCTGTGTGTGTGCATGTTTGTGTGTTTTTAACAGAGTGAACTATATATTTGGGGAGATAGTCAGAAAAGCACAAAAACTGCATTAGTTACAGAGAATTAGCAGTTGAATAAAATTACTTATTGCTGATGGTGCACTGTTTTTATGGTCATTTACGCAAACTTGGAAATGATTTGCCTGGTGTGGTGAGAAGAGCATGAACATTGTGAAAATAATGGTTGTAAATTTCATTTCTACCACTTAATAACTACATAATCTTTGGTAGATTTACCTCCTTGAGTCTCCACTTTCTGGTTTACATGAAGGGGCTAGTAATATCTGCCATTGAAAGGTATTGAAAAGATTGATGAGTTAATGCATGTGAAGTACAGGGTACATGCTTAGCTCATTTTGGTTTCTCTTCCTTTATGATGCTTAGTGCTTCCTTCAACAAGGCCACACCCCTGACTGCCTCTGGTTCCTTGGGGCCATGCACATTGTCTACACTGTTCACTCCACTCCTTTTCTTCTACTCCACTGTCCATAACAGCTCTGTTCCTTCAGATGTTAGCCATTTTACTTCTCTTCTCCTCCACTGCTTTCTTGCTTTTACTCCAGTTGAATATTTATTGAGCACATTTTAAAACTCTTTAGATGTTGTGGTTACTTAGTCATTATTTGATAATTAATACCATCACTATGTCCCCTTAATCTTCACAATAATTTTATTCCTGTTTTACAGATGAAGCACCTGATACTTTGAGAAATGAGATTGCCTAATGTCATGTAAGAAGCTAATCTGTAAGTAGCTAATGCGCTTTGGTGGTTGGCTCCAGGTTACCCACAGTGCATCAGAGCAGAATGCTAGACTGTTCACAGTTGGGCCCCAGCCTCACCTCCTGTCACCCTTCGCTTGAAGCTCCAGACACAGGCAAAGCCATTCCCTGACCATCGTCACCTTCCCTGCTCAGTGCCTTTCTTCCCCTGTGTTATTCCTTTGGTCTGAAATGCAGTCTTCTTTCTCTATCGACCTTGCAAGCTTCTGCTTCTGCTTTGTCCTCTGGCAAAGATGTCAAACCCTCTGTGGACCTTCTCTACTTGTGCTCCAGGCCCTTCAGCCTCCACAGCTGGTTCCACGTATCTGTAACAATGGCACTTTTCATATCATATGAAAATTAATGATTTATGTGTCCATTTTGCTATACTGTTACTATCCTGAAGATGCTAGTGAGGAGCAGAGTTTCTGCTACTTAGTTGATATTTAATATGTGTGTGTGTTTAGGTGAAATTTCTATTAATATAATTATAGATTAGATTCATATGAAATGATAAAAATAACAGGTCCCTTATACATTTTGCCTCTCTTTCCCACAACGGCAACATTTTATAAAACTAGAGTATGATATCAAAACCAAGATATTGATATAGAAAATAACAAACCAATTTGGATTCAATTTAGTATAATCTGAATTTGATTTTATGTGGATTTCCCGGCTTTATTTGGACTCATTTGTATGTGTGTTTTATAAATTTTTATCCTTTTTAAGGTTTATGAATCCATCACTCCAGTTCCAGTAACACCGAGTGTGGGGTGGTTGCCCTTTTATAACCACATCTATGACCTTCCACCCAGGCAATCACTTCTCTGTCTTCCATTCTCAAAATTTCTCATTTCAGAAATGTTCTATAAATGGAACCATACAGTTTGTAATCTTTTGGGGTTGGTTCTTTTCACAGTAGAACTCTGATGATTCATCTGAGCTATTGCTAAACTCTTCCAATACTCAGATAAATAACAGTAGCGAGAGCAGAGATAGCCTCGTTCCAGTCCTGGGGGGAAGCATTTATTTTTTCAACATAAGTATGTGGTTTTCTGCAGATTTTTTGGTGGATGCTCTTTCTTGGATTGAAGTTCCTTCTGTTCCCCTTTTTTTGAGAGTTCTTAACAAGAAAGGGTATTGAATTTCATCAAATGCTTTATTTACTTCAATTGATATGAGCATATAATTTTTTAAATTTAGTTTGTGATATAGTGCATTACATTCATCATTTTTTGTGATAATGTATAAAAAGAATTATATATATTATGCACATTTTTGAATGCTGAATCAGCCTTGAGTATTTGGAGTTAGTCCCACCTAGTCACGATATATAATTCTTTTTATATTATTAGATGTGGTTTGCTAATTTTAAAAAAATGGATTTGATATCTAATATTATAAGAGATTGTTGTCTATAGTTTTCTATGTTGTACTGCATCTGGTTTTGCTATGAGAATAATGTAGGCCTTAAAAATAAATTTGGAGGTGTTCCCTCCTCTTCTCTTTTTCTGAAAGAGAGCATGTAAAATTATTGTTAAGACTTTAAGTGCTTGGTGGAATTCACTAGTGAAACAATTCAGTCCTGTAGGTAGTTTGGGGGAGATTTAATTACAAACCTATTTATTTTATGACTCTAGGTTTATTCAGATTGTGTATTTCATCTTGGTTGAGTTTTGGTAGTTTGTGGTTTCTGATAAATTATTCCAGCTCATCTAAGTTGCCAAAAACTATGAAGATAAAGTTGTTCATGTATTTCTCTTTTAATTACTAATATGGCATGTGTAGTGATCTCGTATTTTATTTTTGATGTTGGTGTGATTTTCTTTTCAATATTAGTAGAATTTTATCAATTTCATTACTTTAGTCTTTTTATTTCATTGATGTTCTCTTTTGCTTTCCTCTTTTTAATTTTATAGATTTCTGCTCTTTATCATGCCTTTCCTTCTGTTTGCTTTAGCTTTATTTTGCTCTTCCTAAGTTTTTAAATAGGAATTTGAGAACTTTTCTTATTTTTAATACATATATTTGGTGCTACAAATTCCCTCTCAGCTTTGCTATATTTATGCATATTTTATATATTGTCTATCACCTTTGTTTTCACTCAGTTCTATGTATTTTAAATTTCCTTTGATGATGCATAGAATTCATAAAGATAAACAGTCTATCTAATGATGTATCCAAATTTCTCATCTTTGTTATTCTTTATGTCCTAATGATGCAAGATTCCTTTCTTCCTCCTCCTCCTCCTCCTCCTCCTCCTCCTCCTCCTC
>JAJEJO010005202.1:422984-510626 GCA_020662805.1 Glaucomys volans
CTGTATTTCAAAATGATTTTTCCTATAGGTAATGTTTCACATCTCTGTGACTGCTTTCAAGATTTTTTTGTTTTCTTTTGTTTTCTAAAGTCTAATTATGATATGTCTCAGTGTAGATTCCTGTGAGTTATGTGGGGTTCACTGGAGGAAAGAATCATGTCTTCAAGTCAGCTATTAATTGAAGACAACCTATAAATATAGGTAATCTAAATACCAGATAATCAAGTATTAATTCTTTTTTCATTTCAGGAAGACATTCATAATTACTTTTGAAGATAGGTGTGATTGATATTCTGGGAACTCCAAGTAAAATGATGCAACTATTCTTGGAGAGTAGGCTCAGATGTTTCAACTCTGACAGTTGATCAATCCCTCCATCCTTCTTCTTCTTTGTAGGAAGAAAGGATCCTATGCCTGTTCAAAAACATCAAACTCATAATTTCTTTTAGTGTTCAGAGTATTCATATAAATATAGCAAAATCTCAACAAGATCAGCATTTGAGTTCAAGAGCTATATCAATCATATCTTCAGAAGTTTTTGAGAGATATTTCTGATTTTATGTAATGGTATTCTTTTCTAGGCTGAAATTTATTAATATTAAACTGAGATTATTTAAAAAATAGATGTGAGACCTACCTTAAATATCTGGGAAGAGATTCTTATTAGATCTGAGCCTTGATTTTTAACATGGAAGCCATGGAACTTTTAACTTTGATACATGTATTGGCAATGACATTAGTGTGGACAAAGAGCCAGTACTGCCAAAGATAAGGTAACACTACGTTATTTGTCCAGGATAGTGGCATTGATTAATGGCTGTCTAGCATCACTCCCTTTGCTTCATTGCAGCAAAACTTTTCTTCTTCCCTCCCTCTTACTTTGTTCTTCCTTCTAGGAATTACCCCACCTTCATTTTGTGTAGTCTTTTACTGTGGGGACATTTTCAGGTCTGCTTCCTTCATTGGATATTGATTTTCCTGCACCTGTACAAGGTCATGAAGCAATGGTGGGTAGGAAGGCTAGAGGTCTTTCATGGAGAGATGCTGTTATGACCACTTTCCTGCTATGGACCCTCTTTCCTAGCTCTCATAGTCCCTGCCTATCCCAAGCTCGATTCTCCACAAACCTTTCTAGGAGAACTTCCTTCTCATTAATGCTTTGCCACAATTTAGTATTCTGCTTGCAATTGCTTTAGTATTGCTTGCAATTTAGTATTCTGCTGATATGGTTTGTGATTTATGATTTTAATGATTTCAGTCACTGTAATTATTCATGTTGCAATACTTAATACATATTTCAATGTTTATTTTCAGTTGCTGTAAACACATTGAGCAGTCAAATAATGTGAAATAGAACTAAGTTTAAAAGAAAAGGTTGATGAGTTTTCTGGATGGAAATGGGGAGAAGAAATCAGGAAAAGATTTGTGGAGAATAAAGATTTTGAATTGGGCCTTAAAAAGTGAATGACATTTGAGCCAGGCACCATGGCACATTTGTGTATTCCCAGTGGCTCATGAGTCCGAGGCAGGAGGATCATGAGTTCAAAGCCAACCTCAGCAACTTAGCAGGCCTTAAGCAATTTAGTGAGACCTCCATCTCTAAATAAAATATAGAAAAGGGATGAGGATGTGACTCAGTGGTTAAGTGCTCCTGGGTTAAATCCCCTTTATCCCCCCCAAAACAAAATTACATTTGGACAGATTAAACCACACTGAGTAACTAGTTTCTGAATTTCAAATTTAAGATTAGCAAAATAAGTTTAGCAAAATAAGCATACATTGATTTTTAAATTATGATATTTTTCATTCCTATGAAAGAATATAAATAACATGTGCACATTTTAGTAAATACTAAAAGAAATAGGATCCTATTCCCTCAATAGTTTAAGAAGTAGGATATTACCAGTATCTTGATACATCCGTTGAATGTTTTTTGTACCACACACATTGCATATCTTTTTCCACATTTTTATGACCTCTATACTTAAACATTCTAAGTAGGTATGAAACAGATTCTGTAGTCTAACAAAATCTGATTACCTTAGATTGGTGTAAGTGTGCTCATGTCTGCCCTCAAAGAGAGTGCTGGGAATTGAGATGCAGATCACAGTCAGCAGCTAGAGGAGAGCACAAAATCTGTTGTATCAGCCCAAGGTCCTCTACCAAATAATGCTATTTTAAAAGAATGTTTTCAGTTTTTTCCTAAAAACACTTTGAGTTTTGTCCAGTTGCAAATTGATATTGAGATAAAAATATTCATGTCCACATTTGGTTAGGTTGGGAGGAATTGCATGAGCCAGGGCCCTACCTACTGTGCTGTGCTTACAGGGGGGTCTGGCAGAAAGAAGTGATGTTAACAAAATGAGCATGAGGTGAACTTGTAAAGCACTTTTTCATGTGTTGCAGACAGAGTTAGCATGTTTATTATAACTACTGAAGCCAGAGGATGGATTCCTACATGCAATGTCATGATCTCACTAAAGATTGGATTTCACTTAGATCTAGAAGCAATGAAATCTGTATCATCATGAAAATACAAAAAAGGCAAAAGTAGCATCTGAAATATAGCTAACAGATCAAAGAGAACTGTATTCCACCTTATTAAAGAATTAATTAGTAACATTGTTGAGATGAGCAATATGAATCCACAAATGACTAATTCTGGAAACATGATCACAACATAGATTTTTGAATTATGACATTTTCATTCCTATGAAAGAATAAAAAATGTGCACAATTTTAATAAATAATAAAAAGAAATAAGATCCTATTCCCCCAAGAGTTTAAGAAGTAGGTTATTAATAGTGTCTTTGAAATCTTTATTTCCCCTCTCAAGTCTTTTCTCCCTCTGTCCTGGACATAGTTGTGAACTTGAGTTTTGTGTTTATCATTCATCTACTTTAAAAAGATTATATTACATATGTATGCATCTATGTACAATAAATATTTTAAAATTTTTGTGTGGCTCAAGTAAGTAAGTGGAATCTATTGTCTGTGTTCCTTGGTGATTTTTTTTTCAATGTTGTATTTAAGATTTAATCATGCCAGTACCTAAACTATAATTGTTCATGGTTATTGCTCCATAGAATTCATTCATAACAAAGCCCAAAGTTATTGTATTCATTCTAATTGCAATGAACATATATTTTAGGGCCTACTCTTAGTGGTTGCAGACATAGTATGTGAAATAATTTAGAAATACTGTTTTTCTTCTTTCAAACATGAACAGAATTAAAAGAGTTTCTTCAGAATATTATATTATAAGCTTTTCTGACTATGACCTCAGTAAGATATAAAAAAGTATTGCAAAATTTTCATAAAGCAATACTTTGATTACAAGGCACACTCTTTGGCATTTTCTATTCCATTCTATTCTACTCTTTTATTTTATTAAAAAATATAGTTATGTCCCTTTGTATTGATATCTTGAGCCACTAAAGGGTCATTATCAGACAACCAGAAGTTTTAGCACCAGGAGTGTCCTTGCTGGGCAGTAGCACGGGCAGACCTCAGCTTTGTTAGTGCCAAACTGAAGTCTAGCCAGCTAGGCTAAGCTACTTTCCCAGCAATGGCACATGCGTCCTCTTAGTTCCACAGCTTTGCTCACACTTGGTATTGCCATTTTTACATTTTCTCATTTACCAAATTTCATGTTTTAAATTAAAAAATATGGAATGTAACCCACTTATAAAACTCCCCACAGATAATTCAATAGAGTAAGCCTCTGTCTATCAATAAAAGTCTGAAGAAATCATAAGTTTTCATTTGGGGACCATTTTAGTAAATGAAAAAATTTTTAGTAAAAGGTATTAGTTTATGCTAATTTGGTACCCTAAAAAGTAAATTGGAATCAGAAGTTCAGGTCCCAGATGAAACTTTGGAGTCTCACATTATATAGATCAGTAGCCAATTGGGAAAAGGATAAACCTATAGTCGTCAAAATTTACTCTCAGTTTTAATCTGAATGAATAACAATTTTAGAAACACTAATTTGCAAGTAAAATGTGTGGTTTGGGCTTTTTGCAGTTTAAGTCCACACACAGTGAAGGAATTCCTGGTGTTATCTGTCCACTGTTTCTATTTAAACTTGGGTAAAGAAATGCCTCCGTTTTCCGACTGTCTTCAGTGAAGAATGATGGGAAAGGATTAGAATAATCTGTTTCTTTCACTCTTCTTCTAAATCCCTGAAATAAATGTCTGGTGGATGCACGTCCCTCACTAGTGGGAAGTTGGGGTCTAAGGAGCAGAGGAGCTTTCACTCTATGACTTGTTTCTCTGACTGGCATGCAGAAGGTTCAGGGACATAGGATTTCAGAATTTCCACGCACACAGTCCTTCAGAGGTTTGCAGTATCCCCGAGCCCTCAGCCATTCCCAGTGCAAATTTGCAAAGCCAAAGAAGGCAGTTACGTTATCTTTTTGTAGACAGGCAGCAAATTTATTTATGGCAAATTCTTTGGCCACTTGCCAATGCAGTGCACTGTTCACACAAAACTGGTTGGGGAGGGGAGGCAGAAAAAGGAGGATGGGGAGGCTCAATCCTGCTGGGTTTTCCTGCAGGACTTCTGGAAGAAATTCTGGAAGGACCACTTGGGCAAAGGTTTCCTAATCCAGTTTAAAAGGAGGGATGCATTCTATGTTAGATGGGTCTTTGGGCTGCCAGGGAAATGACATTGACAGTATTTCAGCAACACTATTTCATTGTGCAGAGCAGCACATAGGACCCAGGAAGCATATAAGCAGTTAAAACAAGCACTTTTTGTACTTGTTGGCCATACTGGCAGTTAGGCAACTAAAAAGACTAGACACAAAAGACAACTTATACTTAAAACTAAATCTTCTTGATTTTGGATCCATAAAGTTACATCCATATCCACAGGTTTAATGTCATTTAACTCCATTTGACTCCATTTGCCACATGATTATACTCCCTTATTAAACAACTTGCATAGCATGTGTGAGCCCTGGGTTAGATTCCCAGCACTATAAACAAACAAAAAACTAATTACTGAATACTATGTGTTTTCTATCAGATGACTTTGAGTTCTTAAAATTTATGGTTTTGATACAATTAATTATTTGCATATTCTCATTTTTATTTGAAGGAAATAACATCATTTATGTGGGAGTTTTAAGGCTGAAAAAAACCCTCTAAATCACAAATTTTAACTTACAGTTAGTCTTATGTCTAATGTAGATTAATATTCAAGAATGATGGTAGTTTAATCTTCATTCATTCATCCAGCACCACACCAGGCACACACTGGAAAGAGTTTTCTATTTTGCAAAGTACTCACATGCAGCATTTCCCCAGAGTCTAACAGAACCTTAATGGTGTCTTAGTGGATCCGTGTGGGTTAGGAGTAATGGCACTGCTGGGTGACTAGTGTCCTGCTCAACCAGGCTGAAGCCTGCAGATTTGTTCCAGGAGCAGCTAAGTAAGCAAAGGTGATATCTGCAAGCGCTGGGATGTTGGTCACAGTCGTCAGCCTCTGATGTCATATTTCAGGTGCCCTTCTACCACCTGCCAGGCACATGGCACATGGAGAAATAAACCATGTTCTGTCCCCTTCCTTGCCTTGACAGATAATTCAACAAATACATCATTAGTCTGGATAAAATACCCTATCTTCAGTCACTTTAGGGTTAACCTTGAATGTGAATCAGTGATATTACTGATTTCCTAGTCCAGGAAAACCTAGATAATAATTTTTATTATTAACTAAACTGCTTCATTAGTGTTTTTTCCCCTCTGCAAGACTTATGATATTTTTTGTGGCTATTTCAGCTTCTAAATCATGTCAAAAAATATCCAACTGGTTGATAACAAGTTGAAAACATTCTTAAGCCATTGGAGGGAGTGATTGTTGAATCTCCTCAGGAGACATCCAGAACAACTGGAGGCTGTGCCTGAACTCTGGAAAGCTGATAAAATAACCTATAGAAGAACCAATCAGCTAATGAAGTGCACTGAGCAATTACACTTAAGTTCTGCAGCCTCTTGTGGAGAGAGCTAGCTTTCTACCTCTGTCTTTCTTCTACATTCTCGCATTTGTTAATATTCTGCATATATTAATAGAGTCCATGGAAACAGTTGACAAGTCTTTCACTCTGTATGCCCTTGGTGATGCTAACGGGCAGAGATAATCTGGCAAATCCAGGAGAAGAAAGGAGAGGAGCAGAGGGAAAAAAGCAACCACAATTACAATAGGCAATGGAATTCACATATTTCTGGACTTGGGAACCAATCTAACAAGAGGTGAAAGACCTCTACAATGAAAAGTACAGAACACTAAAGAAAGAAATTAAAGAAAATCTTAGAAGATGAAAAGATCTCCCGTGTTCTTGGATAGGCAGAATTAATATTATCAAAATGGCCATACTTCCAATCTATACAGATTTAATGCAATCCCAATTAAAATCCCAATGACATTCTGCATAGAAATAGGGAAAGAAATCATGAAATTCACCTAGAAGAACAAAAGACCCAGAATAACCAAAGCAATCCTGGGCAGGAAGAATGATGCAATAAGCTTCACAATTCCAGATCTTAAACTCTACTATAGAGCAATAGTAACAAAAACAGCATGGTATTGGCACCAAAATAGACAGGTAGACCAATGGTACAAAATAGAAGACACAAAGACAAACCCACATAAGTACAGTTATCTCATACTAGACAAGGTGTCAAAAACATACAATGGAGAAAAGATAACTTCTTCAACAAATGGTGCTGGGAAAACTGGAAATCCATATGCAGTAAAATGAAATTCAACCCCTATCTCTCACCCTACACAAAACTCAATTCAAAATGGATCAACGATCTAGGAATCAGATCTGAGACCCTTCACCAAATAGAAGAAAAAGTAGGCCCAAATCTTCATCATGTTGTCTTAGGACCAGACTTCCTTAAGAAGACCTCTAGAGTGCAAGAAATAAAAGCAATAATCAATAAATGGGATGGATTCAAACTAAAATGCTTTTTCTCAGCAAAGGAAACAATTAATAATGTGAAAAGAGAGCCTACAGAGTGGGAGAAAATCTTTTCCACACACACTTCAGACAGAGCACTGATCTCCAAAATTTATAAAGAACTTACAAAACTTTACACCAAAAATACAAAGAACCCAATCAATAAATGGGGTGAGGAACTGGGCAGATACCTCACAGAAGATGATATACAGGTGATCAACAAATATATGAAAAAGTGTTCATCATCTCTAGTAATTAGAGAAATGCAAATCAAAACCACCCTAAGACTTCTGGAGAAGTTTTAATGGCATGTGTGACTCAGGTTAGGAAAAGACCACATGAGATTAGCTACTTGGGAAATGACATCTTGCTAGAGGATGGGAAATGGTCAACCAAGGACATGCAGTCAAGTATTAAGGGCAAGAGGAATGACAAGAATCCTCAGTTGCTCTCAAGAGGAAGTGAGGCTCCAGAAACTGGGAAGCCAACACAGGAACTAGTATCTTCTACGATCTCACCCACTGAGCAGGGAGAAGGAGTCATTCCCAATGAGCCCAGCCAAGGTGAAAGGGTAATGCAAACCCAGATGGTCTTTTCTTTTAAGGTTTATACATGAGCAGAGGCTTATACATCCATGAGTCAGATAACTCAACACCCATTCCCAAGGGCCTACTTCTACTACAGCAACTGGGAGGGCCAAATGCTTACTTAATCATCTCCCCTGCCACCTGCCACCTGGGACAGACAGAAGATGTAAGAAGGCTTCTGTGGACTAGGCTGGGATCCTGGAAAAATGTTTACTTCCTTAATGAAAACGGCAGGCGTGACTCCTTTGCTCCTTCCCCCTTCTTCCCATCTTTCTGCCTTAAATGGATGGTGTTGACAGAAGCTTGAGGCAGTTCTCTTATAAAGGAGTGGAAGGCCAGCAGAACTTCAGAGTTCTCACCCTGACGTTGATGAGCTGCTGAACTCACACTGGCATCTGCCCAGCTCCAGAATTCTTGTCATACGAGAGAAATAAACCCCTATTTGTTGAAGCCACAGTAAAATTTTTGTCCCTCCCTCATGTCCCATTCCTTATTGATATGACTGAGGCTTTTCATATACTTTTGTATGAAATATTGTTGCCTGTGTTACAGGTGCTTCTGGGTGGGTTGGGTGGGCACAGAGCTTATGCCACTCAGGCAGGGTCCTGTGACAATTCCTGGAGGAATTCATGAGCTATTGCTTTCATGATGAGCTGCAAATGTAAAGGGGTAATATACAAAATGAAGTTATTGACTGATATTTTTCTGAGTTATTTTTTCTAATAATTGGATAACTTTTTATGATTCATCCATTATCATACCATTTCCAGTCCTGGAGTTTGGGTATAGTCTCCGATCCTGGTACTGCTGAAGCTAGCAGATCCTTGAAGGTCAGTGAAGAACATTTGGGATGGAGAAGAACATAGAAACAAAACTCCCTAAGGAGGTGAGAGGCGGGAGGAGAGGGAGTGTTATGGGAAGGCCAGAGCAGGAGTTCCAAGAAAAATTATTTTATTTATTGCTGTTTCCTCTTAGTGGATATTTTGGAACATTTTGAATGAGATAACATTATTAATTTCAAAACACCATTGCATCTCTGTTATTTTTTGTTTATTTTAGAGTACAAAATTTAATTACCCCAGGGAAACTTTTCTTGTGAAATTTCTGTCTCCACCTTCCTGTTTCCAGAAAGGACAAGAAATATACTAAGATATGCATCATCTTATGAGCCTTGGGGTTCTGTTTTCAAGCAGAAGCATTGGGGATCAAGTTGGATGTTTTGAAGCTTTAGAAAGGGGTGGTGTCCTTTGAATTTTACATTTTTCTAGATGCGATGAAAAGAAGCTGAAACAGGTGCTCTTCAGATGCAGGGCTTTGAAATTTACACAAGTTCTCGGTTCAACTCAATTGTAACGTTCCTTTCCTGTGTCAGACTGACAAGGGTTTAGAAATTACATTCTTCCTAGGGTGTGGTGTTATGAAGGAAAATGATTTAAAGGGTGAACAAGAATTAAGGTTTGAAAGTTAAAATTGACCGGAAGTGCTTTCTAAAACGACAGTTTCTATTCTAAAGCCAAGTTAATCTTTAGAATTCTTTATAGTTCAAACACAATATTAAAAACAAAAACAAAACAAGAAACTAGCACAATACTTTTTTGTGTTTGTGAAATGATTTTCTGAAGCTTTTGAGTATTCTTGCTCAGTGTGAGTAAGCTTCATGTCCATGCAGCGCATACCAAGAATGTTGTTCCTTATGCCTCCTGAGAATTTTAAGGGAACCCATACTGTTAACTGGTTTGATACTTAAGGAAACTGGAAAAAGCTTATCGGAGGCCCCTCTGTGTGTTTCTGGAGTACAGACATATGCCAAGTGACTGAATGGTTCTATACTCGGTATGTTTTTAAAGGGTTCTTTAAATGTGTCATAAAATGAAAACAAACAAACAAATGGCTTCTTAGCTATATTGCTTTTCTAAGATATTCCTCCGGTAAAATCTTACAGATATTTATTCTTCAGTTTAGCTACTTTCCTAATTTAGAGTTGACACTGACCTCTTTTTGCACAGAATTTGGATTAGGTAATGTTCCTGAAAAAAAGAAATTCTCTGATATATTCACATACACAATACCCCTGCCAGAAACAAAACTCCAAATCCAAGTGGGACTAGAAAGGAAGTGCTTACATTGGCTTCTTCATCTAGAAAACCGGAAAATATTCCATTAGCTAGAGATTTTGATCTGTCAATGAAAGCTTGTATAAAAGACTTACTGAATATAATTGACTTAGCTCTCCAGAGCTGGGACAGCAGCAAGACAAAGGGAGGTGGCTTGTGTTGAAGGGCAGATTCACTAAGAACTATTGACTGTTTTCGTTGTTACCCTGAAGATGGACTCTTATCTTGGCTTCTCTTAGGGTTGTTTGACTCAGAGGGAGAGAGTTTAGAATATGGAAAAACAGGAAGAAAGAACTAAAGAGCTGGACTTCCAGGTGCTCAGATGAGCTATTTTTCAGGCTTCTTGACCTATGTATGCTAAGAGTCATGACCCTGTTGAAATTCTTCATATTACCTCCAATTGGGATCAAAAGTACTCAGAGGAAACCAGTAGAATATATCAAAGTCATATTTTTGAGGGAGGAAGAGTTGATAGCTAATTTTAAGGTCCCCACTTTTTTGATATTGTATGAGTTTTTAAACTGCAGTTTGAACATGGAGTTATTCTATTGGCTCATTAATACCTTAGCTGTAAGAATAAGAATGATAAGAATTTTTTATAATTATGTATTGAATCTACAAAACAGAATAATGTCAAAATCACGTCGTGATTATTCAAGTGTTAAATCAGGGATTTTTTTATGATATCAAATATTATGTTACAAGAACATTCATTAGGGGAATTTGGGTTAGAGGCAGCTTTGATAGAAAGATGTAAGAGCACATAACTTCCCATCTCTGTATTTCTCTTTGCACTAGAGGAAAATGGTTCATTCCCAGGAACTGGAATTTAGCTGTTTATTTTGTTTGCTGTTTTTTAAAGGCATACACCCTTTGTTTCTGAACATCAGGATAGACAATGAGCTGTCCCAATTCAATATTTCTTAAATCTTAGGTAATGCAGGTCATAATAGGAAAGGTATGTTTGTATTGTGAGATAACTCTGAAAAATTAGATTTTCCAATGTTTTTTGAAGTCAAGTCATTATGGAAACCATGGGAAAGTGATACAAGGAAGGGAAGCAGCCAGTAGAAGATGAGTTATTAAGGCAGCTACCACTGTGGCCAAATGGAGCTTAATTTCATGGGGAAACTTTGGAGAATGGTGCATACCATTGAAAAATTCCTCTGAATTATTTCTCTGAAGAATTATTCCTCTGAAGAGGCAAGAAAGTGTGCATATTTCTGTGCCAGCTCCCATCAGTGTTGGTTGAGAACAACTCCCTGAGAGTGTTAATTCCCTGGCACTTGTAATTCCATGGCTCTGGCAAGAGTCCTCCAGCACAAAGAGGCAGACCCTGGCCAGTGAAGTCATCTGGAGCAGTTGAATAGAAGGGTTCAAGGAGTATGGGTGGGGACTGGCAGCATCTGATATAAAAGCAGGTGAAATTATTGCAAGTGATCCAAAAATCTGCACAGGGAAGCCATCCTTACATATGAAAAGTTTCACAACTATTAATAAAGGCTAGTGGTCAGTGAATCATGGGTAGTCAAAGGATTACTGATGCAATTCTTATTTCTGTGGATAAGGAAATTAAAATTTGAGACTTTTAATTACTGGTTCAAGGTCACAGACCACTTTTGGCCTGATGGTCTTATAGATTAATGAATTATGAAGCACAATTTTATTGTCATGAATTTGAAGGCCAGAAGTTTTAAAAAATATTAATATATAGGCATATTGGCACAGTGGTTCCAGTGCTCTCAGCCTCCCCTTTTGGCACAGTTTCCTCCTGACCCAATCTTCCCCTCCATGTGGCATTCCTTTTTATTTTTCTAAACAGTAGGATTTTTTTGTGTGTCTTTTTAAAATTTGTTTTAAATAGTTATACATAATAGGAGAATGCATTTTGATGCATCATACATAAATGGAGTATAATTTCTCATTCTTCTGATTGTACATGATGTAGAGTTACACTGGTCACATACTCATATATGCACATAGGGTCATAGTGCCCAAGTCATTCTACTATGTTTCCTACCCCATGCCCTCCCCTCCCTTCACTTCCCTCAGTCTAATGCTAAGTACCTCTATTCTTTCCTAACCTCCACCCCCCCACTGCTTATTGTGAATTAGCATCTGAATATCAGAGAAAACATTTGGCCTTTGGTATTTTGGGATTGGCTCATTTCACTTAGCATGATATTCACCAGCTCCATCCATTTATGGACAAATGCCATAATTTTATTCTTCTTTATGCCTGAGTAATATTCCATTGTGTATATATGCCACATTTTCTTTATCCATTCATCCATTGAAGGGTCCTAGTTTAGCTATTGTGAATTGAACTTCTATAAGCATTGATGTGGTGGTGTCACTGTAGTATGCTGATTTTAAGTTCTTTGGGTATAAACCAAGAGTGGGGTAGCTGGGTCATATTGTGGTTCCATTCCAAGTTTCCTTAGGAATCTCCATCCTGTTTTCCATAGTTGTTGCACCAATTTGCAGTCCCACCAGCAATGTCCTTAGGCACTAGAGTAGAGACCCTGCACCTAACTGAGGAAAAAGTGGGCCCAAATCTCTACCATGCCAGCTTAGGAACTGACTTCCTTAACAAGACTCCTGAAGTGCAAGAAGCAAAATCAAGAATTAATAAATGGGATGGAATCAAACTAAAAAGTGTCTTCACAGCAAAGGAAACAACCAATAAAGTGAAGAGACAGCCTATAGAAGGGGAAAAAAACCTTTACCACCCACACCTCAGATAGAGCTTGAATCTCCAGGATATATAAAGAACTCAGAAAACTTAACACCAAAAAACCAAATAACCCAATCAATAAATGGGCTAAGAAACATGCCATTCCTTATGTTCCAATGCTTAAAAAACATTTTCCTCTAAAAGGTACTTTGCCCTATACTTCTCCAAACTTGCTCAGGAAAGTGTCTTAAAGTTTATTAATACCAAAGTATAAATGGATCAACTCATTCTAGATTGAAGTACTTACCCAATAATGGAAGGTAAAGTCTTAAGCTTCAGTGGTGGAGCTTTGGTGTTTGGGGCAGCAGTGCCTAAGACTGACTTTAAGTATTTACACATGGATCGTCACATACTTCTGGAAAACACTGCTGATCTTCTGTCCATTAAAATGCTTTGTTTAAGTGAAATTTGCTTAGTGTGAGAAACAGTGGTGATCTTTGGAAGAGGAACTCAGTATTAAACAACTATAAATCCAGTAAGTCACTATAATATAGTCATTATTAGAGTTTTATGCTTTGAAAATACATAGTTGTATTTTTCACTATATTGATTCAAGTACAAGGATATTAGCTTCCTGTATTAAAAGAAAACCACTTTTGATTACAAAATAATAAAAGTAGCAACAGCTCAGAAAGGATCAAAAATATTTAAATTTTATATATATAATTTTAAAAAATAAAGTATTTCACTTTTAAATATAGTAATGTTTCCCCAATCATGTTTTGTTTTTGAATAGCATTAAATAACATTTTGTTATTTCCAATGTTAGGCACTTTCATTTTTTTGAACTCCTACTGTGCACCAGATAAAAATAGGGATTGATAGATTGTATTTCTTTAACATTACAATAGCCTTGCCTGATAGATGATTTTAATTCTTATTTTATGAAAATAAGTGAATGTATGTAAAGAAATTACATAACAAATTCAAATCCTGACAAATAGCTGACATTTAATAAACCTTTTGAATTAAGAAAAAGTGAATGAAGATTTGCCCAAAGCTACAAAGCATCAAAGTATTGACTGAAGTCAGCAGGAGGGCTCTGCCGCCTGCAGGACTGGTCCAGCTGTCTTCACACAGAGAAGGTTTGAGGTAAGTGTTTCTGGAACATCAGAAACTGGAATCAGCTTGGCCTGAGGATGATCAGCACAGTTGGAAGGAGATACACAGGGACCTCTCCACAGGTTATTTCTACTGAAAATCTATGCACTCCCTGGCTTCTTGCAGCCCAGGTGATGCCCTGGATACCACTCTACTGAGAAATGGGTTCATGTTCCCCAGATCCACTCTGTTCAAATTTATCAGCCTATAATTCTATCAAGGATCTCTTCTGGCTCTTCCTTACTGCTCAGGGTCACATATCATTTATTTACTCTTCTGTTCATCAGACAATTTTTAAGAACCCACTCTGTGCTGGGGAATTGGCTGGATACTAGTGATACAAAAATTGATATAGTGTTTGAAATATGAATGAGTAACCTAGAAAATGACTGAATAGACCTCTTAAATTCTTCCCAGGATTCCAAAGAGAAATGCTTCTGCAAAGAATGTATTAATGGATCTGAAAATTAACCTAAAACACTGATGCTGGTTAAATGAGAACAAAGCACTAAAATATTGGATTTTAAACTGGATTTAATATAAAATGACTCAGAGGTAAGAGAGCAGGGAGTGAAGTATGTCCTGGGATCATTTTCACCTAGGCCAGTCCCAGGAAAGGAGGTGTGCTGTGGATTGAGCCCAGGACCTTGCACATGCTAGGCAAGTGCTGTACCACTGAACTACCTCCCTGTCTCCAGCCTGAGACACATTACTGAGCTAGTCCTCACCACACATGAACAAAGAATCCCAGATCAGACATACCCTGACATCAAAGCCTAAAGACAGGCAATTGTATAACAGCTTTAAAAGACACTGATTTTAACTGGAATAATTCCCAGAGGGTGTCTGCAATATGGCTATTATTCAGTCTTACAGCTAATAGTAGGTGGTTATTGTTCTTGGAAGGTCTGTGCATGCTCTCCTACGTGGTCTCAAAACAAAAGTAACAAGTCATAAAAAGGAAGTTCTTCCAATTCGAATTCTTCCCTAAATCAAAGATCTCTTCTGTAGCAAAAGATTCTATTTGTGATAGGATGATCTGTCTGGATTTGTTCAGACTTTAAGGGAAGGCATTTTTCGTGCGAAGTTTTAGTGCTAAAAGCTAGTCGTGGTGTCATGAAATAGTTGAACTGTCCTTTAGAAGTTTTTCCAGGATTCCAGATAAAATGTTTTTGCAAAGAATATTTCTTCTCTTCAAGGCTCATGTTAAAATAAAGGTCAGGAAATTCAGTCAAGTAAACAAGTTAGCCACAACTTTCATCCAAAGGGACACACATCACAGGTGTCGCTCAGTGCTGCTGGGGTTGGTTTAAACACATTGGTTATGGTTATATATAGCACTTGAAGTCCAAACATTCACTCCAGCTCCATCATCACTTACTTAGGTTGTCCCAGCAAATTCCTCTTGGATTATTTCTTTGCCAAGTTTAAAAAGTAACGGATTCTAAACTATAACAGAGGAAAATCAACTTCTTCATTTTAGAAAAAGGTAAAAACAAAATTTCTTTTCTTTCCTTTCTTCTTCCCAAAAGAAAGTGCCTGAATGCAAGTAAATTTGTAAGTAAAAAATACATTTAGCTACTGCAAGAATGAAAGCAATACATGAGTTCATTTTGCAAAATGAAAATTTTACAAATTAGAAAATGTGTATAAGAAAACAATGTCATATATTTTTTATTGTTTTCATAAAACTGGAAAATAAAAAGATAAATGACAAATCATATATCTGCATTATGATTTTAAGCAAACATTTCACTGAGACACAATATATTGTTTATATTATCTATGTATAGGTAATATAAATAAAAGTATGTTCTGTATAGAAGTAGAGCATCATGATTCTCACAAACTGAATGTGCCCATGTAACCAGAACTCATATTAGAAACTAAATCATCACCAGCACATTATCCCTGAAGACACTCTCTTGTTCTCTGCTTCTCAATACCATTCCCACCCCTAAGGGTAGCTACTGCCCTAACTTCTAATGCCATAAACTTCTTTTGCTTGTTTTTTTTTTTTCTTTCTTGGACCTTGTATAAATGGAGTCATGTAGTGTATTCTTTTCTGTGTCTGGATAATGCAAGGTGCTGGTTGGAATAGGCTATATACATCTCTTGGTGGATATATGCATGCATTTCTTTTGGGTTAGTGGACCCGGTGTCCCATAGGGTACTCACATATGGTAGACACTGACAAGTTGTTTTTCAAGTGGCGCTATGCATTTTCATTTTGTTTGCTTATATTGAATCAAAACACCATTCCCAATCTCATTTGTCATGAGAGATTTTCCTAAATTGATAGGGTGATATGGACAAAACGCTCTGCTTTGCATATTAAAAGATCAATTTTGCTAATATTATTATTTTTGGTGAAACATTTTTGTGGTTTAGTCATTACTTGTGAAAGACATATATTAAAAATGATACTAACAATTCCACCTGAAGGCCAAGTTATTAAGTTCTGCAATGAAAGATGAATCACTGTGTGAGAAGGCAGCAGTCCACTTGGAAATAGAAGATATATTCAAATATTTTATAGCCAAACTTTTTCACATTATAAAAAGGTACTAGATTGCATTCTAGGAAAGTCAGATAAAAATGTGTAACTAAGTCTTCCCCAAAATATATGAGACAAGATTTTTGTCTTGTTTGTTATAAGAAACTGAAGTCAAATCTAGTTGACTAAACAGAAAACAAATTTGCTAAAGGGATATTTGGTAACTTGTATATTTGGTAATATTTGGTAATTTGAATTTCTTAGGGGACCAAAGAGCCAGGTTTGGAGATATCTCAGTTATATGAGATGCTTGAAGCATGGTTTCAACTGGTCATCTAGGAGCCAGTTGCCACTGCCGAGGGCTTCAGATTCCATAGCCTATCCAGGGTATTCATTCTCCAAGTTGGGCCCAGTGTTTGTGACTTTGCACTGTCTCCTTCTACATGAACCAGGACTGCTCTGCATGACCAGGTCACACTACAGATGACAGTGTGTGGCTAGGAGGCGAAGTTCTAAAGAATATGGAAACTTTCACTTAGTTTCTTGAATTGCAAACACAGAGGGAAACCAGTTGCCATGCTCTGAGGACCCATAGGGAACATCGTGAACACCTACAACCTTGCACTAACAAGCAGCACAGACTTCCCACTCAAGTGGGTCATCTTGGAAGCTCTGTTCTCAATCACACCTTGAGATGATTACATCCCCAGTTAATATGTTTACTACAAACTTTTGAGGGTCTCTGAGCCACAGCTATCCAACCATGTTGTTCTGAATTCTTAACTTTCAGAAACCGAGAGAAAGAAATGTTCATGGTTGTTTTAAACCATTCAGTTTTGGGGAAATTTTTTACACATCAATAGGTAGCTAATACAATCAGTAATCCTAGACATGGGATACCGGCAATGGAGCTATTGCCACCACTTCCTTTGGGAAATGGAGGTATCTGCAAAGAGCCTTACCAAAATGGATTATGTATAGTTTCCACTTCTTCAATTCATGGCTTCTGATCCAAAGTCTAGAGGACTAACTCTGCCTGGATGCATGTACCCATATTTTAGGTGCAAAAAATTTAGAAATGCACGTAATTGACCTTTTTAGCTTCTAGAATAGGAGGTAAGCTCTGCCTCATAAGATTTCAAATTTTCCAAACCTATAACAAAAGTTTAGAGACTGATCAGCCAGAAAAAGATGCCAAGTGCATTAAATCCTGGCTCCTCAAAGGGCTGTAGACAGGTACTCTCTGAGTTGTTTGTTTTCTTGGTCCACAATGAGATAAACACAATGAGAACAATCAATCAGAAATCTTGTAGCAATTTGACACAATCATTAATTGTTTTATTGTATTTAACAAAAATAGTGATCTACAACAAATTGGAAATAAAGCAGAATACTGATTGGTCCTTCACGTCAGGGTTTGAGAAGGACTGTACCACACGGTGCCTGTAACAAGAGGACATATCCAGAAATACTCTGCCTCTCAATCCTGCCCTGAGAGCTTCAGGAGAAAGTTGTTTTTGCATGTAATTGACATCACTGAGCAATGATTTTCTCTGAATTCTTTAGTTACTGAAAGATATTAACTCTTTATACATAAAATCATTGCATTAAAATTAGAATATTTTAGCATAAGGGCATGATAGGCACCAATCCTGTAATCATCACAATAAATATATGATGTAAGCATTATCACAGTGCACATCTTACCTGTGTGATAACTGAGGTACAGAGAAGTTAAATGACCTGCTCATCCACTTGACTTCTGAGTGGCAGAGCCAGGCTTTGCCCTTAGAGAAATTGGCTGTATCTAGAAATTGCATTCTTGGCCACTTTATTGTATAACTTCTCGAAGATAACAACAACAACAACAACAACAACAAAAAAAATACTGATGTGAATCTGAAATATTAGATCAAGGTGTTATGTAGAAATGGACTTTGTTTCCTCTTACTTTTTTAAATTTCATTTATTTATTTTTACAGACTGCATTTTGATTCATTGTACACAAATGGGGTACAACTCTTCATTTCTATGGTTGTTCATGATGTAGGTTCATACCATTCGAGTAATCATACATGTACATAGGGTAATGATGTCTGTCTCATCCCACCATCTTTCATACCCCTGACCCCTCTCCCTCTCATTTCCCTCTGCATAATCTAAAGTTCAATAGGGCATTGCAATGTGACTCTGCAGAGATCTCTAAAAACTTTTAAGGAAATTTTGTTTTTCTTAATTGTTAATCTACTCCATATTAGAAAAGACCTGATGTGCCTGGCACAGAGATGCGCACTTGTAGTCCAGTAAATGAAAGGATTGGGGATGAAAGGATTGGGGATTACTCAGTGGTAAAGTGCCTGTGGGTTCAATTCCCAATACAATAAAACAAGAAACAACAGAACAAAACAAAACAAAACAATAAGACCTGAAGCATGCCATCTACAGCATTGTATTGCCCTGAAGCATAATAAGTGTTTACCTCCAGAATGATGCTTAAAAGAGAACGAATACCTTTGTGTTTCCAGGTTGTTTAGGAATGGGGCACTTTTTATGAAAAGAAAAAAAAAAAGGAGTAACTCAGGACTAACATGTACAAATCTTTTAGAATTTTAATCTCTGAATGTTTTTTCATGTTAAGTTGATTTCAGCTTTACACCTCAATTTTATTAAAGGCACATATGTGCATTTTTATCTAATTTGATCCCTCACCAAGCCTGGTCTATTTGGCAGACCAGAAAGCTGATCTCCAGAGCCAAACGAGCAACTCTCAGTCATGGAGCAGCTGTCCCTGACCCCAGAACAAATTAGGGAGAGTCTGGATTCCTAGCTGGTGGCTTTTCCACTCCCTGTAACAATTCATGTCCACTGGTTGACAGAGCCCTAACTGAAGATTTCAGGCCTGTAAATTCCCAGCCCTAGTCTACGGAGTTGGGGATGGCTGAAAGTCATTTCACAGTAGGATTGATTTGCAGCCAGGATCAACCAGCCTTTGGCCTTCTTTTTGTGTAGTTTGGATGATTCTATCATCAGATCTGCCTCTCTATATGAAATGTTTCCTGTTTGAGTTTCCTTTTTCAAATGAATGGAGTTATTATCCTAGAGGAAGACTTTGCCTAAGCTTTTCTGAGAAGGGCTAAACGAAGGGAGGGTTATAGATCAAACACATGCATTTGTTCCCTGTCAGCAGAGAATTGGTTTATGTGTATCATTTTATGGAAAGCAGAGAAAAGGTGGCACATTGAATTTATTGAATCAAGTGTAACAGCACTGGAAAGATCTCAGAAAAAAAGATATACACATAAATGGGAGAGGAAGAAGAAAAACAAAAGAGAAAGAGAAGAGAGAGAGACATAGGAGCGAAGGGAGGGAGAGAGAGAGAGAGAGAGAGAGAGAGAGGAAATGAGAGATGGAGACAGACACACTTCACACAGCCACTTCATATCTCACTGGGGAAGTCAAGATGGGAAACTTCCTGGCCAGTAAATGGAGTAGAACAGGGAAAGAGCTGTGTTAGGTGAAGATCAAGAAGCCTTCCTAGAATTGGAAAAACTGGACTCACTGGCAGGATTTGGAAAATAGTAATTTTGCTTATCACAAGCGTATATTTATTAAACACGAACTCGTGATCTTCTCAAGAGTCATATGAAGTGGATACTAATTGGGTTTTATTGTCCATTTTATGGTTCCAGAAAGTTAATTGCCTACATTGCAAAACCTAGTAGCTGCTATTCAAGGCTGACCCTGGGGCATCTGCTTTTAACTGCCCACTTTTTGACCCTGCTTTGTGCTGAGCAGAGGAGCAGTGCTGAATTTCCATGGTAGGTATGTATTTAGAACAGTCTAAACAGGTTGGGAGATGAAAATTCTAGTATGTTCTGGGGCCAGAGCAACTGGCCTGCCTAAAGTGGATGGTTTTAATAGAGAAGTTGGCATTGATGGTTTTGGAGAATTGGTAAAGTTGAAAAATCTAAAGATTCCTAAAATTAATGAATTCTAAGCAGGGAAATGATATTATGATAATCTTTTAAGAAGGTGCATTTTTAAGAAGACAGAGAGGAAAGGACGAGAGACTATGAAATCATTGAGAAGATATAGCAGAAGACCAAGTGGGAGCACATGAAGACCTAAAATACAGTTCCCAAAGCTTGCTCTTGAGACTGTTTATACTCAGAATATGACTGAGAAAGTGCTTTTGTTTAGGTGGATTTTTATGTGTCATTTTTTTATTGTATTTGAAATTAAAATGGAAAATGTTAACATTTTATTAAATCATTTAGAAATAATAAATTCATTAAACATTAACATAAAAACAATTTTCACGAGAAAATAGCCACATTTTAAAATGTATATTGAGAAAAATCACACTTTTCTATTTCTGCAGGGTTGCTTAATGTCTGACTTAATAGAAACCAATTGAATTTATCATATACTCAACTGTTGTACATGTTGTGGTATCACACACCAGGATCCTGGAAAATTCCATTGTATGCTTATGAGTGAAAGAATGAAAAAGGCAAATTATACCTTGTTATTGTCATAAAAAATGCTTTGACCCATGACATTCTGAAAGAGTCTTGGGGATTCCCAAAGGTCCTCCTATCACAGTTTGAGAACTACTAAATTAGACAGCAGTCTAGAAGATGGAACAAAAACAACAGAGAAACACAGCAGCTGCATATGGAGACTGATCAGTTTTAGTGGAAGCTATAAAGGAAAAAAATCTATGAGAATCTTCACACAGAATGGGGAAACACACAGAGGAAGGCAGTTTGGTGGGGAAGTTGGTAATTTCCAGTTTTGGTGATATGAATGGAAATTGACAGAAAACTATTCAAACAAACACAGAATTAGGTCACAGAAACTTATAGCATCTTCTGTTGCTAAGGAAAGTAAATTTTAAAAAGTTAATTGAAAAATAAAACCAAAGCATGTACAATACTCTAATTTCTATTTAATTTATAACAAGTTATTTGTTTTTATATTTTAAAAGGTGCATATTAGAGGAATTCAACTGTGATTTTATTTCTTCAAGTGAGGAGTGAATATATGGACATTTATCATATTACTCTTCATAGATTTTGATGTCTGGAATAATTTATATTAAAAGTTAAAATTTACACCATAGGCTATGTTAACACACACACTTCTGTCTGTGTTGGTCTCTCTCTTTCTCTCTCTCTCTCACACACACACACACACACACACACACACACATTACTTTTATATTCCTTAGATCAGATGCCATCTTATTTCCAGATGCTAGTGAAACTGATGCCCCATTTGGGGGGTAGGGTGGGAAAGAAAAAGTAAGAAATTTAAACTAAACCCCAAATTTTGCATCTTTTCTTTAAGTGTTTAAATGCAGACTGTAGGAGAAGGATTTATCTGCAGCATTGGTGAAATGGAGGGAAGGTATAACTGAAATCGGAAGAAGCCAATTTTCCCAAGATACTGAAGACCTGTATTTTATCGTGTGCGTATACTATGGATTCATCCAACCCACAATTCTGAGAGGCATTTACAGCAGGAGACATAAAAAGGGAGAAACAAGGAATTTCTGTCTGTGTAATAAATTCCCAGTAGAATAAGAGGCACCAGAAGAATAAAATAAGTAGAGGGTGCACTTGAGAACAGGTGCCCAAGTGTCCCTGAGAGGCTGTTCAGCCCAGCTCAGTCCTGAGGTTGGAGGACATCTAAATGTGAGCAGCAATTCAGTTACACGAGCTTGGAAATTTAGAGAAAGTTACTCAACTGCATAAGTGTTAGTTTAAAAATAGGTTTATTGATAAAGACAGAGAAGTAGTAGGATTGCAGGATTGCAATGAGCACTGATACAGCATAGGTCACACCCAGGGGCTATCAGCTTGCCTTGCTACCTTACATTGACCGAGAAACCCCCATCTGCCTTCCACCCTGCAATATCCACGCTTCTCTTCCTAATGAACCTAACGTGCTACAGGCAGGCTGGGGGTGTTGCCCAATGGTAGAGCACTTGCCCACCATATGAGAGGCTCTGTTTGACCCCAAGCATCACAAAATATAATAATAATGAAATTCTAGGATCTGGCAGCCTAAGTTTTCCATATTCTAACTACTACAATTATAGTCTTGGTCCCTGGGTCATGCAGTTGTCCTTCTGAGGCCTCTGAACACCTTGGCCTGGTTCCCACCAGCCTCACCACATTCTCGAGAGCACTGATGCATCTTCCACTTCACAGGCTTTTTATCCACCCCTTCCCCCTTCTTCTTCTTTTGGTACCAAGGATTGAACCCAGGGGCACTTAACCACTGCACCACATCTCCAGCCCTTTTTATTTTTTATTCTGAGACAGGGTCTCACTGAGTTGCTTTGGGTCTTGCTAAGTTGCTGAGGCTGGCTTTGAACTTGCCATCCTCCCACCTCAACCTCCTGAATCACTGGCATTACAGCAGTGGCATGTGCCACCATGCCCGGCTTTTCTGATTCTTCTTTACCCCTGCAACAACTACATCTCTACCATATATTATTTGCCTTTGAAATCATTCCAGATTATATACAGTAGCCACTTTAATCAACCAAAAAATGAAGAAAAGGATGTATAAGTTTTCATTCTTTACACAAGAAAGTAAATATAAACTCTGAAAATTCTTTTTGATAGAATGTGTGGTATGTGTGTGTTTATGTAGTGAGGGATGGATGATGAGAGGGGATGATCTTTAGAGTGTCTTAAGTCACTAGCATGGTCACGGGCAGAGAAGGTGTCATTTACCTGTAGTATTTTCTATTGGGACCACTCAGCAAACACACTCCATCCCAGGGCTCTGATCTAGAGATGAGCAAGTTTCTTCTGAAGTCAGGTGCCTACTTTGAATGAATAAATGAATGAATGAAAGATTGAATGAGAAAAACAAAACTACATCCACAGACTGCTTCATCAAAAATAATATCCATATCCAGGACTGTGTTCTATAAAATATTATAACATAACATTAACCCTCTTTTTTTTCTTTTTTTCTTTCTTTCTTTTTTTTTTTTTTACTTTTGCAGTTGCTTCATGACCTTTGCAAACAAATGAAAGATTCACATTTACTAAGTTCCTCTTGGTACTTAATTACTAGAAATTTAAGGACCTAGCAGGAACTGCAGCTGTTCTGAGTGTCAATTATTTTTCTGCTTATCTTCCAGGCTAATTCTAGGCTAATAACTCTGCTCTGAATGCATTTCATTTGTTAGTGACGGGAAGCATCAAGAGAATCCTGTTTCCCGCATAACTGAGTGGAATAGGAGAACCAGGGCACCCATAAGCTTCAGCAATACTCAGGAGAAAGGCAGGAAAATTTACACTAATAGGAATAACTAGTTTTGATCAAAAGAGAGTAATCAAAGCAGGAAACTGGACTGGAACAGAAGGGATGGTAGAGGAGGTAACAAATGCCTTTGTTAAATAAAAATAATGATCTTTTTGTGGGGAGTATGATCATTTACTGGCATGGTTTGGCACCAAGATGTTGAATCATGTCTTACATAGAATCATAGATTTTTGCAACATTCAATTTATCTACAGTGTCACCAGGGCCAATTTGCTTAAAGCTGAGGAGAATAGGGCCCAGCAAGTTTAAAGAATTTATTTGAAGTCACACAGCTAGTCAAGGACAGTGAAATGGTGGAAGCCATCTCCTAATCCTAGTCAGTGTACTTCCTTGTCCCCCACCTCTGCTCCCTGTACTCCTTGATGCTTTTGTCTCAAGAGGCCAGGACTCAAGTGTTCTAATGGGTGTAATCAGCACAAACTCCAGATTGCTGTTTTTGACACTTCTGTGTCTGAATCTCTTCTTGTCTCCTAATATACAATATGATGTTTTAAAGAATAATTAGGTTTTGTGGTAGAGTCAGACAAGGATGGTTGAGAATTTATTGCTTTGGGACATTTTGCAACTGCAAATTCTGAATTAAGGTGTGTTCAGAGAATTGTGCCATTGAAAGAAGTTTTATGGATCAAGACTGTTCTGAATATTAGGAAACAAAAACTAGAAAATGTAGGGGCAATCAGATTAAAATACAGACGTTCTCATATTATGCAACTTTCTGTGAAAACAAAGCTTATGTGCTTGAACTTTGACTCCAACAAAGATTAAACAAAAATGATCATGCATTTTTATTACTTACTAAAAAGTGTTGCTTCTAAAACTATTGATATACTTTTTTATGCTTTTTTTATTCATTTGAAGGGATTCTGATAGGAATAGCAGGAAATCATCAACCACTTAAAATTATTTAAGGCTAGTCTCAGTGTGCTATAAGAAACTGAAGTGTTTCATGTAATTTGGGCAGCGATTGATCATTGTGGCCATTGACATTCTGACTTGTATTTTGGAGATACATAGATTTGCTGACTGAATAAAAAGAGGAAACTACTTGTCTGGATGTGGAACAACACAAATTTGGTAAGTCCTAACTTTTTAAAGTTGAGAGTCAATTGAGAATTTGCTGAGAAATTGAGTGTCCAGGAAAAAAAACACCATAAAGAGCATTATCAATTTCTGTTTGGGACAGTCTATACTCACAGAATAATCTTGGAAATAAGAGTTTGTGAAATACTACATGACATCACAAATGATAAGCATGGGGTTTTCATAATATTCAGTTCTCTGCAATTTAAAATCCACATGTTGGCCTTTCAATAACTATTTTAGCCATATCAGGTGCATGCACAGACTCTAGGAACCATCTGCTCTGTGGTTGCCAATTAAGTTAGCCATGTTCTCCCTGACAGGCTGACTATTCCATTAAAACAAGTAGCTTTTCCAGGAAAAAAGATCTTGGGATTTTCTCTGGTCATTAGATAGCCCTATGCCAGATAGGGACATAAAAATTTCCTTTGTGTGGGGAAAGAGGAGAGCTTTCCTGAAGTTTGACTCATATTACAAAAATGGGGGGAAAGGGATTTAAGTGCTTATGTCAGTTCCTTTTCCAAACATGGAAAGTTAAATGGGAGTTCAACCTCAATCCTTTCAGAGGAAGATCTCATTGCAAATGTAAACTTCATTGCTCACCACGCAGCGTTTCATATATGGCAAATAACCCAGACTTCAAGATTCAAAATGCCACATGCAAATCCTAGTTTCAAGTCTTGAAGTGTTTCTGAGATCAAAACCAAAAATTCTCTTTATGCTCTCAGATTCTCATTTAACCTCATTTCTTTTTGACTGTCTACATTATGGAACTCTACGTTATATTTTTTCAATTGCAAACCAAATGAGAAAACTAGTGTTATGCTGTTCTTAGTTGCCACAGGTCAATTACTGACAGAAATGGAGTTTAAGGTCATGGCCTTTGAATTTCAAACTCAGGTTCATGGGACCAGAAAATGTCATACTATGCTGCTGCTGCTACTGCTGCTGCTGTGCGGTGAAAACAGATCAAACATACCTGATTCTTGTAGGTGGACCTTCTTCAGGGATAAAGTTGGCACAGGATGCATTTCTGGAACAGGTCAGAAAACTTCATTATAATTCTGTCTTTATAATTGATGTGACCCCAAGAACCTCATTGTTCTCAGTTTGTTCCCACTCATCCTTCATATGTCTTAAATTCAATATGTAAATCAAGAAAGGCTTGATTGCAACTATAGAGTCCCACATTTATTTACCTTATGAAACTTTGATTTTATTTATTGGAAACACTTGAATGTACCAAATATCAGGTACTTCCCCAGAGTATGCAAGTGCTCTGTAATTGCTTACCCAGACAAGGACAAAGCTCAGCTATTCAGAGAGGAAGAGAGGAGAGGACAGAAACCTTGTTAATTAGCTTATGGAAGAGTGATCCTTCCCTCTCTCCCTTTCTCTCCTCTCTCTCTCTCTCTCTCTCTCTCTCTCTCTCTCACACACACACACACACACACACACACACACACCACAATATAGACCATTGATTTTTTTTCTTGTTCAAGTTAATAGCCTATTAATTTCATTATTCATCTTGATTCTCAAATCCTGGATTTACCCAGAGGAGTCTCTTCAAATCATCTTTGGTGACCCATCAACACATCTCTTTTATTCTTTGAGCCTTTCTCTACATATTTTTTGCACAAGATGTACTAGATCTTCTTCTACTTCTCCTTCCCCAGCCTTAGAATATGCCTTTTTCTATGGATCCCTGGTTTCTTTTGGTAGAATATAGAATGTAGAAACCAAGATCTGCATGCTGGGTGTGCTCAGTGCTATGGGAGTGGCACTGCTTTCAGTTCCTAAATAAGGGAAAAGTAGTAGTCAATCAGAAATAAATGAACAGCCAGGCAAGATGATAAGTGAGTCTCCCAAGTACAGAGAACAACATGTGCAGGTGTGTGTGTGTGTGTGTGTGTGTGTGTGTGTGTGTGTTTGTGTGTGTATGTGTGTGAGCCTGGAGCTAAGGAGAGGAAAAATAGAGAAGGTGATAGACAGAGTAGCTTTATTAAGAAATTCCACTTTTATGTGTAACTCTCATGCACCAATTTAAAATTTGTTTAAGTAGAAGGAAGTCCAGCAGAGCAGAGGAAGGGAATCAAGGGAGGATGGATGGGAGGGGGAAAGGAAGTACTTGGGATGGAAATGGAGCAGATTATGTTATATGCATCTATGAATATGTCACAATGAACCCCACTATTTTGTGTAACTATAATGTACTAATAAAAACATAAAGAAAGAAACTTTGGTGTTTACAAGCATAGGTTTCTTCCCGTGGGAAATACAAGACCTGGGCTTGGATGTGCAGGAAGGAACCACAGCATGGAGGGCTCTGTCTGCCATTCCAAGAGATATAACTTGTTTCAAAGACGAAGGATTTAAACAAATCACCTTAGGTTAGCTCTAATCATGGGAGTTTCAAGTCAGAGCTTTAAGGACAGGGAGGGGCTGTGGCAGAGAGGTAGGAGGAGATGCCTTGGAGAAGATCACTTCCAGCTGGGCTTCATTCCCGTTTCTCAGCTGGTGGACTCCTTGGCAGCTTAGACTCCCCACCCTCCTCTCCTCCTTTTTCTTTCAGTTATTCTAAAGCTTACCACTGGATTTTGGAAATGACCTTTTCCCTTGCTGTTTGGGCTTTCTATCATCTAACCTGAGGGCATTTAGAAATGGACTATTGACTCTTACCTCATAGTGGTGTTCACAAAATCTATTTAAACGACAGAAGCAAGGAAAGATAAGGAAAAAATAGGCGAAGGATCATGCTTGCTGCCACCATCTTCTTTACTGGGGTATAGACATTGGGGATAGCATCACTCTATGTATATTATGAGTTTTCTATCAACTCTTGGAACTAATCATGGATATCACGTACTAAATCATCACAGATACCAGACAGTGGTCTGAAAAAGTGTATTGTCTCTTCTCCCTCTGTATTTAATAGCAATTTATTTTCTTTTGTTTGGACTTTATGTTGGAACATGTGTGATCACAACACATGCTTCTTTGTGTGCTCTTATTCTGATGGTGTGGAATTTGGGTTATAAAGTGTGCATGTGTTCAACTTTGCAAGGTAAGGCTAAGTGAGTTCCAGAATGGCTTTATCAGCTGGCACTCCCAATAACATGAATAAGTCCCAAATTTGGGTAGAATCCTTTGCAAAGTTTTGATGTATGCATGCACCTTCTTATTTTTCATTTCTCTATTAGTAATGCTAAGACCTTAATCTATATATTTATTTGTTATTTCAAAATTCTTCTGTGGAAAGAAATGTGTATTTTTTTTTTCTAGTTCTCTGGTTGTTTACTGCTATCTTATGTATTCGAACAAACTTTAACTTAAAAATATTTTAAAATATATACATATTTGAAAACAAGGACTCAGATACTTTAAAGAAAATGTTAATTATAACATTCATAGTAGCTAAAAGTGGAAACAAACTGTGTCCATCAGCAGATGAATAAACACAATATGGCAAATATATGCAATGGAATTATTATTCAGCCATAAAAAGAAACCATATTTTGATACCTACTACAACATGAATGAATCTTGAAAACATTATTTTTAAGTGAAATAGGCCAAAAATGAATGAACAAATATCACATCATTCTTCTTATATAAAAGAGTCTAGAATAGAGAAATTCGTAGAGACAAAAAATAGATATTATCAGGGACTGGAGTGGGGGATAATAGGAAATCGTTGCTTAATGGCCACAGAGTTTCTTTTTTAGAGAGAAGGAAAATTTTTGGAAAAAGTATCAATGCTTGCATGGCATTGTGGAAGTAATAAATGCCACCGAATTGCACACCGAAAAGATTAAAGTAAATTTATGCTATATACATTTTACCATGATACAAATCAATTTTAAAAAGTGGGCATGTTTGTGTGAGTCTGCCTCTGAGTGCTCTGTTCTGTTCCAAAGGTCTGTGCATGTGTTCCTCCGCCAGTACAAGTGTCTAAATGACCATAGCTGTATAAGAAAGTTAGGTGAACTGGATTCTTCCACAAAATTTTCTTTTTCAAAATCATTTTAGGTATTCTAGTTCCTTTGCCTTTTCACATGAATTTTAGGATAATTTTGTCTACAGCCACAATAAAAATATCTGGAATTTTAATGGAAACAGGTTAAAACAATATTGTACATTTTCTTAATGATTTGGCACCTTCAATTTCATAATCTCTCCTATAATTCTTTTAAAATTTGTGTTATGGTCTAATTTGTGTTGTGTAATATTTCCTCTGTAGCTTCCTACATTCATTGTTTGTGTGGTGTCTCATTTTTCATCCTTTTTATGTGTAATTTATTCACGTCTTTATATTTAATGTTTGTTACTGTTAGACAACATGTACTTGGATTTTTAAAAATCTAGTGTGATCACCTCTGACTTTTAATTGGTGTGTTTGCACCATTTATGTTAGACTGATTATCTACCTAATGGAGTTTAAGTATTTTCTACCTTTCCCATGTTATTGGTTCTCTCTTTACTGCTTCTTCCTCTTGCATCAATTACATATCTTGAGTATTTAAGTTTCCCCATTGTTGTGCTGCATGTGTTTTGTTCTGTTAGATCTTTGGATAATATTATTCTACTCCACTTACTATAGAAAAAAAGTCTTATAGCAAGTGAATCTTGCTTTACTTCTATGTTTTGTGATATGATTCTCATACATTTTCCCTCTCTGAATGATATAAAACCACAAAATATGGTAATTATTTTTGTTTTAAAAAGTAATTTCCTACCTCAAAAATTTAAAAATAAGAAGAAAAACTGCTAGCTTCTGAGTGAGGCTCTCTCTCCTGCACCCTACATCTTAGGCAGAATTTTTGGACACTTTAAAATATCTGCTTTTTTGATTTTTAAGTAATTGTTCTCTTATAATTTGCACATTCACTTTTAGGCACTTGATTATGTTCTTATCTTGGTGTGATTTTCCTAGTGTTTATCTTGCTTTGGATTCATTGACTTTTTTGGATTTGTGGATTTATGTTTTTTATCAAATTTGGAATTTTCCAGTTATTATTTATCTATTATTTTTCTGTGTACCCTATTCTTGCCTCTTTCCTCTAGGACTCTAATTATAAATATGATAGACCACTTGATATTGTTAGACATACCCAGGTGCTGGTTAAACATTTGCCTTTTTTTATTTGCTTCATATATTTGAAAACTTTTCCTTTTTCTCCAAGATCTGTTGGTTGATCTGTTTCTTCCTCTTACTCAATAATTCAGTTTTTTACTTCATTTATGGATACTTTACTTGGTTCTTTTTATATCTTTAATTTTTATCATTATTACATTTAAAAACTACATTCATAGTTTTTAAAAATACTTGAGAATATTTATAATAGCTATCTTCAGTCCCTGCTGCAAAATCTTTTCTCTTTCATTCCTTTATTTCTATTGACTGATTTTAATTTTGATTATGGGTCACAGTTTTCCACTTCTTCACATGCCTGCTAGGCATATATTATCTGGAGTTTAGGGCCACAATAGGATAAAAATTGACAGTAGGAACAATAATACCAGCACAAACCCTGTCAGAAGTCAAAAGTAATGGTTGATTAAAAAAATAAACCTTTTTAATGATAGAGGAAAACCAGATACATTAAATATAATGATTCAAGAGGGATAATTATTTGGGACTATTTATTTCTATGGTTTCATGGTAATTCCTAACACTACCATTTCTTAGCATGAGATAATCATTGATTATTAAAATGATGATGTGGATGAACCAGAAAAATGTCTGATATATTCACATTTATTTATGAAGGATGGAAATGCAAATCTTTACAGAGATTCCTGTTTTCCTCTATTCCAGGAGTTGCTTCCAAAGTCATCCCTGCCTCAGGACCTTGGCAAGGCCTTGTCTGCTATATGAAGGATTCTTTTTTCTTTTCTCATCATCTGGCTAATTTCTGTTTATCTTTTAGCTTTTCACTCAATATAACTTCCTTATAGAGGTCCTTCCTGATTTCCCAGTCAATATTAAGTTCCTCTGTTACATATATTCTCACTGGTCCTTAGACTTTTCCTTAGTCATGATTATAGTAATTTCTGTGCTTCTTTGTTTAGTATCTATCAACACCTCCAGGCGAGGAACTCCACAAATGTTCTTAACATGTCTGTCTTACCCGTTGCCATGCTACAGTATGTGACAGGAATTCAGTAAGTAATTTTTTGAATAAAAAACTAAAAGCAAAACACAGCTCAGTGTAGCCATATATCTATGAAACTTGACCTTGAATAAAAATGTGCAGAATTATTGAATTCCTTATGTGTACTTACATTTCTTCTTAGTACATGGTAACAGCATGAGTGATAAATGTTGAATGGATTGTGCTAAACAATAATAAATTACACTTTGTTTTTTTTTTCCTTAGAGCCAGTGGTTCTCAGCACCTGAAACTTGGCAGTAACAACATTTTCAGATTTTAATAACAAATTTAAACAGGCAATTTCTTTTAAAATATTGGAATACTCAAAACGTGTCAATTGTAATGATGCTGCAAATATAAGAAAATGCAATAGTATGTACCTAATTAGCCTCTTTAAACCCCAAAGTGATTCCTATTTTACTCTTTTGGTCATAAACACTCTTCAGACTCAAACTACCTTAAGTATCTTTGTCTGGTCAAGTGATTCCCCAAATGGAAGCCAACTTTTTCTCTAGTTAATGGTACGCATTTTTGGTAGCTAGAAACAAAAATGTTTTAGTTGGGAGAAGAAACAAAGGTTATGTTTTAATGTAATGGAAAATTAGGAATTCTAAACAATTTGCTCATCAATCAAAACATTGGAAATTTTGAAAAAAGACTTCTAGTTAACAGCATTTTCACCTGGGGCTCATTAGTGGTTCTAAAACTGGTTCTTTCTCCAGTTTCTCACTAATGCGCTGCTGGGAGTCACACCAGGTGTTCCTTACACTGATTTCCACTCAGAGCAACTTTATCTGACACCCGGTTCAATGGTGTCATTAAATTAGCTCAGTGTCTACTACTGTGCATGGACCAAGAAGAAACCAAAACCACTTTGGTTTCAAGTAGTTAGTGCAAAGAACCCCCAATTTTTTCTCCTGTTTGACTTTTGTTAATAGGAATTCAAGCTGCTTAAATTCAGAATTTTTTTTCAAAAGTTGTTTCACCGTCTTGAAGAAATTAAGAGTTCCCATAATCGTGTTAACAATATTGCCGAGCAATGAAAGCAGTAGGACAATATTTTTAGGTAAAATATTTATAACAATTTCAAGTTCACAGACAATACCTATTTGTCTTCTGCAATGTCTTAATGAGAGAAACTGCCACTCTGCATGGGGGAGGAACTTGCTCCAAATGGGTCTGGCTTCTCCTATCAAACTTCCTCCATGGTTTTCCACAGCTAAAGCAGACTTCCATTCCTCTTGTACTACACCTTGGTGAGAAATCCCTCGACACATTCTTTCCTTTAATTTAATGTAAGACCTGGCCTTGCAATCTTTCTGTGTTACAGACTTCCTTTTCAAATCACGGGCAGCTCTGGCAACTGTGAATATTAAACTACACCAGACTGTACCATAACCTGTTCCAAGCGCAATTCAGTGGGATTTTATTGCTTGCCAAATATATATGAATACCCCAGGCTGAAGAGCTTTGGTGAGCCATTAAGAAAGTAGTATGATTTTAATGGTTTGGAGAAATGGGTCACAAGTAATAAACTATCATCAGGGGGCAACAACCTGTGACTCCAACGTGAAGATGAAGTCAGAGAAAGGTGGAATGGAAGAAGTTTGGGAGAAGTAATGGCAGGATGATACAATTCCAAAAGTGTACCCAACATGGAGGGGGTGATAGATTGCATTGGTGTTTTCTAAATTTAGTCTTAATTAATTTGAAATTAATTAATGGGACAAAATTGGGTCCTATGTACTTAGTAGAGGACCTGGTTTTCCATCTTCTCTGAGAAAGTATATTGGCCATTTTCAGCATCACTGACTACACAAGGGTCCTGCTGCACATGGGGAGGAAATGCATTTGGCATGTGGAATAATCTGGGACCTTAAGTATCCTTCAGCTAGGGAGGATTTCTACGTCCTGAGTCTCTTTAAGAGGGCAATATTTTTTTTTTTTCACATGAAAGTTGCATGGAACACATTCTGGGAGTAGACCCTGGTCATTGAACACTGAGCAACTCATTTATAGTAGCAAGAAAAATTGACTCCCCAGTGTTTTCATTTCCTTCCACTATGGTGTTCAGAGAAGAAGGTAGACAGAGGTTTTCCCTTAGTGTGGCCTTTATGGGGACATTGATTTCTGTGGCTGCCTTGGTGGGTGAGTTAAGAAGACTGAGAAAGGCTCCCTCCCTGGCTGTGCAGTGCTCCCTGCTCACCATCAGCACAAGAAGTTCATCCAAATTCCATCCCAGTGCTCCCATGTCCAGGAGTCTATGTTTGAGACAGACCCACGTGCTTGCTGTTCTGTGAAGCAGTTGGAGGTAGACCTCCTGTCTCTCCTTAAGCTGCCACAAACCTAAATACACATCCTGGATCTGTCTGCCCCTCTCAGCCTGCTTCAGGAAAGGGGGGCAATGGGTAAAATCTCCCTCCTCATTCCCAAAGAGAAAGAGGGCAGTTGTTTGTATCTAGAATTTTAGGTCACTCCAGGGGCAATTTTTGAAGTCATTTACTTCACCAACGAGGACCACCCAGGATGTGGTCTATACAGTCAGTCACAAATAACCATCATCAACAGATGATCTTGTTTAATTGGGAAGACCTTTTTTTTCCACATATTTTAAAAGGATTCAAATAGTCCTCTAGGGTGGATAGCTATGACCCAGGTGCTTTTTGAGCTGAATTGAATGAGGGAGATAGAAATCACTTATATAAATGTATTTTAAAATATTGTAAAATTGCTTTCCCCATATTCCTGGTCTGAAAAAAAAAAGTCCTGATCATTGAACATTGAACACTACAAACAAACATTAACCCTTTCCAGCCATAAGGAAAGTATAATAATTATGGTAGACATAGGGGCCATACAATTTGGAAATATAAATTAATCAAATGTAGCTCATAAATTCTGTTGATATTTAGATCTACAGTACAATAAGGAGGTAAACACTAGATTTAATTGTTCATTTCAGAATCTCTGTGAGCTGTTTCTATGTCTTCAGTAAAAACACACAGTCAATCAAACTAAAATATGGGTTATTTATGGTTCCCAGCAGGTATCTCTTGAAAAGTGAATCACAGCAGGTCCCAGTTCAGACTGGCAGGTGGCCCTCACAAAATTAGCCTATCAATTGGCTTTCAAGAAATTATATCCATGTAGTTCCAGTCCTTGTTTTTGCTTTTAACAGTACCAGTGTAACCAGGACCTTCTGTTTACCTGATTTAGTAACCACAACTCGTAAATTGTACCATAGGTTCAGGTTCAGGAAGTCAAAATCTCAAATGAAAACTGAAACAATGAACGCCCTAGTTTTAAATTTGCAGCAGATAGAGGCTAGTGTGCAGTTTGGGACTACATCTTGAAGCTGAACATCTCCCTTAGAAAACTAATATGAGTAAAGGAGAAGTAGACTTTGCTCTGTAGGAAGCTGTGCATGTCCCTGATAAACCAATGATCAAATTAAAAAAGAAAAGAAGGAAAAAGGAAGGACAAATGATCACAGGTCCCATCAGGGACGTATGCTGTTTAGGGTTTCTTCTTATTATTTTTTATGGTTTAGATGTGAGGTGTCTCCCAAAAGCTCATGTGTGAGACAATGCAAGAAGGCTTAGATGTGAAATGATTGGGTTTTGAGAGCCTTAACCCAGTCAGTGAATTAACTCCCTCATAGGAATTAACTTGGTGGTGTAACTGTAAGCAGATAGGTTGTGGCAGGATGAGGTGGGTTCTTGGGCCTTGTTTTTGGAGTTTATATTTTGTCCTTGTTGAGCAGAGATATCTCTCTGCATCTTGATGGACATGTCCTGACCTGCTTTCCTCTCCTACACCCTTCTGCCATGATGTTCTGCCTCACCTTGAACCCAAGGAATGAAGCTGGCTATCTATGGACTAAGACCTCTGAAACCAGGAGCCTCCAAATAACTTCTCCTCCTCTAATTGTTCTTATCAGGTCTTTTTGTCACAGCAGCAAAAAAGCTGACTAAAACATTTCTTTTGAACAATATCACTTGGGAATTAAATAACACTTTCTACCAACTCTGCTTTATGTGTTATTTTTATACTTCCTGTCCTGGGGTTCTTCCATCTCCAAAGCATTAATTATTTTGATAGGCTACCCACTCCATCCCTCACTTCCTTACTGTTGTTATTGTGCTCTTACAACTTTCTCAATGTTCCTTTTCTTCTTCATTCTCTATACAATGTCCCCATGGGTTTCACGTGTATCCAAAGTCTTGAGTCTTGAATGCATTTTTATTGTTGATTTTGATAAAACTAGTTTTTACTAGTTTTACATGTTAGGCTGAAGAAGCAATATAACCAGCATCTCAAAGAGCAACTGTCCTGGTGTACATATAAAAAAAGAAGCTTTCTATAGACTTGCACTGGTTCTCAGAGTGCATAAGAGAAAACCAGTGTTCTTCCAGATCATATATATCTGGACTATCCAGCCCAGGCTTGTTCTTGTTCCCTCAACTTGGCTGGGTTTTTGGGAACAGAAAGGGAGCATTCAGTGACATGGTGTTTTACTATCCCCCTTTTCATTAGAAACAATATAACTTACAATTTTGTTAGTTTTCTGTGTTCATAATCACATATTTTATAATAGTCCTTAGTGACTATTACTTAATTAGTGAGAAAAGGCATGTCTGATCAAGTTAATGAAATATACAGAAAGTCCATGCTTTACATGGAACATAAAAGTGACTATGTGAGGGCTGGGGATATAACTCAGTTGGTAGAGTGTTTGCCTTGCAAGCACAAGGCTCTGGGTTCAATCCTCAGCACTGGAAAAAAAAAAAAAAAAAAAAAAAAAAAAGACTGTGTGAGTTGAAGCCATACAAAATAGCCTTAGTAATTAATGGGGAAAATTATGCTTGTTCTGTGACCTTTACAGTTTTTCTCAAAACATTGAATATAGTTATAAATATATAAGAAAGTTGAAAACTACGGGAAAATAATATTTCTTTGGGATGTTATAATTTAGAGCATTACAAACATTGAGAATTAGAAACATTGAGAAACAGTGAAAATTTTTACCATTGTAGAAAACTTATCAAGGGTAAGCAGTTGGAGCAATGTTTTCCTTCTCATTGTACAGCTCACACTACTGAGTAAGCATTTTTTTCCCTAGGTTTTGGTGAATCATCATGCTCCTTTCTAAGTTTGGATCAGCTTTCAATGTTTTGTCCTTTCTGCTTTCAATATTGTGAAATATTTTTGAGAGTCTGCGTACAGCAAAGACTTTTTTTTTTAATTAAAAAAATTCTTGTAAATAATTAAACCATTACAGTTCTTTTTCCTGTTTTTCCTCAGTGCAACATGATTGTTCATAATGGTGGGATTTATTGTTTCATATTCATACATGCACACAGTGTAACAAAATAATTTGGCCAATATCATTTCCCAGTATTTTCCTCCTCCCTCTGTACCCCCCTTCCCAAGTCCCTTTCCTCTACTGATCTCCCTTCAGTATTCATAAGTGAAGATTGTTAACAGCACTGATTCCTCTGTGCTGAGAGGAGCTTCATGCCTTTCACTGCAACAACCTTCCTTGTTGATGCTGGCAATTCCATCTTTAGTCGGTTCCCCTGACTATAGGTCCCAGGGTCTCTTCCACAGTGGCAGTGTCAACATTCCCTCAATCAGCTTTTTCTTCCATAGCACCACTTTCATTCAATTCAAATTTCAACTCTAGCATTGTCAGTTTATTATTTTGCTTCACATTCATATTTGTCAGCCAATTTCCTCTTTTGCTTATCTACTTTTTAGTATTTTATTTATTTTTAATTGATGAATTATAATTATACATAATAGTGGAATTCATTTTTGCATATGTGTACATGTATGATTAGGTGACCGTCACATGAGTTTATCACTGGGAGACAAGAGACAACATAAATATATGTTTTGCTGTCTGTGCTTGATGCACAGTGATCCATCCCCAATAGACTTTGAAAGAAGCAACACAAGTGGCCATTGATCAAGATATACATCTGCTATTTACATAATAATTTGTAGGCTGAAGGGCTAATAACAAAGTTTGTATGCTATGAAATTACAGTTACTATAATGTAACAGATTTGTTGGAGAAAGACTGTTATTACTTAACTAAATAACAGTAACTAAAATTATACATTTACATATCACTGTGCCTGAGTATATTTTATACTGAAGACAGTCATTTGACAGCTGGATGAATACAGTGGCTATGAAAATGAGTCCCTCACATCTCTGCCAGGGAAGTGTTTGATGGATCTCATTAGGTGCTAAGCTTTGAACCTACTGCTAGGACTGCTTCCCATGGGCTGTTTGTTCCTAGTCAATGACTAAGTGTGGTACTTATCTAAAGGCAGGCCCATTTCTGTCACACGGGTTACTTTCTGTCACAAGGATTCCTCATTGTCCCATATGAAATTTCTTTAGGAATTAAGTGGTTCTTTCTATCCAACTCATCTCCCCTCTCTCTTTTATAGGCTCTATACCTGCATCATGATCCAAAGACTTTCCCCAACCCCTCCAGCTCTTTCCTTCATAGGTATTTCCTTCGATAAATCTTTAGCACATCTTTTCTCATTTTGGCATCTGCTTCTCAAAGTTCCTAAACTGATACAAGTAATTCTGAGAGTGATCCGATAAAACAGGATAAGTGAAGCATCATGAGTGGTATGGAGGGTATAGATAGTCTTTTGCTTCAAGTTTCACAGGTGGAGACCTGGGAAGATGTACAGATGAAATATAAGGATTACAGATGTGATCTATACAGATTGCAGATGGGCATTTGGATGAAAGCTTCCAAAGATAGAGTTGGCTAGTTATTGCTAAGTTGTACAGTGCCTGGCTAAGGGTTGGGAAATTGAGGACCAGCAATAAGCAGTTATAGGCTGATAGAGAGGTCTTTCTCCCTTATCACTGAAGGAGAAGTAGTGATTTAACAGTATACTGATGATTCAGTGGAGTCATGGAGCTCCAGAGATGGTCAAGTGCTGGGCCATGGTGGGCTGCTGTGTTAAGGTCAGAGCCCTGGTTAAGAAAGCCTGGGATCCTGAAATATGGGATGGGGACAGGACATTGAAAAATTGATTCTGAGGATGTTGACTCTGCAGAACCCCTGAACCCACAGATATTGTGTCAGTGACCCACCCTCTTCTAACACAAGTTGGCATTCCCCCATGCCAGCAGACATCGCAGAGGCCATACTCCCCAGGCAGTAGTGCCCCTAAGAGCTACCCTACCTGCTCTGTTGGCTGCCAGGTGATCACCAGCCTGTAATTTATCTCATGTTTGTTGTTGTTTTGTGTGTGTGTGTGTGTGTGTGTGTGTGTGTTTCCCTGTTTTGTAGGAAAGACAGAAAAGAATGATATCATAATAAGAAACTGTGGGAAGATAGAAGAGAACAATCTAAGTCTTGACCAGAGGAAGGGCAAAGAGAATAGACTTCAGAAAAGGGTAAGCATAAAGTGGGAGTATGAACCTTGGTGGACAACAAGGATTCTCATGGAAGAAAGGTGGAGGAAGAAGGGAAAATCTGCATTGAAGACCAGTGTATGCAGAGGCATGGAGGACTTGGAAAACACACTTTTTGGGGAGCTGAACAAGGTTCAGTGTGCTAAAGCATAAGAAATGTCCAAGAATATTCAAAGGGATACCAGGGTCTTTCATGTTATTATAAAAACTTTAGCTTAGTGAGAAAGGCCATGAGTAACCCCAGGAAGATTTTTAGCTGTGGATGGTTGGAGAGCAAATTATGTGGTTATGTTTGCATTTATCAATGACTCCTCAATGTCATAAAATTATATATGTACCAAAGTAGTTATCCTTGTTTTATTTTAGTTGACAACAGAAATGAATTTTTAATCAATACACTCACACCATGAACTTTCTTTCTGTGATTAGGTGGAGTTAGGGTTGTAAATACACATAGAATTTGCCTCCTAAAAACGTTTGTGGAGATTATCGAGGTGATTTAGAAAGTTCAGTCAAATTGAATTTACTTGATTTCTGTTCTAAATTCTTGTTTTTTGAAGGCATTTTTTAAAGTTAGAAATGCCAATTTTTAATTTCTGTTGTTTGCAGATCTTTTTCATTCAATATTTACTATAATAGTTGGAAGAGACTGAAGAAAGGGCACTATTTGTGGAGGCTCAAAAGCCAAAGGGAAATATAAATTGGCAAAAAAGAATTATCTGTCATAAAAATTTAGGGTTGTGAAGGATGTCTTTTCAATACTAGCTTTATAAATAACCAACTGACATCAATTTCCCTTGATACATCTATCTCTTCTTGGAAATCTGACTTTAAGAGAACCTGGAATGACTGAAGATAACACCACTGATGTCACCTCAATATGATTTATTTCCCTTGTAGTCTGCATGTTGTTGAATACCTGTTTGGTTTTGCTTTGCTTAGTGAGAGAGTAAATAGTTGGAAAGTTGGTTCCACTATATTAAGTAGCTACATAAAAGAACGAAATTTATTTTAAACAATATTGCAACCATTATTTGATGTCTCAAACTTGGAGAGCCAAAGCAACACAACAAAAGAAAAAATTGTTTTGTTTTTATTTTTCTGGATAGCATGGATTTTGGTTTATTTGGAGCATAAAGAAATGGGTTCAATTCCTTCCTGGACTTTTTCCCTAAGATTCTCTTAAATGTGGAATTAAGTACTAATTTTGTACTTTATTTTTATTTGTTAATGGGACATTGATAATGAGTTTGATGAGAACTACAAATGTCAATTCATGCTTGGATAGGATTTGATTGATAATGGAAAACAGCTTTGTCCTGGTTCCAAATGCATTCCCAATGAATCCAGTGCCCAATTCCAGATGCTTCATAAAAGCCATCAGCATAATGAATTAATAGAAATATGAATCCTTCATATGGTGTATTTTGACCTCGACTGGTAATATGACTGTGACCTGAGACAAGAATTCCAAAGTACTAACAGCAATTGGAATAGCAGCAACAGATATTAGTCTCAGCTATCATGATATCAGATTTTCAGCTCCTCCAGCCTAGTGCTACAGGAAGAAGATAAGCAGTCCTGCAAGATACTTCTCAAGTCTGAAACTTTCATGTCTGGATCCCCAGAATCTAAATCCCTACTTGTATAACAAAAAGAGAACCTAGAAAATATGTTGGGAAATGAGAGTCAGGATAACAAACCTAAAGTTTGTTAGGAATTTATCCGATGTGACAATAAAGGCAGACCAGCTCCTTGGGTCACAAGGAAGAGTTAAAAGACAACCAGCAGCTGTTCTCCTTTCTCTGGAGGCTGGTAAAGGAAATGGGGCTACCCTGGAGCAGGAGGGATTTAGATGAGCATATGAAAGGATTTCTGCCTGGAGGTAATGCTTTCTCACGAACAGCACAGCCACATCACCTGCTTCTTTTATTTAAAAATGCAGAATCTAGTGTCTCCCCTTGGCAGGTTAGAGACCAGTGAACACCCCTCCAAACCCCGCCCAGAGCCCATGAAGCCCTCAGAATGACTCATTGACCCACCCTTATCTAACTGTTAGGTCAAGAGACTAATTAGAATATCTTTTTGAAAACTGTTTAAGTGAATTATATTTATATTGGCTTGATATTCTCTCATGTTGATCCGATGCTGTTATTTTAATAAAGGATTTTCATGAATAAAAATGGGGAAATTAACCATGACTTCGTTTTTATCATTTGTTTGCTGGTCAAAATTCCATCAAAACTTGGATCCAAAGGGAGGAAGATGAAAAAACAAAACAACAACAACAAAAAAAAACCAACTCTTGGTGATGAAAGGCAGGAATCCATTTCCTCTCAAGGGGAAAATGACATATTAAACTAAACTTAGGGTTCAGATACCTCTAGGTCCAAGTCTAACTCCGCATTCTGCCCTCCACACCTTTTCTAGTGTCTTTAATTCTTTACTTTGCTCATTTAAAAATAATGAGAATATTCAACTTGTAGACAGATTGTGAAAATTACTTGAGAAATTATATGCAAAACTATAATTATTTTTTAGTCTCTGGTCCTAAGGGAAACAAGAACAGAAATTAATTTTCCAGGAAAGAAATTAAAAAATACGTGGTGTCATTCAATCTCAAAGGTAAAACTTTGTCAGTAGATTCTAAAAAAACAGGCATATCACCATTGCCTCCTAAACACACGTGCTTATCTGTTTGTCTTTATTATATAAATATAAAAGGACCCATTTTCCAAAGCATTAGCAATAAGAATGAAGAGATTTTACAAAGTGTCAGTGATTTTATTTTTGCTTTTGCTTTCTCTGCCTTCTTGTTTATTGCCCATTTTACTAAAGCAGTTTTAACACAATTATGTATCCAGCTCATTTATTATTTATAAGATCTATGTGTTGTTATTTACTCATTGATTTCTCAAGGCATAAAAATTCTTTAACCCCATTGGAAAATAAATGCAATGTAGTTCTTAGGGCTACACTCCACATTTCCTGTTTTCTTTTTGTCATTTTACTAACAGCTCATTCTCATAAAGGAGATAGCAGGAAATTCAAGTATGCATTAGACCAAATCCTTTGATCACCCTGGGGTTGAATGTGCCGTCCTGCTGCCCTTATTCAGGGAGAGGTGATATTTTGCTGTCCTCTCTGAAGGTTAGACAGTGCTTTGGGGGCAAAGTTCAATAAGAGTAGAAGCCCCACTTCCTACTGGAGAAGGCGGAATGGGACTGCCTATAAATGGCAACAATATGGGAATAGAAAACAATTCAGTACAGACACCTCTGTGACTTTTCTGTGGATGGTGTCAGCCTGGTTTCTCAAGAGCATCTCACTAGCAACTTCACATTCTGTTCTCCTAGAAGCAATCCACCACCAAAGCCATCAGCCATATATTTAGTCTCTTGAGATTTGTGAATATGGATAATTTGAAACTAGATCCATAAGACTTAGTTAAGATAAATAGATTGCTATGATGATTATCATACCATGGCAAGATTGATTTGTGTACTTTTGTCTTTATTTAACAAGAAAATATCACTAAATTTTTAAGTTACAAGAAGGAAATCTCTCATCTGGATAGGTAAATACTTTTATTTTATTTTTTATTTCCTTTGAAGCAAATGAGAAAGTAATTATGCAGCTGCATATTGGATGATCTTTGGAGTACAATTAACTCAAAGTATAGAGCATTTCTTTTCAAAGAAAGAGTTGTGCCGAAACTTACAAACTATATCACATCCTTGTTTTAGAAAAGAATTCCTAAAAGTCTAAAAGGTTCATCCTCAGAAGTTTGTACTTGAAAGATGAACTCAAGCTGTTTATTGCCCCCAGGGGCTCACCCAGCTATTAGAAGGCCAGGGGTGGACTCAAAGGCCAAGATGATCAGCTGGTCCAGAGCTCATCTTCCTAGTGGGACTTGCCTCAAAATGCAATTAGTAGGATGCTTGCAGAATTCTTTTCAATGTATAATTACAGAGAGTGTAGGGTTGCCTCAGCTTGGCAAACGATAGCGAGAAGACTCCTCGCTATTCCTTTACGAAAAGAGCTAGATGGTTTGCTTGGATCACATCATATTTAGCATTTAAATGCACTTACAAACACCTACGTAACCACCATCATTCATTGAGATGCCACCACCAGTGGCATGAACTGCATCCCAGGCCCCTCACTCATGATTTGGAGAGCCTCAGTCATATTTTTGCTGTTTTTTGTCACTTCTGATGTGGCTTAAAGTCTGCACTCAGAGCTCTCTCCAATAGTTTAGGGATATTTGATCCTCTAGTATTTATCCATTATTGGCTCTGTTTACCCAAGGGAAAATTAAGTGCAGGGCCTTAGAACAGTGAGCGCTTTAATATGCGGATGCATATGCTGATCTCTGACAGATGTTGGTCTTTGGGAAGAACAGAAAGGGGAGCTACGTCATTCGCTTGGGAAGCTGCTTGTGCAAACTGACTGATCCTGCAGGTGCCCGGGCAGCGTGGCCACCAGCAGCAAGCAATGCTGAGAAAAATGTCTGGTGCAGGAACAATGCCCAAAATATTCTGATTTTTCATGCACACACCCAGCCAGCTGGCAAGGCATTCTGAGCAGTGCCTTGTTGAGAAAGTAGTGGTTCTAAGAGGTTTTAATATAAGCAAATAATTATTTGATTGAATGTCAGGTTCTGGTGCCCACAGATTTTCTGGTGTGCAGTATAATATAGCCACCACAACAATCTCTATCTAAGGAATGTTTAGCCCTATGGAAAGAATCTGTCTAATGTCCTCCATGTCTGCCCATACCAGCTATGTAGAGCCTCCTATCCTAGAAAAACCTGGGACCACAGCTATTTTCTAGCTCCTTTAAGCAAGTGTCATTGTAGGTGGGTTGTGGTCTTCCTTCCAGGGACACATTTGCTGAGTTCCAAGGTTGAGTTGGGGTGACAGAAGGCCAATCCCTTACTGCTAGGATGAGAGAATCTTCTTAGACTCAGCCTCCAAACATCCTAGGAAACACTAGACCACAGGAAAGGCAGGCTCAGGTTTGGAGTCAGACAGAGCTGCTTCAACTTTCAGGTTCACCAACACTTATCAGCAGAAAAACCATGGATAAGTCACTTAATCTCTCTGTCTTAGTCGTTACTGGTGTAACAAAATGCCTTAGACTGAGTGACTTAAAAAAATTATTTCTCAATGTTCTAAAGGCTGAGAGGCTGAGATCAGGGTGCCAGCATGGTTGGTTCTAGTGAGGGCTCTCTTCCTGGTGTAGACCGCTGTGCTCTAGTTGTGTCTTTACATTGGGGAGAAAGGGAATTCCAGTCTTTCTCTTCTTGTGATTCCCACTATGAGTTGCTCACCCTCACAATTTCACCATACCTTGCAAACGTCCCCACATCCAAATCTCATCACATTGGGCCTTAATGTTTCCACATAAGAAATTGATGGGGGACCCAACAATGTAATTGATAATACTTTCTGAGCTTCGATTTTTCTCATCTTATAATGGAACATACGTGTATTTAGGGCATAGTTTTGTGAAGATTAAATGAGATTATTCACACAACATTTGACACATTGTGAAATAAACTGTAGCTAATGTTTAAAGCCAGTGAGCTAGATGACTTGGAGTTGGAAAGAACTGCTGTGTGTCAAAATCAGAAAGACAGCTTTTAGAGACCTCAAAAGGAATTTGACAGTAAAGAAAAAATTAGCATTTAGTAGAACTCTTGTGGAGGGGTTGCATGATGAGAAAACTGTGTCAACTCTTGGGCTCTTCCCACACATAGTGGTAGTGATATCGATCACAGCATCACAGTGATTAGAGCTCTAGAAACATTGCCTATAAACAGAGCTATGGCATAGTAGGTGGATCTCTGTCACTGTATCAGGGATGTTCACCAATGCTTTATAGCCAGGTGGTGGTCTTTGAAGAAATGTTCCAAACTGTCCAACCTTTAGCATTTCTCCTTGTGCTGATTCTGTGAGAACTGACTTTCCTATCCAGCCCATGACCACACCTAAGTTCTATCACAGTAGTTACACTCCTCCCCTATTTCATACATGCAAGCATCCCAAAGTACAGGTGAAAATCATCTTATTGTAAGAATGAACTGGAAGGTTCTCAGATTAATTACAAAAAAATTTTTCTCCAGATCAGTATTATTACCAATAAGTCACATTAAAACAATTCATAAGTGATTGTGATTCATCAATGGTTATTCTTGTCAACTTCACTGGAATCATGCACTTGTATAAAGAAAAAAGAATCTACATTGTGCACAACCATAGAAATGAAAAGTTGTACCTCATTTGTGTACAATGAATCAAAATGCAGTGAGTCTATAAAAAAATAAATTTAAAAAGTTCTTCAGTAGTAAGAGATATTAAGATTTTCAACTTTTAAAGAAATGGACAACCAAATACAACTTGGCACCTTTCTGCATAAACTTTAATTTATACAATCTTGATTTAATCTACCATCTTTAATTAGTATTTACCTCTCAATTTAGCTGTCTGAGTTAGTGTATATAGATGTATGAGAAGGGATTTATTATGGAAATTGGCTCATATGGTTAGGGATACCAAAAAATCCTACCATACACTGTCTACAAACGGAAGAACTAGGAATGCTGATGGTAATCAGTCTGAGACCCAAAACCTGAAGACAGTGGGGAGCAGGGTTGGGGCAGAATTGCTGACTGGTATAAGGTCCAGAGTCTGCAGGCTTGAGAACCAAAATCACCAAGGTCTGGGAACAGGAGAAGATAGACGTCCCAGCTCAAGCATAGAAGGAATTTGCCTTCCTTTGCCTTTTTGTTCTACTAGGGACCTCAATAGACAGATTGAATAAAGTCCACTCACACTGGTGAGGACAATTTCTTTATTCAGTCCACTGATTCAAATTCAAGTCTCTTCCAGAAACACCCTCGAAGACTCACCCTTAGCCTAGTCAAGTTGACATAAAATTGACCTTCACAGTAGTCTCAACTGTCATGGCAGGCCCGATGGTATACTTAGCAGGAATAAGTTGGGATGAAATGGGCCTGTGATTAACCTCAAGTTTATTTTGGCTCTGGAAAGTCAGTAAGCCTAATTAGAGCATTCAAGGGGGCACAGCTAATGTTAGTCTTATCTGGGTTGCCACAAGGTGGGGTGGGAGCTTTCCAGGAAGCAGAAGTATTTTGCAGCCTCTTGGTTGTTTGGGAAAACCAAATCTTAGTTATTATCTGTGAATATGGGGAGCAATTTCAGTCCTCAGGGAAAAACACCCTTAGAATATGTAGGGAGTTCAGCTGGGTGGTTTGAAGCAGTTCTTGGGTGTTGGTGAGGAGCAAGCATGAAAAGGAAATCTGGTTGACACCAAAGCTGGGAAGCAGGGAAAAATGCTGAATGTGATGGGCAGACAGATGCCCAATAGTTCACCCAGGGAACACAGGGCTGTGGGATTATGTTAGGAGATGAACACCAGGGATGAGCACCAGGGCTGGTAAGGCGCTTCCTGGTTTGGATTCATTGGCCCAGAGGCCATGTTCATAGGTACACAGGACTGCAGATTTACCCACCTCATGCTCAACTATGCAATGAAATGATGCTTTTCTCAGCTGATCTGATTTTCCTGGACTATACCTGCTAGATTGTGGGGTGATCAGTTTAAAATTTAAGCTTAAAATTTTCATTTTAATTTAAAATAAAATTTAACTTAAACTTCCACTGTAAGTTTCTTGGGAATAACTCAGTCAACTAGCAGATAAATACCGAACAAAGATAACTGTGTTTGTCTTCTGAATGTGAGAGGGCCTTGAAGAAAAACTTGTATTCCCTTTTGTAGGTGATGTTGAACAAAACATTTAATTAGAACATCTATAAATGCAGATCTTTCATGACTTCATTGCTTCCTTCCTGCCTTCCACTTCCCTCCCAGAGCTCATGTTCTCCACTCCCCACCCATCAAGCTCCAGCATTTGCATTTTCTATAAAAGAACATTGTCTGGGTTACAAATTCTCTATACATAGTAGACACTGTTCCAAGAAAGACATGCAAAAGAGGGCAATCTAAGCAAATGCATATTTTTAGGGTAGAATTTTAGGTTCCAGAGGTCAAAAGTAAGGAAGATTTCTTTTTCCCCTTTATTCTTCAAATATCACTATTGACTATCTTCATCAACCTAAAGCAAGTTTTGGTACCAGCCATACTTCTTGTATAGATAGATCATGGATAGTATTGAGAATGTTGTTTAAAAAAAATATATTCTTATATAATGATCCAGTTCTTTCTGTCAATATTGTTTACTTAGCTACATGTGCTAGTGGTTTGAAATATTGATTCCCATAAAATATTTCAGATGTAAACACTTCAGTTTTCTTAAAGTTTAAAAATACATACATAACAATTGTATGTCACAAACTCTAAGGACAACAAAAATGTCAACCATTCTACAGGACAAGGAAGTACAGAGGTTAAATGAATGGCTTAAGATAGTACATTGTCCAAGTCAAAATTAAATTACTACATAATTTTATAAAAGGACTGTTTTTTTGTTTGAAAGCAGATAAGTATGGAAAGTAAACTGCTTATTTTAAAAAATAAAAACACTGTCCAACATTAGTAACAGAGTACATAGAAATAAAGGGCTCTAGCTTAAGATAATTAAGGAAAATTAATTGGTTACTTGGCTAATGAGTCTGGAAGGTTTTTTTTGTTTTTGTTCTTGTTTTTTTTTTTTTTTAATTTTTTTATTTAGCATAGGTTGTCTGATTTCAGTGTAAATGCTTATTGTTTACCTGCCCCCAAGGGCTAAGGAGGAGAATTAATCTTGAGGGACTTCTGTTGTAGAGGCTAGACCATCCCATCTGAGCCCCACCAGGGTGCAACTACTCATTCAAACCTCCATCTGACTCTTTCTCCATTCAGGATAAGATTGCCTTTCAATGAAGAGCCAACTTGATCTAACGCCTTCCTGGTTTAGTCCATGCAAGTGTCTCAGAGTCCTTACTTTCTTACTCTATAACTTTGCTAGTCTTTGTCTATTTGTGCTACTTTAACAAAATATCACAGATAGGTGAATTCACAAAGAACATAATTTTATTTCTCACAGTTCTGGAGGCTTGAAAATTTACAACAAAAGCACCAGAAGGTTCAATTTTCTACTGAGGACTGTGTCGTCCCGAGAAGAGCAAGGTGTCCTCACATGGTGCAAGCAGGAAGTGCTAGAGGTCTGAACACTGTAAGACACCTTTCTGACGGGTGCCTTATTGGTATGGACCAGGCAAAAGCCCTCATGCCCTATTCACTTCCTCTTAGCACTACTATATGGTTTTAACACCTGAATTTTGGAGGCGACAGCTTCAAACAACAGCATTGCCTAACACAAGCAAACACCAAAGAAGCTGCCTCTTTAGAACTCTTTGTCCATTACCAGAATCCTAGAAATTGAGACTTCCATGCATGCCAGGGATCTATCTGTGCTTGATCCAAAAACCTGAACCCTGTTTGATTTAACATAATGTTGGAACAAAATATAAGGGTGTCTAATATTTCAATCTAACTTCAGAATTACTATGTCTCATAAGTAATTAATAGTAGAAATACATAGAATGTTCTAGGATATACTAGAAATATATACAAGAAATCATAATTAACATTTCTGTTATCCCTATACATATGGTCACACACCATTCTACAAAGAGAGGTGAGGGTCTTTCTTTTGGGTGAGATGACTTGGTCCTGTAAAACACATTCTACACATAGTAGTCTCACCAACTCCCTTCCTGCTTGGACTCCTGCAGTGGACTGCATTCAGAGAGAACATGTGAAGCACTCATCAGCATTGTTGTAGGTTTTCAAAGAACATATTAAACATGCCACATATCTTAGAGCCTTTTAATGGAATACTATTACCCACATTATAAAGTTCAGGCTTTCGATAACATGCAAGACCCTTCACTCCCTTTCATTTACTTGTCCAAAATTAGTTCCTGTCGGACTGGGAATATAGTTCAGGGGTAGAGCACTTGCCTAGCATGTGTGAGGCCCTGGATTCAATTCTTAGTATGGACAAAAAATTTTCTGTCACCTCCCATGTATCTACTCCCAACTCTGAGAATTCCTGTCCTTGCATTGTTCTGAGGTTCACACCTCTCCCTGCCTCATGCCTACACAGTGCTGGAGTCCTTCCTTCAGTTGGTGCATGTGGAAAGTCTCTCTTGGCCTTCTTCAGTCTACTGGGTTCATCTTCGCTTCTAAATGGATGTGAGTTATATTCTTCCCTCTCTCTGTTCCCATATCAGTCCATGGGTTATTGAAGCATTAATCATTCCTTTGAATCTATTGATAATGTGTCCATTTCCTCATCAGACTTAGCAAGCTAAGATGTGCTTTTTCTTTCTCCCTCTCATTTTTATGCTCCCAGGGACAGAATAGAAGGGGTGTTAAATATGTGCTGAATTAATGTTAATCATTGAAAAGTCTCACAGCCTTAAGTTTTTAACCCTTGCTTGATCCAAGTCTATGAAATTATAAAATGCTTATGAAATACAAAGGATCTTAAGTGGACCTGGATGTCTGCCATTCAACAAAGTTATTATCTGAAATACTCAAAGCCACAGATTTTTAGTCAGGGAAAATATAATCATAGAGCTATTTGATGGTCAGTTCAGAAGAACTCTGGACAGAATGTTGGCCATAATGGAAAAAAAAGGGAAAAGTCCCTAATAACAATCCTATCATACAACCTATATATAATGGTATATGGAAGTATATACAAATATTAGGTATTCATTAGCATGATTAAATCTTTTTATGTTTTTTGTTTGTTTTGGTTTGGGGTCTTCGGATAGTAAATTTAACCTATGAAATGATTTTGAGGGAAGAATTGGAATCAGCTTGGTGGATGGAGGGGAAATTCCCTTTAGGGAAAAAATTTACCAGGAATGGAGGCTGAAGAGAGGGTGGGAGATGTCTATGGAAAGGTTAGTGGTTTCCTTTTCTTTAGCACAGGGTTGTGTAAACAGAAAAGAGAGGCTGGAGCAGAAATCAGGGTAGATCAGGAGGGTCCAAAGGCCTCACTGAAGAGCAAAGACCACAGAAAGTCTCAGAAGTATTTCCAGGAGAGGGATCTATCAGAATTGCAAGAAAACAGACTTGAAAATAATTCTAGCAAGATGCTAGAAGAATCATGATAAGTATTGACACAACAGGGTCCTTTTTCTGTTGTCAGGTACTATTGTAGGCAATTTACATTTCCAGAGCAACCTAAGAGGTAAATGATAACATTTTTCTCTTTCACTAATTTACATAAATAGAAAGTAGCAAAGCAGAGATTTGAACCAAGGTAAGCATGCAGGAGTTACATATAATCCTGCTATAGTGTCTCCCCAAATGCAGGAGGAATTGGAGACTGGAGGTAGATACCTTAGATACAACGCAAAAGGAAAAGCATAGGTTAAGAAAAAATAAAGGACAAAAGTAGGGCAAGTTAAAAAATGCACCTAAGAGATATTTAGGAGGTACAATTATTTAGGTTTTATAACCCTTGGAAATCAGGTAGAAGGTAATATTTAATATTAGCTTCGGCAGGTGTCGGTACTATTTACAAGGATAAGGATTAGGGGGATGTTAGGTTTGGGGGAGACATCTGGGAGCTTTCCACATGGAGTTGGATTCAACATGTTAAGGTATTGTGCTATCAACTTTTCATCACTGTGACAAAAATACCTGACAAGAACAACTTAGACAAGGAAAAGTTTACCTTTACATCCCTGACCCCCCATTTCAGAGGTCTCCACTATCCATTACCATCCAGGTCTCCACAGTCCATTATCAGCTGACTCCACTGCTCTGGGCCTGGAGAGGAGGCTGACGAGCATCATGGTGGAAGGTTGTGATGGAGGAAAGCTTCTCAGCTCATGGTAGCCAGGAAGCAGAAGAGAGTGGAAAAGGAAGCAGGGACAGATATGGTCCCAGGCCACACCCTCAGTGACCTATCTCCTCCACCCATTCCCTAACTGCTTACAGTTATTACTCAGTAATCCATTCGAATTATCGGTCCATTAAATGGATTAATAAATTGATGAAGTCACAGCTCATCATCATTGCCTAAAGCTCCACCTCTGAACCTCACTGCATTGGTGGTTGTGCTTTCAAAACATGAGCTTCTCAGGGGACATTTCTGGATTCAAGCCATAACAGGTAGTCATGTAAAACAGTGGTAAAGTGGTGCATTCTGAATACAGATCTCATAGAGGAGGAAGTGATTCATTCTGCTTGAAGAAGACTCAGATAAGTCTGCTGAAAGGAAAGGGAAAGAAAGGGCATTACAGGCAGAAGATGAACTGTGCAAGTTAAGGCATCATCGGCAAGCAGGGTGATTCCCAGGACACAGTGAGATTTGGGCAGTGTGCATAGTGCATAGCAGGGAGGGGGAGGAAATGAAGTTGGAGGTGAACTGGGTGGGACTGGAGAGGACAATCACATGGTTAGGAGTCATTTATCTCTGCACACTTGCCAAAAATGCCTCATGAATTCCAGGATCCTAGATACCTATGTACCATTGTACCTTTGAAAGTTCACAGCCAGGTGACATGTGACAATTACTGGCCAGGTTTTAGGAATCATGAAGGAATGGAAAACCTGAGCTCACAAGCCAGTCAGCTCCAGAAGAACCTCTTTTCTCAACAGCAGATTCTGTTTTTCAGTCTAGCTCCAGAATGCACCATGGTGGCAGCCGTCACAGGGTATCATCTTGTCTTGTGGTGTGCTTCCTGGCCAGGGGAGATATTCCTTCAGACGAGTAGTGGACAGTATGGACGATGGTGAGCCCTACTTCTGAGCCCCCTTCAGGTCCCTGTGTCTTTGAGGTCTGCTACTGAGGATAAGTCTAGTTTATTGAGCAGCTTATTATGTCCTGCAAGTCACCTTGTGCATTAAAAGGCACATTCTCCTCTCTCCTGCCTTCTGTCCCACTCACTGCCTCATGGTTCAGTGAGGAACCTTTCCTTTTTTTTTTTTTTTTTTTTTCCAGATGTCACAGAAAGAGTCCTGCCCTTCCATGTAGCACACCTGCTTTAATTATCTACTTAATTCTTTGGCTCCTCCCCTGGACTGCGATTTTCTTGTCCCTGCCCCTAGCTCCCTATTTCTGTATTAGTTTTGCCTAGAACAGCTGCCAGCACATAGGAGGCACTTGTTTCTTGTTGAAAGCCCTTGAGTAGTATGTACAGAACAGGGCAGTTTATTTGCTCATCTACCACGTAGATTTCTCTCAGTGTGATTATTAATCAAAATCCCCAACCCATGTCAGAGTCCCTTGCTGCAGACTTCGGAAATGCAGTCCTGTGGAGCCCTATGCTTGGCTACCTTCACAGTGGATCAAGACTCTATCCCTATTCCCATATTTCAAATGATAATTTTTCTTAATCATGTGTGAAATGTGCTTATCTGTGGAGGAATCCATCAGTTCTGATTGTCTATGCAGTTTACATCTACAGGAGGAAATTGTCACCTAATTAGCATACAGCAGGTCAAGAATTTGTGAAATCCTTTTAGCCCAATGAGTCTTTGTGTCCTTTGTGCATGGAGATTGTGTGAAACAAAGCATACAATATTTCACTAGCTCCACTGAGAAAAGGGGCTTTCAAGTTGTGTCTTTAAAAATCATTCTTGAATATGTGAGAAAACAGAAGTAGGACAGGGTACAGTCCCTTATTAGCGAAGGTGACAAAACTCTGTTCTCTTGAAACAGGGAGTGCATCCGTTTGGCTTTTATTGGGTCTCAAATTTGACTGTAAAAGGGGAAGAGATAGATGAATTGATATCTAGAAGAGGTATAGATTTAAGGATGGTAATTTTTACTTATAATGGAAGCAATATTACTTCTCTGAAACAGGAAAAATTGTTTAATAAAATGGAGATCTTCAAGCTGAGAGAGGAGATCACTGACAGGGCTCTGGCCAGGAGAACAGGAATCACTTGTTAGATGCAACCACCATAAGCTGATAAAACACCTGCGACATTTTCCTTTCCCCTACTAAGGCCATCGTATACACCTAATACTTTGTAAATAACCAAGAATTCATTCAACGAGCAACTTATTTGCTCTAGATCTGACTAACTGAATCGTCTTATTGGCTATTGCTTTTGATTTTCACTCACCTAGCCCTCCCAGCCTCAAAGAGAGAATTTTCTCTTGTTGATGTTTCATGGTTTTTCTCATTTCTTGGGCCTGAGTAAAGAGCCACCTTGAACTAACAGATGTCATGACAGTACATGAGTGGAATCAGATCAAAAGATCTTAACGATTTGAGGATAAATTCAACAGAGTTACTGCAGAGTCTCAGATTTTTTTCCTTTATCTTTTTAGCACAAAGAAAAGAAGAGAAACAGATTTTTTTTTTTTTTAAATAGGACCCACAGAGCTGGCCTTGTCTCTTTGGATGTCCTGTGGATTTTCATCAAATCATGTTACTATTTCAGTTTTTTCTTTCCTATGGAAGAGAAGTCTTATGATTAATTAACAAATGATGGGAAACTTTAAGGAGCTTCAAGGTGTTTGGAGTATTATGTTTGTCACTAAAATCATCAAATTGATATTCTTAGAAAGCTTTAAATTAGCTTCCAAGAGAGGAAAGCTACTTAAATGCTGATTACAATGTTAAAGTTGAGTGTCAGCACTGCTAAGAAATACATGGTTCCATTCCATTCCATTTGATTGCCTACAGTTTTGAAGAGCACTTGGGTAAAGCACAGCACTGGGGGTCTTGAAAAGGGAAGGACAATTACAACATGTGAGAGCTCCAAACACTAAGGGAATCTTAACCCCTAGCTCGAATTTTTTTAAAATAATTGGGACCCCAAACTTGAGTGCGCAAAAGGAAAAGTAAATCCAATTTTCAGTTAAGAAGTAACTTTGTGAGGTTAAAACCCAAGACTTTATTTACATATAAAGTACTGAACTTTTAAAATGTAATTAATTTTGGTCAAGACACTTTTGAAGCTGTGCTTTCACACAAGTTACACTATTTTAGAAAGTGATCTGTTGGTTCACAGGAGCAGAATTTGATGTCAAATTACTCTTTTTTCTGAGAGAGTTTACATACTATATTATTATGGAGTAGGTCTAGGTTAGATATATCTTTGAACAAATTTCTGATGGCTTTAGCATAATTGACACAAATATATGCTATGATTTTCTTTCTAAGAACAAAATGACTTTTTTTTTTTAAGTAAAGATGTAATCAGTTAAGAAGATGGAGGTACATCTTCAATTTCCAATAAACCAAGACGTAGGAAATAGCAGATTGAAAACGCCAGAGGTATTATGCACGAAAGCACCATCTAGTGACCAGAATGAGTAATTGCATGCATCCAATCCTTAAAGCAGCAGATATAGGGAACTGTGTTCTCACTTTCCTACCCGCCTCCGTGTCACTGTTAAATGTGAACGAAAAGTAATTGGTCAGTAACTAGTCTCAGTCCACACTCTCACCTCCTTTCCTACATCCTTGGGGTTTATGTACTTTCCTCCTTTCCCTTCCACTGACTATGTTTTAAAGTGACCTAATAATCATATAAAGTTGTAAATGACAAATAGACTTAACAATTCTCCTCCCATGGTGCATTTGAATTTTGAAAGACATGACCCTAATAATCAATAGAGAATTTAATGGGTTGGCAGGGCTTGGGTTATTTTTTATTACAAAGAGCTTCTCAATGATTCAAGATAATTGGCCCTCATATTCATAGCAGTTCTCTTGATTAGATGGCATCATCATTAGAAAACCACATGAAAATACCATGCATGAATTAAAATTGCCGATTATTGATTCCCTTCTGTTGTTTAGAAGGGTATTTCTGGTAAGGAAAAAAATGTTACAAAGTTAGGTTGACAGAATGTGTTATGCATTACTTTGCAGGCAATACCATGATTTTGTTGTTTCATTATAATCCAAAATAAAGCTTATCCAAAGCTCAGAGAAGACTCGTACCTCTTATGAAGAAGAAACAGAATTCTGAGAGTACAGTTAGATAAGTGTACTGCAATTTTTTTCAGCCCTGTCTGAGTTTCTCTTCTCTACTTGATGTACAACCTAGCTCTCAACACGCTTCTATAGTCTTCAATGGTTCAGAAAAATGTCACTTTTGTCATTATGAGAAACCCTCACTATTTGTTAAGAAAATATTGTACACAAAAGAAATGTAGAAAAATAGTGGTAGTTAAACAAACACTGCATTTATCTATCCTAGACCACTTTATAGAGTGCATAACAGATTGTTTGATAATTTTCAATGACATAGAAAGATGCTTCCAGCATATTTTGATGAGCTTTTTAAACCTCACAATTATATTTTTAGTAAGACCTCAATTTAAGGGGGAGGTGCAGGGAAGAATTTTTATATCCCTGGAAAAGTCCCGGAATGATATTCAGATTATTAATAAAGTTCTTCTGTGGATGTTGGGATTGGGGGAATACATTTTGATTTCCTACTTGTCACTTGTCTTTTCTAAAAATTTTGCTGCTATTTTTTTCCACGTGGTACTAATGTCTCCAGTTATTCACCCATTTTAATATTCACATACTCACCATGTGATTTTGCAGTTCTCTCAATAAAGAGGTAGAACATTTTCCCCACACCTTATAGTGGCATCTTGCTTTGGTCGTTGAAATCATCCTTGTGAGCAAAGGTCTGGCAAATGCCTTCGTGATGGGGCATGCCCTCTTACACCTCTGCCATCTCCAGGAGACAGGTCAAACTAACCTGTTGTTCTCAGGGGCAGGGTGAAACACACCTGGAGCAACTCCCCAGCCAAGCCCAGCCAACACCTGCTTTCCTGAACATCTTTGTCTGCTGCTGCAATTTTAGAAGGTGATTGTTACACAGCGTCATTGTATCAGTAGCTACACGATTCTCTGTTGTTCGAAGAAAAAGGTATATGTGTGATGAAAAGAAGCAACGTCCAGTGTAATTGTGGGCAAAGCACAGAACCCCAAAGATCAGATGTCTCCTCACAACAAAACACATGTCAAGTTGCTCATTCCCAGGGCATCCTTCCCATTCTCTTTCACAGATATCCTCTTAGACAATGCTTCTTAAACATACTTTGAAATCTGTTGCCCATATATGCAAAGATTCTGGTTCAATTCAATTCATTCATGTGCTTTTTCCTAGGATATTCCTCTTCCCTTCCTGGGATTAGTTGTTCAAAAGGAAATTTATCAGTTATATATTCCTTGTTAAAGAAGCCACTGAATTATTTTTCAATTTTCTGTGCTGGAATATCTACTGCAACCCTTTTTTCTTTCTCTGGCCACCATTCCTTCCCTTCCATTATGGCTTTCTTTATTACAAAAATGAAACAACAAAATGAGCGGCAATTTTAGAGGGTTCTTTTCAAAGATCACTCCTCTGGAACAATTCAACTTAGTACAGGAAAATTTTACTCATTTTTTTTTCCTGAAAGAGTTAATCCTATGTATTATTCTGTGGTTTATGGAAACTCAGTGTTTTTATGGAAGATATTTGACTACATTGACCAACCAACCCTAAGCAAACAAAGCTAATTGCTGTTCTACTTCTCTCATGCTGAAGCTGAAGACTCAACTAAACCTGTCTATCCAGAGTGGGTTTAGGTCTCTCAGAGCCCAAGGTATTAAGACTGGTCCTGGGTCATTCGTTCTTTTACTGAGGAAACAACAGTGTACCCCTGTTCTGAGCCAGCTGCCATTTGGACACTTGATACACAGAAGAGATCTATGAGCCTCTCAGGGCTGCACAGGGAAGCCATGACTAAAGAGGAGAAAGATGGCCACCTTACTGTGGGACTGCAAGCTGGCTCGTAGTATCTGGTCTCCTCTGTACTCCTTCCACTCATCTCCAAACAGTAGATACATGGAAGAAGGGACCCCATCTCTCCAGCCTGTGCTGATTTGTGGATGAGAAAACTTATGAATATGAGACAAGTTGAAAAACAAAAACCTGAAATTCTCTTGAAGGACTAAAATAAGATTATCTTAATAAATTAAAGGGACTGGTAAGGATGGACTGAGACCTGAAAAGGGAGTGTGGCAAAGAATAGTGGAGGTATTAGAAAACCAAAACCCTTTCATTTTGAAAGCCCCAGGCAGTGGAGATTGCTTAGTACCCCAGCTCCCTGGACTTACTAAACAGGGGGTGGGGTAGGGGAGGAGGAAGAAGGAAACAGACAAGACTCTTTGCCTTGGACTGCTCCTGGCAAGATGGCAGCCCCAGTACTTCCCTGTTATACTATCCTTTTCTTGCTCCTTGGTCATTTTCTGCACACCTCAGTCAGGACCCTGCTGGTTTTGTGGTTCATTACTTGCAGATTAGAGATGATTTCCAGTCAGGCATTCTTCAGTCTCAGGGAGAGAAGCTAGCTGACCAAGTCAATTTGGGAAGTGATAGTTGATGCTCCACATTCTCTTTTCCTCACAGGTCTACCTTCCATATTCTGAATCCTCCTCTTGTATTCATGTGGTGTTGGGAGGAGCCCAGGAGAGTATGTCCCAATTGTCCAAAATGGTGCTTCAGAAATCTTTAAACCTACAACAGGATATAGCAAGCTCCCATGTTCTCATCAGTAAGTTGTAATGGGTAATTCCAGGAAAAAAGAAGTGCTTTCCAAGAACCTCATACTGACCTGGGATGAGTAGGCAGAAACCACGGAGGCATGGGTATTACATCCCAGGTCTCACCCACACTGCCTCTCATTTGCCCAGTCAGCCTCTTGGCGTGACCCACCAGCTTGGATTTGCCTTTATTCCCACTGTGGCAGCCACTAATGATAATAGTAGTGCATAAAATACTGCGGGTGTGTCGACTCTGCAGGAGGTGCTCTCCCTGCCTGTTCTTGGGCAAGTCTCACTGCAGCTCAAGCTTGAGTAATCCATTTAACACATGAGAAGTCTCTGGCTTTGACCCCACAGTTGTCCCATCTAAGCTTGGAGTTCTCATATTTACTTCCTGAATTTGTGTCCCTCCATGGGAAGGTTGGGGCCTTCATGAACACCCTGCCCAGAGATACAAGGCTACTCTGTCTTCATCTGTCCTTTCTGCCAGGTAAGTGTCAGGCAGGAAGTGATTTTCCAGACTAGGTATAGCATTTTGCAACAATGACATCCAGATATTCAGTTGACAGTAGCATGACAAACTCTCTTTCAAAATAAGGAAAGACAGATGCCCTAGCATGGGGGCTAGAGATCTCCTTCCATTCTGGTGGCTTTTTGCTTCCTGTCTCTATTAACTAAGGACTCCCTTGATGGGGCCTTTTCTTGGCCATCTCTTCTGTCCCTTCCTGTGCTTCACTCTGGCCACTCATTTTCCTGGTTTGTCCCCACTTCAGATGACACTCAGAGAGCTATAGATGAGACCATATTAGCTGGCCATATTTGTAGGTCAAAAAGTCCAATATTGGGACCTTTTTGTGTTTCAACTTTAAAACAGTGTGCACTTACCAAACCCAGACAGAACGTAGAGGGGGCTTTATGTCATGTGAAGTCAACAACTGTACATTTTATTAGAACTGAATTTGAAGAGCCACTATTTTAATAAACCTAAAGAAACCTTTTTATTTATTCAAGTTTTATTTTATGACATGCATAAGTATCTTATAGCCCTTCTTTGTTTGGCATACTGGGTTTTTTTTTAACCTCCTATTCTAAAGTCAAGTTCAGCAGTGTCTGTTTAGCCATTAATTATGAATTGTCATACATCCCATTACATAAGATTGCATGTTAACTTCAGACAGAGTGCTGATCTCCAAAATTTATAAGGAACTTTAAAAACTTTACACCAAAAATACAAAGAATCCAATCAATAAATGGGCTAAGGAACTGGGCAGACACTTCACAGAAGATGATATACAGTTGATCAAAAAATATATGAAAAAGTGCTCATCATCTCTAGTAATTAGAGAAATGCAAATTAAAACCACCCTAAGATTTCATCTAATTCCAATTAGAATGGCTATTATCAGGAATACAAGCAATAATAAGTATTGGCATGGATGTGGGGAAAAAGGCACACTCATACATTGCCAGTGGAGCTGCAAATTGGTGCAACTACTCTGGAAAGAAGTATGGAGATTCCTCAAAAAACTTGGAATGAACCCACCATTTGACCCAGATATCCCACTCCTTGGTTTATGCCCAAAGGACTTAAAATCAGCAAACTATAGGGATGCAGCCACATCTATGTTCATAGCTGCTCAATTCACAATTGCTAGATTGTGGAACCAACCTAGATGCCCTTCAATTGAAGAATGGATAAAGAAACTGTGGTATATATACACAATGGAATATTACTCAGCCATAAAGAAGAATAAAACTATGGCATTTGCTGGTAAATGGGTGGAGTTGGAGAATATCATGCTAAGTGAAATAAGTCAAGCCCAAAAAACCAAACGCCTAATGTTTTCTCTGATCAGTGGATGCTGATACATTATGTATCAGGGGGGATTATGGGGGGGTAAGAAAAGAATGGAGGAAGTATGGATGGTGTGGAGGAAAATGGGATGGGAGGTGGTGGGGGAAGGAAAGATAGTAGACTGAGACAGACAGTATTACCCTATGTATACGTAAGATTATATGAATTGTGTGAATCTACATTGTAAAAAAAAAGATATATTCCCTGCTATATAATTATATCAAAATGGGTTCTACTGTCATGTAGAACCCATTAAAACCATTAAAAAACCAATAAAAAATTTAAAAAATAAATAAAAATAAATAAATAGATGAGCAAAAGGAAGACCAGTAGAGTAGAGAAAGGAGAAGGAGGGGAGAGGGGAGAGGTGAACTGAAAATTCCAAGTATGTATGATTTTGTTGGGATGAACCCAACTATTATGCATAACTGTAATGATCTAATAGAAAATACATTTAAAAGAGATAAAGAAAAAAAAGATTGCATATTAAGTTGAAGAATCAATAAAAGAAATAGCAATAGGCCTTCTTAAGTAAATGCTAAACCAAAGAAATCAAGTCAGAAAGTCCTCACACACTTGTTTGAGAAAACTTAAAACCATTGTTCATGGGAAAGTTACTTTCATTTATTTCAGGTGTCCTCAATTCTGAGCAGTTAATGTCCTAACTGAGAAAGAATAGAGTTTAGCCTTTCAGGGAGTTCTCTGGAGTAGGCTAGTTGTCTTGAAAGGGTTCTTAGCTTCAGGCTCCCAGGGAGCCCTGGGCTGCTTGCTCCTCCACAGTTCTAACTTGAAGCCTTTGGAAGCACATTTTCCTTATAGTTAAGTCACACATCCTAAAACCCTGCAGCTGTTCACCTAAGATTGTCAGCAAGATAGCAGCTATAAAACTCAAACCAGAAGATGCAAATTCTTGCACATTTTCTCGGTTCCAGCCTCACCCCAGTGTTCTGCATCCTTCTGTGCTTCCTAAAAGCCCTTGTGAGGGTTTATGACTCTTCCCAGGAAAAGAAGATTTGCAAACCAATTGGGCTCATGTGTCTGGGCTTCTTCACAGCCTACAGCCTGCACAGGAGTGACTTGGTTTACAAATGCTGTTTGTTTGAAAGGAAGGTAAATGCTCACTTGAAGGACCATCTTTGAAGTGACTGGGTCCAGACCACCCTTTTGTTTTTGCCAAGGAACAAAAGCATGGTGTTCCTAGTTCTAACGGTTTGTACTAATACAGTGTGAAAAACTAAATATAGAATACTTTTGTTAAAATCAGATTAGACTAATTCTATATGAAGTGCTTTAATGAAAAATGTTTAATGGTTGAAATACTATAACTCTGGAGCTAAAGTGCAGGTGCAAGAATGATATTCTACACTCCCTGGAGAGCAAACTAGTACATACTGTGAAATACCAATTAGAGGGTATAGTTGCCTGGGTTGGCCAAACATCTTTTTTCATGGGAAATTTTCATTCTCTTATGAAATAATCATTTTGGGTTAAAATATGTGCCGAATTATGTGGGCATCCTGAGTTATTAAGGAATGGATTTATTTTACAAGTGAGCTGTAAGCATTCTTTGCTGTTTTTATGAGGTCATCCACATGACTTTTAAATGGGGCTCCAGGCCAACTCTGATTCTCACATCAGTTCATTAATTCACACAGCTGTCTCTGAAAACTACAAGAATAATATATACTGCAGACGGAGGGCCAGTGAGGGGGTGGGTGAAATTTCAAGGCCGTATTTCAATCAGGGGATCCTGCTGACATCATAAACCATGAGAAGACAGCTTAAGCTGTTTGGGGAACAGCAGCAGCCCCCCTGATGGAAATATGGCTGGTTTAATTGATTCTTTTTAGTTTCAGAATATACAGAGTGGGGACACCCAGTCGTTTTTATTCCGAGTAAAATCAGGACATAAAAGGCAGGCACTGCAGGAATGCATTAGCAGGAAAACCCAAGCAGCGACTTAAGGTGTGGGGATGGATTTGATTGTGCTGATGATATATGAGTAGCCATACTGACACATGAAGGGCTCGGGCAGAGTGACCGCCCAGAGGTTTTGTTTTATAGGCCATTGTGAACTCATCACCTTTGGGAAGCGTTTTGCTAAATGAGATGTGACGAGGATGACAGGCCTGTGGCGGGAGTGAGCAGTCTGGAGAACCAAGCCTCTTTCTACTTCCTGATTGGCAGCAACACTGGATATGGAGGGCTAGATACACTCTGGCCTGGGACTTCTTGACAGCGTTTGCCACTTAGAAACGAGAATTACTAACATCTACACTAAAAATTCTTCCCGGTATGAGTCCATATTTGGAGGTTTAGATACTGAGCTGAATTTGGAGGCACCTTCTGCACAACTAGAACTTATGAGAATGTCCTGGCTTCTGATGCTTTATTTGGCATTAACACGTTTTCAAAAAGGATCTCTGCAGTGGCATATCCTTTACATTCCAAATTTGTTTCGGTTGCATGGGAAGGTGAACTAACCCTCTCTGAGAGTAATTTTAGTTTTATAAATAAATCCAGCCAAGTTTTTATGTCTTTGGATGGGGGAGAGTTTTATGAAATGTGACATTTTAAGTGTGCTCTTCAGTCACTCTCCATTAAAACACTGACACCCGTGTGCATGCGGGTAGTGGAGACCCGGTTGCCCTTATCTCATTTGTATATACAAATGTCTTTCTGAACATGTGAATTGAAGCTTTGCATGAAAAACAGATGTGTCCTTAAAGAGGACAAGGCTGCTAACCTGTAAGAGTAGAAAGATTTAAATTTACTGAAGAGATCAAAGTTGAATCCTCTCTAGGTACCACCACCTATGTGCTTTTAGAGTATTCCCTTATTCAGTTATTTCAGACAAACACTGTGGATTTTTCTCTTAGAGTCTTGTAAATATGTAAAAACCTAGCAACACATATTCTGCAATCACCAAACACAGGCTTGAGGCTGGCACAGCTGACTTTGCACCCAGCCCCCACCTCTGGGCCTGTCACAGCCTCTCCCACCACAGAAGGGTGATGGCAAAGTGCCGAATCCATGAAGAGCCCTTTTTCATCAGGGAGAGCATTAGAAACCTTAAGAAAGAAGGTCCACTCTCTGATAGTCACATGTTGAGAAATTCAAGTTCAGTTAAATAGATGGTAGTTTGCTTTAAAAGATTTTTTTTTTGTTACATTTGTGTCAAGAAAGTGAATAGAGCTTATTAGAATGCTTCCGTTTGCCAAAGGAGAATGTTTCTCAGTTTTGCATGCCACAGCTTTCATGGTGCGGAGAACACCATTAGGCAAAATTAGGCAATTTCAATTAAGAATGGCTAAACTCATAAATTTGACCAGGGATCAGGAAAATTTAGTCCTAGTAAGAACTTTAAATATTTGTCCAGCAACCAATATTCAGAGAGTTGGTTGAAATCAGAAACTCATCAAGAGAGCTTTTTGAAGGATAAACCCCCTGGAATTCAGGCATCAAGGAACTGATGAATTCTTATATAAACTCCTATTCCACAGTGCGATGGTATTTGGAGGTGGAGTGTTTGGGAGCTAAATAGGTCTGTGTAAGGTTACAGGGTGAGGCCCCCATGATGAAGTTCCTGTCCTCATGAGAAGAAGGAGAGGCACCAGAGTAGTCTCTTTCAGTCTTAAAAAAGTTACAGATTCTAGAATATTTTGGATTTTGGATTTTACAATTAGGGATGCTCAACCTGTATGTAGTTCACACCTTATCAGCCCCATTGGTATCAACAACATTGGAATGCAAAGGTGAAATGAAAAAATTGAAATAACTCTCATAACATAGAGAATATTCTAGAACATGTGAAACTTTTCTATATTCTTCCAACTTTAAAAAAATGACTACTATTTTCTTTGGTGAACAAGTGGTTAAATAAAAAAAACCTAATTTTTCTTGTGGGAATATGTGATATGGATTTAATATTGATGAAAGCCCTATTTTTGCTCCTTGGGTATGCCTTCTTGTTCTTGAATAGAAAACTGCTCTGGGAGAGGGAAAAAAAAACATTGCATAAATTCAAATTGTGGATAGTCACTATTTCCTCTATTTCAAGAATAGCAAATCATTCCAAGCTTGATTTCCAATATTTTTTCATATAAGCAATAGTCTAAAGCTCTTTTGAGACTCATATTTTCTAATGATTGGTCATTCCTTCTGAGATTAGATTGCATTTTTAAAAACTGAATGGCATAGCCCTCTGACTCTTTCTGAGAGAGATCACAGCCCACTTTAGATAATCCAGTTACTTTTTTGAAAGGAGTTTTAAAAACCCATTCTATTTACCTCCAGGAACAACTAGAAATTATTCCTCAACCATCCATGGTGGGCTCTGCTAATCTGGTGTCTAGAGTTGTGGTTCTGTGATGAACTAGATGTGGAGACCAATTAGACTTCAGCCTTCCCTCCCTAGTACGGGTCTCCCCATTACCCTATTGCCCATGTTCTCATGTGCCCCTCATGGCTTCCCCCTCACTGTTTCTGGAACCCTGAAGAGTTAAGGAGTGGATAAAATCATAGACTCTGGTTTCAAACCAACCCTAGTTGTTCTACTAGATAATATATGACATTGGGAGCCACTGTGTCTTCATCTATAGTATGGACCTATTACCTCATGGTGCAGGCTAAATAAAACAATGTATGTGAAGCACCTGTGCACCTGCACATGGTGGGAACTCAGGAAGTATCATTTCTCTTCTGTTCCCATACCTGGATCCATGTCTTCTGTTTCCTTTCTCCTTGGTTTCAATTCAAATCTGAAGATAGTCATTCCATTGGAACAAATAGACAAGTATTTATATCTAACTTTCAATAACTAACAAAATGGTGTTTGAGGCAAGTTATGCAGCTTTCCTAAAATGATAGAGTAAATGGCAAAGTCAGACCGAGGGTCCTCTGACATCAAATTCCACACTCTACACCAGAAAGACTTGCAGGTGCTGCTGCTAAGGCTGCAGGTGATGGAGTCTGCTTCCCAAAAGCATTTTGAGATGTAAGTGGTAAAACAAAGCAGAGTGGATGCCACAAATCCACACATATCCTTTAGCAAAGGTTTTGGAGTGTCCCCTCTCGCTAACAGTGGGAAAGCTCGCCCATTTCTCAACATTAGTGATCACTGACTTTTGTCAGTTTTGACTTTCTAAAGGATGAAAAATGTCACTTTGCTAGCCATCTGTATTCCTTGTTCGGTGGTAGATTTGATTTGAATTTGACTGACTTCTAATATCCATCTACTCAAAGGCATCTTCTAAAGAAAAGGTTTGCTCTCTAATGACATAAGAAAATGGCTTACTGATAAAATGCTATTTGCAGTTTAACAAGGGAATTACATATACATATAAAATTTAGGAAAGCAAGGGCAGCTGTTTTTTAACTAATGAAGTGAAAATAATGGAATCAATGAGTTTGTTGTTTTTTTTTTTTTACTTATTTTTTCTTCTGAATAGGAAGAAAAGGGATTGAAAATCCTTAAAACCTGACAATAGACTCAACAGACCTACACAAACCAAATCTTAGTTCTCTGGTCAGTGTTTGGTACGGTTGTGACAGGCATTTTTCTCTCTTAGATAAATTTGGTTTAAAATGTGCCATTTTCTTAATGCATTATATTCTCAGCATAAAAAACTGAGAATCTAGATAAAAGTAGTATGCTTTTGGAATTTGTTTTTCAATAATTTATTTTGTAGAACTTTGTGATAATGAATCCCCAAAACATAAAATATATACATTTACATACATTTGTATAACTATATAGATATCCATCCTGATCTTCATTAGTAGAATGTGGTACTGGAACAAATGTAACATTTAAAAATATCTCCTGTGTTAAAACACAAAATAAATCTCAACAAATATTGTACTGAAGAACTTTTGTATATAACAAAGACAGATGATATTCTCAAAGTAGACGGCAATTAAATAAATGATAATTGGCAAAGATATTTTCCAAATTTGGCGTATTAAAATCACTTCTAAGTAATGCATGAACCTATGGAAAAAAATCATAACCAAAATTCTTACTTTTGAATACAGAAGAAATTCCAAATAAAATATTTTCATGTTTTCTAGTACATGAATACATCAGTGTACTAAAAAAATATATCAGGACCAATTATTATTTATCATAAGAATACAAAGGTAATTAACATTAGAAAATCAATTAAAGTACATCAATATATTGACAATTAGTTGGGATGTTGCATTATAAATTAAGAGAGAATTAGGTTTGATCCCCAGTACTGCAAAAATAAATAAATAAAACAAGTTAAAATTTTAGAAAACTGGCTATGACATGGAAAAAATAAAAATAGGTCCTAAATTCACACACAAAATCTCAAAATGACTTACAAGCTTCAACTTAAAAAGTAAAGTTTTAAATCTCTGAAAAAAATTAAATTTATTTATCCTGACATCAGGATAATGAGAGATTTCTTGAACACAACATGAAATGAGTAAAACATAAAGGAATAGATTAATAAAATTTACTACATTATAACAGAGAAAACAGAGGAAATGAAAATGCCCCACATAGTCCCATGAATGTCCCAGTATAACAATTAAACATACATAGGCAAGTCAGAGACTGCGAGAGGGTATACAAGTTAATGAGCAAAAAAGCATTCATGAGAGGAAAACATGACATAAATCCCACACCCAACTGGATTAAAAGGAAAGAATCTGAATTTAAGGACCAATAAAGAAATTAGAATATGCCCCCCCTTACTAGAAACAGAAACATATAAATTAAGATAACGATGTGAATAAAATTTCACACCCAAAACTTTGGGATTCTGATATGACTGTGTTGGTGAGAAGGAAGGAAATGGGGCTCATCTGCTGCCAGTAAAAATATAAATTGCTGCCGTTTTGGAAGGCAACTTAGAAAAACTCACCAAAATTGAAAAAGAATGTATTGGGAGACCAGGGACTACTATTTTTGTACCCAACCATGGAGGACTGATTCTCAGAACTATGAAGAACACAACTTACAGGAAAGTTAAAATATTAACTAAAAATAACTGATTATAACAAGGAACTGGAAACGCAGACTGAAGCCAAACTTGGCAAGTCCCTGAATATCAAATTAAACTATGTGTGATCGATTGCAGCCACTGGATGGTTTTGGAATATGAAGTAAGAGCCAAAGCTATTCTTTAAGACTATCTTGCTGGAATGTGGGCATCATTTGGAGGAATCAGTATCCAGTCAGGAAACATTGCATTCATCCGGGAGTAGACTATAAAAAACTGAACTGGGGATGATGGGAGGAATTAAGAAGAGAAGATAGATCCCAGAAACATCCTATCTGCTGAGTCAACCTCTCTGCCACTGCCCTTTCCCTGCCATCACTTTCTTACCAATATAATACCTCTGCCCAGTAACAACACTGTGGCCATCACTAGTCCCTACGGACCTCTCCGCCCCCTGAGCCTCCTGGATATCTTGTACAATGCAGCCTTTAAGACCATCCCTGACTCACAACCTCATTTTCCTGGCCTTTTCTGAGATCTGCCTTGACGTTCAATACATAGCATCTAACTCTGTTGGAATATAGCTTTGCCGAATTCCCTCTCATGTAAAACCAAAGAAGCAAGAAATTGGCCTCTTGACTTTCTTTTTGTCTTTATTGTAAGAACACTGTGCATGATCTATCTTCAAAGTTCCAATACTTTCATAAGTTAAACACAATGTCAATGATTAAAGGCATCATATTTGCAAGAAAGTTAATGTCTTGTGAACCAGCAAATACTTTCAAGATATATGTCCTAGAGAATCTTTCACACATGTGAACACGCACATGTGTGAGAATGTTCATTCCAGCACTGTTACTTAGCAAAATAGTGAGGTCACCTTCAATGTCAGTCAAAACAGGATTCATACAATGAATATATGAAATGGAATACACAGAAGCTAAATGGATGGACAAAACACATTAATGGAGGATAATGAATCTCTGTAATGTAAGTGTAAGTGGGTAAAGTCATAACTGTGATAAAAAAAATTGAACATAAAAATAATAAAAGCATAACAACATACAAGGGAAGAATTGACATCAACCTCAGGCTGGCAACAACTCTGGGGACTGAGAAGAGAATGATACAAACTGGGTAGAGGTTTGGCTATATCCTTAATGTTTTATTTCTCAAAAGAACATGAAACCACTTTCAATTTTATTTTGATTAATGTTCTTGTTCTCTTTTTAAGTTATATTAATTGCATATATATTTATATAGGGTATATGTATATGTGTGTCCATGTGTATAAATATGTACATCATATATATGTAAATATGTTTATCTATTTTAACCAAACTTTTAAATTTAAAAAATGACAAAAGGTGACACCTAAAAAAAAAGTACATGAAACCAAAGTGACCAAGTGCCAATATTTGCTTAAGAGAGGTATTAGCAAAACAGGGTTCATTATATTATTTTCTATACTTTTCTGTGTGATAAAAACAATTTTAGTTAAGAAAACTCACAAGCAAAAGCATATGCTTTGGAGTCAAGATGACCTTGGTTTTAAAGATTACATCTCCACTTAAGACAGAATAATAATAGCTCCCTCTAGCCCTTGGGCTAAAGGAGAAAATGGGTGCATTCTGTCCCAGGGACTGATGTACAAACGGACAATCAATTAACATTACTTCTTTTTTTCCCTCTCCACCTCACCAGACATGTAAGGAAACTCAGTGAATGTCATTTTTAAAGCTTATCTATCCCCCCACACAAATAATTTGTATGTTATTAAAAAACTTCATCTTCCTTTGGTACTTGGCAGTTAATATCACCTGATACATTCTAAATTTTTATAAAATAACCCACGTAATTCTAAGTACACAAAAATGATTCCAAAATATTTGAATGTCTATTATGGTATACACAAAAGTAAATTATTAATATAAGACATTTTTTATTCTCTATTAATACAGTAATCCATTTTCAAGGTTAACCTTAAAATCTTAGAAAACAACATTTTCTGTGAAAGTGCGTTATAGGAAACTGTTTAAGAAACATACATTTCAGCAATAGAGGCTTAACTGCTACCAAAAATGCCATGAAAGCTCTTCTGGAAAGCTTTAAAACAAGATGACTCAGATTCCTACTAAGTCTATTTTTCTGGAATCATCTGTTCAGTCTAATTTTATGTATTTAACCCTAAATTCTATGAGTAAAACTCCCAAACTTCTGATGTGTTTGTGAAAAGCTTCCATTTTATTTGCAAGCTACACTGGACTCTCATTTCTTCCTTTTCATTTATAAGAAGGCCAAACAAAGACTAAAGCAATGAAATTTAACCTTTCTTTGAACATACCCTAAGTATAAAAGTAGAGTTTCCAACTTTCGTCCTTAAAGACAATAAATAATAGAAATTTGGGAACAAAATTTCAAACCCACTTTCCAATATCCAAATGTTCAGATTTCAAAGTAGCAGGTTAAAATCACATACTGGTCTTATCTTTGGTAATTAAGAACCATACGAATAATATTAGTTTTACTGATGACTTCCTAAAATACTTATTGTATGTTAATATTTATTGCAATTTCTTTTACAATAGAAGATATTTCTTTATCCTATTAATATAAGGATTATTAATTTTTATAATATTCAGATTTATTTTTTAAATGTTGACTTATGCAAATGTTTTCATGTGGTTATTTTCCCAATGAGGGTTTCTTTTGTAAATTTCATATTGCCCTTACCTGGGATTGTTTATAGCACAGCTCATGCAAATAAATACATTTAACTTAAATAAATTCTCAACACTCACTGAGGTTAGTTTTGGGTTATTTATGACTCTCTATAGTACTGCTAATTTTTTTCCACTTTTGAAATGGATTGCTTATAATAGAAAAGTTGTTATAACAGCAACAAAGCCAAACGAAAGTCACTTCAGATGCAATGTGCTTCTTCCCTGGTGCCATCTGTGACCATGAGGTAGATGACCTTGACCTATCCATCAGGTGCTGGTTGTGGAACCCACTGTGTCTCACAGGTAAGAACATGTACACCTAGGCGTGAATGTAACCTGACCTGGATGGAATTTTACATTGAAAGAAGTAATTTATTGCATATTTGTCACATTATATAGGGAATTTCAGAAAAAAAATTCTAGTTCCTCCTATAAAGAACTCTTTAGATGGATATTCTGTGCTATTTTGATTTCCAACAGGGCTGCCCCCCCGACACACACACACACATACACTCTGGTTCTTGTCAAAGAAAACATTCTCCTTCAGACTAAAAATCAAATTGCATATTTTAAAGTTTAATCAAACATGAACTTTCTCTGGTCCAAAGATTGAAACTTATTTTGGAATTTAAATGCAAATGATATAATATTGTAAAATGATTTGTAAATGTCAAAATTCCCTTTCAAAACTAACTGCACTTCTTAGAAGTGTAAGTCGTTAGGGTCCTTGGTGGCAAGGGATTTAGGGGTCCTCCCGTTCTTGTGATTTCACTTATACGTGAAAATTATTTTTTAAGTCAAATATATAGAGATAGAAAATAAGACAGGGTGGGTGGGGTGAGGAAACAGGTGATATAGGCCAAAGAATATAAAGTAGCAAATATGTAGAATGAAAAATTGAAAGCTCTAATATAGGACGTGAGGACTATCGTTAATCACCACCTTGTCTTGCTTTCATGATTTTTGCTAAATATGGATTACAGCTGCTCTTGCCATAAGAGCAGGGGAAATAAGTAATTACGTGAGATGGCAGATATGTTAATTTATTCCACTATAATAGCTGTTTTACTATATAGCTATATAAATTATATCATCCTGTTGTACACCTTAAATATGCACAATAAAATATAGGGGTCGTGGCTCAGTGGTAGAACACTTGCCTAGCATGTGTGAGGCACTGGATTCAATCCTCAGGATCACATAAAAACAAACAAATAAAATAAAGGTATTGTGTCCATCTACAATTAAAACAAATATTTTAAAAATACAATAAATACACCACTGATTGTGGTGTTTGATCCTAATTAAATTTGGTTTGTTTGTGCTGCTAAAGCTGTTTCCAAGACAGGCATAGTCGTCAATTATTTGAAAGAAGGTGTTCAGGGACCTCAGGGAAGACTTTCCTGCCCCCATTCTCTGTCCCATATAATTGCCATATAGCATTTGGTATCTGCCATTCTAGATCTTTCCCATCACTTTCAGCAAGTACTTAGTCCAACAGGGTGACCACCTGCCTACTTGCTCTTGTTAAAAATCTGTGTATCCTCAGCCTCTCTCTCTCACTTACCAGCCCCCACACCCAGTTGATCCCAAATGCCTCCCCAGCTTTTCATTCCCACAGCCACTTGCTGCTGCCTCTTGGGGTTACACCTCAATGCCGGCTGTTGGAAGCCTGCTGCTAACATCTTTTTTCCTCATCTCCTCAACCCTCACATCTCTTTTGTTCCAGTCACAGAAATTCTTCCCTTTCCTGGAACATTTCTGACTGTTTTAGAATTCCATGACTTTCTCTCCCTGGCTATAATTTTATTCAGCTTAGGGTAGAAAAAAACCTACTCACCAGTCAATATTCATCTTAAATGCCACCACCCTGAAGCCTTCCCTGACTGCTCCGACAGCACATCTCTTAATAGCACATACCATATTTTAGTATGATTACATTTTAAACATGGCCTCTCTCCCACCAGACTAGGCTGCCTGAGCATTTGGGTGAGCTCTTACTCAGCTGGGTCACCTGCCAGGCTGCGCTGTGCATCGTCCTGTGCTTGGCATACAGTGTGCCTGGCAACAGCAGGTGCTCCATACATGCTTGGTGAGTAAATGGCTGATCAAACTCCAATTTAGGAATAAAACATCAATCCACCACATGTAAATGTGCTTATTAGGTACATTTCCCTGGGATTGGGGGTACCAAGTATCAAGGGGACACTGGGGGACTTGGGAACCCTGATGGAGCAAAGGGAAGGACAGAAGGCACAGAGGAGACCACCTGGCAACACTTTACTATCTGACAGTGGATCCAGGGCCAAGCTCGGTCAATGTGATCACAGTTGGAAGCCTAAAAAGTACCAAAAGGAAGAGAAAGGAGAAAGTAGAAAGGAGGAAGGGAAGGAGGAGACACTTTAGAAGGTTTAGATCACTTAAATGACTGCTTGTGGATAAATGCATTTTAAGAATTGAGGCAAACTTCACATAGCATAAAAGTAACTATTTTAAAGTGGAAAATTCTTCCAGGATTGAACCCAACTGTGATGTGTAACCATTAAGCTCTAATAGAAAAATAAATTTAAAAATTTCAAAAGTGGAAAATTCAGTGACATTGAGTATATTCACAATCTTGTACACTAACCAGGAGTGATGGCAGTGTTTGGGAACTAAATACAATGTTTTGTTTTGTTTTGTTTTGTTTTGTTTTTGTACCAGAGATTGAATTTAGGGGCACTCCACCACTGAGCCACATCCCCAGCCCTTTTTTGTATTTTATTTAGAGACAGGGTCTCACTGAGTTGCTTAGGGCCTCGATAAATTGATAAATGCATTTCTTTAATCCTACCCTCCTATGTCTATTCCACACAGTATCTCTTCAGCAATTGATATACACAGAGCCATCTGCAATCTTCATCTTTAGGCCAAGTGGGTGTGAGAAGTCTGAATGCCTTAGAGGGCTAAATTCAGTCTAATTCTGGTACAGTTGTGGACTCTGAGAGAGGGGTGGGACATACCAACTGGGTGAGTGACAGTAGATCCAGACTGAAACCTACATATCCGCTCTGGAGTCTAGGACTAGGAATGCATTTATTGTGGCTCTTCTATGTTAGATTTCAGATGGTAATGACACAAAGAAAGAGAACCCCCTTATTTCAGGGAGGAGCAATAAACACCACCCACATGAACAGGTAGAATTGGGTCAGATTAACTTCTACCTGGTCTCCCAAAGAAATGTGTGCTTGTCTGCATGTATGTCCAAGGCTGTGTGCAGTATGTGATTATAAACTGAGAATTAGATATAGATTCATATGTTCTCCCCAGAAGGTGGTAGATATTGGTAAGACTTGTAAATGTGTGAATTATGGTTCTATCTTGTCCACACTCATTGCTAAAACACCACACACAGAGGCATGCTGAGAACAATGTTTGCTAGAGAAAGGAGAAGCATACTAGTATAGTCTAGTCATCTGTCTAAATATCTGAAATGCAATTAGCACAACCAAAGAACATGTTTCTCTAAAAAAATACTGGGACCACTTGACTGTGGGTCATGATGCATTATAATGAATGCAACAAAGGGCACAAGAAGAGTATGTCAGACATGAAAATCCCAATTAGTCACCCATGCAGATATATCACATCATTTTTCTCTTTAACTTTATTTTTAGATTACCTTTCTTCCATAAGAAATTCATTTTTATTTATTAATATTAATATTGTTATTTTATAATTAACCACAGCTATGCATTTTGAGGCAGGGAAATACCTCTCAAACAACACTGACCATCCTATCACCATGGTTGTTCTTATGTTGTCCATAAATGCTTGGTCCCATGTATTTTCAAATGACAAAAGGGAATAGGCTTCCATTGTCCCCATATACAACACTCCATTGCAGTGGGAATAATAAGCTGTAGGAGATTTATCCTGATACCCAGTATGTGGTTTCCTTCCAATAACATTGTCTGTTGCTTGCTCATTTTAAGGCATGATTTAATGGATGCTGTGAAACTAAATCACATTTTCTAGCTCTTGTAAGAATTCAGTGTCTCTAAGTGTTAGCTCTGTTTTTTGAGTCACATCAATTTGTCTTAACATTTCCAACAGGAATTCTGTTGTGAGAGGAGAGTTAAATGGGGCTTTACATTTATTCTGAGTTTCTCATGGGTAGAATTTTGATGAAATAATCTCAAAAGAAAGAAAAAGAAAAGGAAAGAAAACCTTGGACACTGTAGTACTATAATCAGTTTCTCTCTCACTGTATCTTGAGGTGGAGTAAAAGAATATTTTAGGTTGAAGCAAAATACAAGGGAAAGAAGGAGTCTTTTGGGTGAAACTGGGGACAAATGAGAACTCAAAGTGCTCTGGTGAAATGTATATTCAGGGTATACCAACTCTCCATCTTCCAGCTTCCTCTACTTCCCCACCCTTTTGACTCCCCCACCTGCAAGATCAGCTGCTCCAAGGAGCAATTTATAAAGTTGCAGCTCATATTGTGGTTGCAGTTCCAGAACTGACATGAAATTAAATCAGTCTTGAGTGCTGTAGGATACAAAAGCTACCTTCCTAGTTTACTGAGCCTCCAAGACTCCTAATAAATCTCAGAAAGGTAGCATTCCACCACTGACTGCCAGTTTCTCCCCTCACAAAAGGACCTTGAATGGAAACAACGAAGTTTTCTTTGAGTCCATATTTTATCCCATGGAGAGAAAGACGTACATGGAAGCCACATTCTTAAGCTCCCTTTTCCAACCCTGGGGCAAACACTTCTCATGAGACAACGTAAAATAAGCCCTTAACTTACTCCTCCACCTTCCAAATTGCTGGGGCCACGTGGTATGAAAACATCCATGAAAAGTCCACTGAAACCACAAAGGTTCTTTATTGCTTTCCAAGAGCAGAAGGTAAGCCTTTAAAAAAAAATAATAAAATCTGCAAACTGATAGATATGTCTTGGCTATAAATAGGGAGCCCTTGAATTTCCAGGGATACGTGAAGCTTATTGTTGAGGGCTGAGTACAATGTGGTTGAGAAGGAATCGGAAGCAGATGCTGTCAGGTGGTCATGCTGAATTTACCTGGTGGTCAATCATGTTTTCCAATATTTTAAATTTTAATCTTATATCGTTAGTCAAATCCATCTCTCAGGGATGGAACAGGGTCAGTTATTGAGTCTTCACTTGGTGCCATGTGCTTTGCAAAACATATGGTAGGAGGGCTGGGGATGTAGTGCACTTGCCTAGCATGTGCAAGGCCCTGGGTTCAATCACCAGCACCACCAAAACCAAAACAACAACCAAACAAACAAACAAAAAAACCCACAAAAACATTCTATAGGTAGTGGCTCTTAATTTTCCATAAACTTCTCTGAGTGAAGTATTATTATGAACCCTCATGATGGTTGGTTGATGGGTCAATTTGGCTAGGCCATGGTATCCATGGAACCCAGTATTTGGTCAAACATCAGAACGGAAGCTGCATATACAGGTATGCCTCAATGTGATCAACATTTAATTCAGTAGGGTTTGGAAGTATGGCTCCACGGTAGAGTATGCACTTAGCAGGCATGAAGACCTGAACTCAATCACCAGCATCAAAAAATAAAAAGAAAAATCAGTTACAGTTTGAATGACAAAGGTTACTCTCAATCTCCGCAAGATAGTTGAGTCTCATCCAATCAGTTGAGGGCCTTAAGAGAAAAAAGACTAAAGTGAACAAGGAAGAGAGAATTCTGTCTCCATCTTCTTTTGGACTTGGGTGCAATGTTAGCTCTTCCCTGGGTCTCCAGTCCACCAACCTCCACAATTGTATGCACCAATTATTTAACAATCTTTCACTAGATAGCTATGTATTTATACATCAGTATATCATACTTATATCCATATCTCCTATTGGTTCTATTTCTCCTGAGAACCCTAACACATCCCCATTTTACAAACAGTGAAATAGAGGTACAGAGAGGTAACACTACGTGCCAAAGGCCATGCAGCTTGTTAGTGGCATGGCAGAGCCTGAGTTGCCCTTTCTTTCTGGCCAGGCTGGAGCCCATGTTCCTCCCTTCCTGTGACCATGCAAGGGGCGCGCAAAGAGTTGGTTGTATTTAATCCTTTCATCAGTGTCTTTGGAAGCTTCTCACTGCAGCCCACATGAGGGAAACCGATTTGCTCAGGATGAATGTGGCCACCAATGCGTTATTTCCCTCAATCTAAACAGAGCCTCAGGCACACTTCATTGATCATGCCTCCAAGCTGAAAGGTCCCCTTAATGCTGGCCCACAAATATTATGTTTCGCAGGCAGCCCTGTGCTGTCAGCCACATTTCCTGATCTACTCTGATTAGATATATAAACAGCTTCAGTAAAACAGAGTCTGAGCTTTGCTGTTAAAAATGTAAGATAAGGCTTCCATAAAGATTCATCAACAGCAGAGGTGCTGTCTAAGTTAGGCCTGAGCTCTCAGAGCTCACAGTTCCTTTTTTTGATGTCGTAAGAGGGGTCAGTGGGCAAACAACCATGATTTATAATCATGTTTTCATAGAGGCTGGTGAACTGACCAAGGAAGACCTTGGGGAGAAGAAAGGGTTAAAATAATGGAGCAAGCAATTCATAAAGTGGTCTTGCATTAGTGGCCCAGCACAGGTTTGTCATAACTCAAGGCAACCTAGCCATTTTGCATCTGCCAGGAAGTGGCATTCTGTCTCTCTAAGAGCAGAAAAAGAGGCCTGAAGCCTGCAAGGTGCAAAAGCTAGTGGAGGAAGATGAAGAACTGCCCTGAAGCTCAAATGAACTGGTCAGTTTGGGCAAGGAAGCAATCAAAGCCAGGTATTTCCACCTTCAAGCCGTCTTGCATGCTTCTGATATACCTTGCCCTGAACTTGTGCAAGCCAGGAATAGTCACTGGTCTTTACATTTCATTGGCATGTGTTTCCAAATCCTCTCAGCATTTGTACCAGAGGTAAACTAGGTGAACTAAAGGATGTTTTCCCACTCTAACGTCTTTGAGAACATATAGCTTTTCAATTTGGTTTAATCAATTTTCTAGGAGGAAAAATCAGATGATCAATATCAGTCTTAAAGAGGAAAAGGTTAGGCAAGAATAAGAAGAGGACTATCCAAAAGCACCTGATAGGAAAATCTAAGAAGCTAATACAATGAAGTTTTAATATTAGTATTATTATTTTAATATTTCTACATAATTTCTAAAAGATGTTTTGCTCACTTAAAGAGTTGAGTGCTCCTCACTTTAAAATTCACTTCACTGTAATCAATACACCGCCTACTCAATATTAAATTAGTTGACCATAAAAATGTAAAATGTAAATATCAACAAAAACTACCACCAAAATAATAATAATCATAGCCCAGACATAGCGTTGCCAACTTTCTTTTTCCAAGTGTTAATGTGTTTAAACTGCCTCTGATTATGATTTCCATAAAGAACATTTTATGATTTTAATTTTGACACTGAAATTGGGACAGACATTCTCTTAGGATAAAGGGCAGTTTTCAAAATTGAGTAAATTAATAAACTTCATAGAAATGAACTTTAGAAGTGGCTTCACATATTTTTTAAGAAGATTGAAACCCACAACTACTTATACCTAATGCCAAATCTGCCAAATCTGGACTTCTTAGTTTCTAGAACTATGATAAATAAATTTCTGTTATTTATTATCAAAATATTAATTAATTTCTCACATTTATTGAGCACTTACTATTTAGCAAGTACTATTCTAAGAACTTTATGCAAATTGGTTGAGAAAATTCTTCCAGGAACCAAACAGCTTGCTGCTTTTCTCCCTCTTCTACGCAGCCCATAAAATTACACATGAAAAATTTAAAATTTTTTTGAATTGAAAGAGTGTTTTACCATGTTGATACTTGGTTTGGGGTAACTAGCATCAAATATAAGCACATATTTTATATTTCCAAAATAATAATTTTATTTTCTTGAAAGTATCCTAACAGGCAGTTTCTTTGCCTGACTGTACCTCAGAATGAGAAGCTTTCCAAAAAGGTTTCTGGGCCATCTCCCAGACTGCTGAGTCTCTAAGGCAGGACCCAGGAACCTTCATGCCCCCAAACAAAGGGCTGATTTGCTCTTCCACCAAAGAGGTAACTGAATTTCATAAATGTTAAATAACAGCTTGAAGTTACACTGAAGAGTAAAGGGAAAGTTATATGTAAGCATAGGATGGGTTATAGGGCATCTTTAAGTTGTATTTTAGTTGGTTTTATGCTGCTTGTGCTTATTTAGCAATATATTTCTTTGCTACAAATACAAATTTGGTACTCAAATACTAAAAGCTAAAGTGATAAAATGATACCAGGTTGCATTGAGGGGTAGGTACACTTGGGAAATTCCAGCTACCTCTCTGAGGCTTTCAGAAAAATGTGTTCTTTCATTTAGTTTCCATAGTCTTACTTTCCACACAGAAATGGTTTCAATTATTAGATTAACTAGATGCTTCAGACTGATGTGGGTCTATAAATGTATGGCTGTATGAACATGCGTGACTATTACTATCTTTGGTAGGCAGAGCGAATATACCCCTGAATCTGGAATTGAAGCCCAGGGTGCACCACTCACTTCCATTTCACCTCTTATCTACTCATCCCTGAGAGAATCCCAGGACCCCTTGGGGATCCCTTCTAGCTTTTGCTTTCCTGGTGATTATCTAATGAGGAGGGCAATAGCTTCCCCCAACAAAGACTCAGAACAGAGGCTCAGGGCCAGTATTTTGATGATCTCCTGAATAAAGACAAGTGTTTCATTTGAAATAAAAAGTGAATCTCTGAAAGAATCCAAGGATGGAGATCCTTAGAGAAGGTTTTCACCTTTCTTTCATCCCAGTTTGCTTGATGTGACATTGCCACAGGGAGCCATAGGTGTTGCAGTTGGTAGAAAACATTTAGCTTTTATCTGTAGAACCAATGTCTTCAAGCTATTTTAAAAGTCCCCACAAAACAGTTATTCACATTTTCTAAGCAAAGGAGTTTTATATTACAAATATTACACTCAGCGTCTTTACTATAGCAGTAAGTTACTCATTTTGTCGTAATTCCCAAGTAAGCACTGCTGAGATAAACAGACCTAGCAGTTTACTCTTTAAAGCTCCGAAGTATTAATCTGTAAATTCAGGGAGCATTGCAATCGCCAGTGCACAGCCTGATCCAGAGCAGGGCAATCTGCTCTGCAGTGCATTCCGTGATTGTAATTTCCTGTTTATTGAAGGTAAAAGAGAGTTTTGCTACCACAGACGGGAATCAGACATAAGCTGTTTGCACCCATGAGAGCTGAAGTTACGTTGTTTTTTAAACAAACTGTGTTTACTCGTAACTCTAGCGTTGACCCTGCCCATTTCCTGCATCATGTTTATGCTCCATTGCTCTATTTACATATTTCTTCCCAAAATGATCCTATGATTGCAGTTGAATGTATTGTGATTCCTTCCCACTACAATGTAACACCCGTTTGCCCTGGTATCTTATGACATTGCCTAGTCATCCTCCTTTGCCGTCTGCTATCTGTTGATTCCCCAGTAATATCTGAAATAAGCGTGAAGTGGATGAGGTCTAAATTTGTAAAATAAAGAAATAAAACAATTCTCTGCATCCCCAAGTTTATGATACGTGATTCATGTCACTGAACCTCAGTTTAATTAAATTGAAAGGAAGGCTAGTCTCCCTACTTACAAGCAATTTGACTAATGAGGCTGAGTCTTGAAGCTCCTTTGTAACCTCACCATTATTAGCACAGTTAGGGGACCCAGCATTGCTGACTGACTACCAAAGAGTGGCTTTGGGTCCTACTTCCTACTCTTAATGTCTGTAGGATGCAACTATGAAGCCTGCTATCTTCAAAGCATGTTCCCCCAAAATGTTCATTTTTCATTTCTGACTAATCTTTCTATTTTCAAATGTGATGCTGACTAATCTTCTTATTTTCAGATGTGATACTGAGTGGACTTTCAGAAATGCAAAGTAAATAGGTAGTTTAAGAATTAGCAAAGGAGAAATTCACTTGGCATGGAGGGACATCAATGTAGGTAGCTGAAACACATTCTGAGAGTGTCTTCTGTTCCTCTAACTAGATGTTTGAATAAGGAGTGCACAGTCATAGGAGATAAATAGGCCAGATTATCTGGAAATTCTAGCACAATTAAGTGATGACCCTTCACAGTTTCTATTTCTGTTCTGATTCAGGTTTAACACCTGCGGGTATACAGACTTTGATGGAGTCCTAGATACTGCCCCCTCTAATCCAGGGTTTGTCAACCTCAAAGCTGTTGACATTTGGACTAAATCATTCTTCATTGTGGGAGGCTGATCTGTCCATTGTAGGGCATTCATTATCAGACTCATTAGAGGCAAGTAGAATTTCCCTTGCCCCAATGTAACAATCAAAGCATCTCTGCCTTCCATCTGGGTCTCCCATTGAGTTCCACTGCTCCAAATGATACTTCTGAAGCCATAGATGGTACCATAGGAATCAATGCCATCTACATCCGTGGGGGTCAATGGCATATACTTCCACCAATCCCAAGGGGGTCAGGCATGTCCCATCTTAAAAACCTCCCTCCCTGGGAGGTAGGGAATCAAAAGCAATCCCCAGACGAGAGAGTTCACACCAGAGAACGGCATGTAGAAGTCCTCAAGAGCCACAGAAGTACCTCCCAATAGAGTTAGCTTCAGATGTCTGCCAAACCCAAGAAGCAGCCATGTCACATGCCAAGTAAGACCTCCTCTCCTGTAGGAGCAGTATGCAGCAGACTGAGAGTGGAAGAGGAGCAAATTGTGTCCCATCCTCTCTGCATTGTGACTTCTATACCTGAGGCACGCCAGGTTAGGAAGGGGGAATCTTGTTAAATTAGGCCAGAATTTTAGTATTCATACTGAACATTGCATTACTTAAAAGTGAGAAGAAAGGAGATGTCTTTAGGGTTAGGATTAGGAAAGAGTAAAATTTCCTTCAACCTTTAATTTACCAAGAAATCAATGCTATCGCAATCATGTTACCAACTGCTATTGTTTGGATCTTGCATATCCCCCAATGGCCCATGTGTTGAGACTTGGTGCCCAGGCAGTTCTATTGAGATGTGGTAGAACTGGTAGGAAGTGGGGCCTGGTGGAAAGAAGTTGGGACATTTGGTACATTCCCTTGAAGGAGATATTGGGACCCTGATTCCTCCTCCTCCTTTTTCTTTGCTTCCTGGTTTCTAGGAGGTGAATAAGCCTCCTCTGCCATGTGACCCCACCATGATCTACCATGCATCTAGACCCAAAACAACAAGGCCAGGTGACCATGGACTGAAACCTCTAAAAGAATGAGTCAAAATAAACCTTTTCTCATTTTAAGTTGATTATCTCAGGTATTTTGTTACAGAAAACTGAAGAACTCACCAACTTTGAGGCCTTCAAGCTAAAAATGACAACATGTTCATCAATTGAATTGCCATCATGAAATTGATCAGAAATTCAATAGAAAAATGGCATGCCCTGTAATAGAAAAATATTGGCTTCTATCTAGAGATGGCCTCCAAATTTTCCCAGCTCCTTCCTGTCTTGGCCTCATCTCTAATAAATGTTTGATTTCCTAGGTATTATATTCTTGCATATTATATTTCTTTTAATAATGATAAGACACATAACTGCCAACTGGTTTCTCTACATGTTTTGAGAGAAACCACAAAGCTCCAGCATTGCTGCTTCTGAGACTTTTTTTTCCCTATTTTATTTTATTTTATTTTATTTTATTTTTTCTTGTGATACTGGGGATTCAACCCACGGGCACATTACCACTGAGCAATATATCCTCAGCCCTTTTTATTATTTATTTTGAGACAAGATCTCACTAAATTGTTGAGGCTGACCTTGAACTTGCAATCTTTCTGTGTCAGTCTTCCAAGTTGCTGTAATAGATTATTTCATTTAACAATTGAGGGAAATGAGCATGTATATGGACAGCAGGGTAAATATGATATGATAGGACACACATTGATAAAGTTATAATTAATAAAAATAGAAAGGAAAAATTTTTTTACTAATCAAGGAGACCAGCTGAAACAAGGTTTATAGCAAACCAGTATAAAGTTAAAATATGGAGCATCTTTTTAAGATCTTGTATATAAATGTAACTAGATGGTTATGTTAGCTTTCTGTCATTCTGACAAAATACTTGAAAAAACAAACTTAAAAGGAGGGAAGGTTCATTTGGGCTCATGATTTCAGAGGTTTTTGTCCATGGTCAGTTGGTTCCTTTGTATTGGGGCCATGGTGAGACAGCACATCAGGAGTGTTTGGCAGATAGGCTGCTCAACTCTTGGCAGCCACAGAGTGAAAGAGAGAAAGGGAAACAGGACGAGCTGGCCCCACCATCCCCTTTAATGGCACACTCCCAGTGACCTAACTTCCTTCCACAAGGCCCCACCTTTTAAAATCTCCACCATCTTCTGATAGCACCCTAGGCTGGGGCCCAAGCCTTTAACACATGGCATTGGGGGAACATTCAAAACCCAAACTGTAGCAATGGTCATTTGTCAGGATGAGGCTGGAAAAGATCTTGAGTTGGGTAAAAAAAGTGGATGAAATTGTCATCATTGTAGTCAATTTATTTATTGATAATACATAGGATCCCAGTGGACACTGAATCTGGTTTGGGACTACCATAGGGACATTGTACTTGCCAGCCTTCAGGCAATAGCTACAATAGTGAAAAGAGGCAATAGTAGATTAGGTGATTTTTTTGTTTTGTTTTCATATCCAGACTTAGGACAGCCCAAATATGCCCATAATGCCATTATTAATGACACCCAAGACCTATTTCCAAATAATTATTATCACTCACTGCCATCTAGTGTTAACAAAATGTATGCGTTTGTCCATATTATTTTGCTTTCCAATATTCCTTTCCCAACTGTACAAATTTAGATACAAATGGAAAACACAATTTATCAGTCTTGAACCTCTAGTCTTGTGTCCTGAGAAACCATGTGTTTCTTGCACACTCAAGCACAACCTGAGGCTCAGAGTCTGTACTCATTCTCTGTTCATGTTCCTGACCTGCCACTGTTGGTACCAGTCCTCTGTCATGGCCTTGACCTTTAGACATGGCAAGCTCAAAGAACTAGATGCAACTGTGGAGGAGCAGAATGTTTGTACCAGAAAGAAAAAATCTATAGCTCACAAATAAATTGGAGAGATGATTAAGAAAAGTACTTGCCATCTTTACAAGTGAGTTTAAACATTCATTTTAATGAAATGCCAAATTAAGAGCAGACTCCTAATTTTGTCCTAAAGAAATACTTGAATTCCAAAGGTTCTGAGATAATTTTAAAACCCACTAATAGATATTTAGGTAAACATGGAGTTGCTTTTACGTTTGTCTCATAGCAATATTAAATAAACCTCTGAGCATAAAGAAATGACCTTTGTTTCAAATGTCACCATTTAATGAGTTATTCATATAATATTTCTATTATAGTTGTTTTAGTAAACTTTCTAACAAAATCAACAAAATATACTTAATCTGACAATGGGGAACAAAAAGAAAACAGTTTGCTCATAATATTCAAATTTAACTTTGGTTGTACATGAATTTACAAACACCATTCTATTGAGCTTCATTGTGAGCAATTGTCTGATGCTTTCACAGTAATGAAACTAAAATATAGGACATTTAAAATCACATTGTATAAGAGATAAAAATAATTATTGCTGTGTTTGTGGACCTATTTCTCCAAAGATCAAATAAAATACTTTTCAGGGTGTAGGGATGAGAAAACAAACCTAGCATTTGGTTAAAAGACATTTCATATTGCTAATGGAAGGTGTATTGGAGCAGGACAATCCCTTGTTCTGCTCAGTTTATTCCTTCCATATTTCAGCTGCTTAAGAAAGCAATTTGTTGCTTTCCTATAGATGAATTTTTCATCTGCTGTTATTTGCATGTTTGTCCCCTCTAAAACTCATATGGATATTTAACTGCCATTCTAACAGCCTTAGGAGGTGGAGCCCCACCATCATCAGTGAGATGGGTGCTCTTATAAAAGGATGCATGTGGTGTGACTCTACTTCGTGTACAACCAGAGAAATGATAGTTGCACTCCATTTGTGTACAATGAATCAAAATAATAAATATAATTAAAAAATGATGCATGTGGTACCCTCTTACCTTCTCTCTCACCTTCTTTTCTCTCACGATGTGATGGTGCAGTAGGAAAGCCCTCGCCAGAGGCTGACACCTTGACATTGGACTTGCCAGCCTCCAGAACTGTGAGAAATCTCTGGGTATCATAAGTTATCATTACAGCAGTATAAAATGCATGAAGATATCATCCAAACACTCTTTTATGGCTCTTGTATTGGGATTTTCCAGAAAAACCAAAACTGATAGGACATAAGTGTCTGTGTATATAGAAAGATTTAATTATAAATTATTGCTTCATGTGGTTATGAAGTTTGAGAAATCCGCAAGCTGGAGGCCTGAAAAGATCCTGAAGTCCTTGCAATCCAAACCCAAAGGCCTGAGAAGCTGATGGCATAAGTCTTAGTCTGAGTCTGAAGGACCAAGGACTGGAGATTTGGGTCAGCAATGTTTGAGGGCAGGAGAAGATGAATGTCCCACCTCAAGCAGAGAGCAAGTTTACACTTTCTCCACCTTTTTGTTCAACTGAGGCCTTTGATGGATTGGATGATGTCCACTCACCTCAGCAAGGGTAATCTTCGTTACTCAGTCTACTGGTTTAGATGCTAATCTCTTTTGGACAACCCTCACAGACAAAGCCAGAAGTACTGGTTCATCATTTATCTGGCATCCCTTATTCCAATTAAGTTGACACATAAAATAACCATCAAAGCTCCTTTAAGCTATTCTTCTGACATATTGGAAGGTGTGTTTTTGCTCCAGTCCCTTGAGACTGGACTTTAATGCAACTTCTAGAATCTGAATCTGAAGTAAATCTCTTTATGATTACTGGTGTTCTGGGACCTTCCCATAGCAGCCTGAGAGATGATTGTTGAATATTCAGATTGTTAAATATTTGCAGATATCCACATCATTCTCTCTCCCTGCCCCCGCCTCTGAGTTGATTTTTGAGGTTCTCAGAGTGTGAAGAAATTTACTAACTAGTGCTTTTGGTTAAACATGGTGGTGGCTCTGGACCAGCAGCTATTGTATTCAAGGAGTAAGCAGAGGGTTAGGGGAGAAAGGGAGAAAGGACTCTAGGAGTGATAGTACATGCCACAGACTGTGGAAGCTGTTAACTCACCGTGCGGAGAGGCAGCCTCCTCTAATAAAACATACACCTTTCCAAAGTTTACTCTAGAAGAAGATATGCTAGTAGGGAAGGAGGGATGATGAAGAATTCAGTATCAAATCTGCAATTAGAGTAATGATCACTAATTACCATAATTAGAGTAACTCTTACAGATAGGCTCTGCTTCATCATTTAAAATTTCTGACCTAAGTTGAACAAAACCCCTTGGCTTAATAACTCCCTCACAGCTAACATAGTGTGTTTTAGCCATTTTTTTCACCACTGTGACCAAAAGACCTTACAAAAACAATCTGAGAATAGAAATGGTTTATTTGGTACTCATGATTTCAGAGGTCTTAGTCCATAGACAGTCAACTCCTTTGTTCTGGAACCAAGTGAGGCAGAACATCATAACGGAAGTGAAGGGGAGGGGGTCGGGGGAGGGGAGGACCATCAGTGTAAGAGATGAATGATTGAATGATTGGGTCAGATAGATGGGGGCTGGTTCAAGAGGAGCACTTCCCCCTCCTCCAACCTGTTGCCAAGGTTACCTGCCTCCAGGAAATAGGTCCTCCCTGCAGGGAGTTACCAATGAATGTCCCCTGGGCTGCTCCCTTCCTGGACGTCTTCCTCTGTGGAGGAGTCTGTGTGCATCTCTCTCTCTCTCTCTCTCTCTCTCTCAATCTGTTCTATTCTTTAAATAGAACTTTTTGCTCCTGCCTCAGCATTTCTTGGGTGTTTGTTCTTCAACACAAAGGGAACTGGACTCAAACCTGATTCTCAACACTGGTAACAGAAGGGTGTGGCATCCAGAAGCAGAGACTGCTCAACTCACCAGGGACAACATATATGCCCCCAAAGCATGTGGGCAGTCACTCCTGCCCACAGTTACCACCCAATTAATCCATTCAAGTGAACTAATGCACTGATTAGTTTAAGGCTCTCATAACCTGATCATTTCGCCTCTAAATTTTCTTGCATTGTCTCTCACATGAACTTTTGGGGAGCAGTGCATATCTTAACCACAACACAGGGATCCAAAGTTCAAAAAGAAACTAATAAATTCTTGATGAAAAAGAGATAAACACACAAAGTACCATGAAACTAAATAATTTGGCTTTCAAAGGAAAAAAGAAAAGTACTTGCTCTCTAGGGACTTTCAATTGTGATTCTATTCCCCATGGATTTCCAGAAAGAAAACTATTTTGCTGGAATAAATATGTCATTAACTAGTTTCTGTCATACTTCCTTAAGACTGGTCTTTCTATGATTACATAGAAAGAAGAAAGAAGCTCTACCTCTTACAAACTCTTGTGGGTCGCTATGCCTTTCACAGACTGATCCAAGACCTCTCTGCCATTAGCGGAGTCCCATTCTCCCAGAGAACACTTCTTTTCAAGGACTCAAACCTGGCCCATCAGAAATATTCTCCCATTTAGACCCTGTCCTCTACTCACAGGTAATGTAATTTTCCCTTATAATATGGGGTAGGTATTGCTGACTGTCACCATTTAAAATAACAAGATTAGCAGAACACAAAGCTGCATGAAATAAGAACTATTTTTCTCACTCTCTTTAAAAAACTATTTTACTATGCTCAAGCGATGGCATATAATTAAAGTCCAATGTGCAGATTCCAGGATTACTGTTTAAGAGAGACCTGGTACAGCTCCTTTCCCTGTCCCTTCCCTTTATCACAGCCTGGAACATGGACACCAGCATTGTGACTTTTGAGGAGAGAGCCCCATGCTTGTATGGTGGAAGGTGAGTAACAGATGTCCTGGAACAGAGTCCCCATCTTAGCCCTAAGCCACTCACCTCTAAACTTGGCTTATGTCAGAACAAGAGCTATACTTTTGTTTGTATTATTTTTAAGGCACAATTCCTGAGTTGTGCTCTTGCAGACAAGTCTGTTAATGGATTGAATTGTACCCTTTTCCCCCCAAAATACATACATTGAATAACTAACCCACAGTATCTCAGAAAGTGACCTTATTTGGAAATAGGGTCATTGCTGATGTAATTAGTTAAGGTGAGGTCAATAAAGTGAGCCTTCACCCACTGACTTATGACCTCATAAAAGGGAGAAATGGGGGCACAGAGATTCACAAACAAGCAGAGCATCATGTGAACATGGGGGCACAGATGAGGATGATTCTTCATAGCTAAAGACTGAGGGGGCCAAACCAGGAGCTGGGTGAGAAGAGTGAAACAGATTTTTCACTAAGAGTCCTAAGAAGGACTCAATCCTGGTGACAATGGAATCTTGGAATTCTACCCTTGAAACTGTGAGACAATAAATTTCTGTTATTTAAGTTTGTCATACTTCATCGTGGCAGCCCTAGTACACTATTCCACCCAATTAAAGACTGTCCAAAATAACCTTAGCTTAATCTAGGACAATATTCTCACCATTTAGAGGGCAGGAGCTACAGACACACCAGAACTTCTTTCAAAACCTCTGAGCACAGTCACTGTTTAGCACTTTGGCCAATTCCTGATTTATCTGGAATGCCAAAGCAAAGGAATTTTGTCATGGCTGTCCTATGAAATACAGTTCTATCACATAAGCATTTGTTTTAGTCAGCTTTTTCACTGCTGTGACTAAAAGGGTCTGACTAGCACAATTACAGAGGAGGAAAGGTTTATTTGAGGAAACATGTTTCAGAGGTCTTAGTTCTTAGAAGGCCAGCTCCATTCCTCTGGACTCAAGGTGAGGCAGAACATCATGGCAGAAGAGCTTGGCAGAGGGAAGCAGCTTGCATCATCAGGAAGCACAGAGAGGGCTGGGGTTATAGCTCAGTTGGTAGGGTGCTTGTCTAGCATGCATAAGGCCCGCCCTTTTTTTTGCAGGCCTTTTCCTGCAAAAAAAAGGAAGCAGGAAGCAGAGAGAGACTCCACTCTCCAGATACAAAATATATATCCCATAGCCATGCCTCAGTTCCCACCTCCTCCAGCCACTCCCTACCACTTCAATTAATCCCATCATGGATTAATTCACCAATTGGGTTCAGACTCTCAAAACCCAATCATTTCTCCTCTGAACCTTCTTGCATTGTCTCACATGTGAGCTTTTGGGGGACACCTCACATCCAAACCATAACAGCATGTTAGCTAAACCCAAATGTTTGGGTTATTTTACTCTCCACATAGAATATTTTTACTCCAATGGAGCAACTACGTGCATCTCATCCAATGCAGATTTATCATCATTGACTATTCCTGGTCGGTTATTGAATAAATAAATGAAGGAGGTAGATTTGGTTGACACTAAAACCAGGAATTCCATCAGAGCTTCCACTAAGTACTGGACCATGATATTTACTATGATTTGGATCTGGTTTGTTCCCTCAAAGTTTCATGTGCTGGAAGACCGGTCCCTAGCATTGCAGTGGGGAGAGGTAGGGACCTTTAAGAGGCAGAGCCTGGTAGGTAGTTCTTGATCATCAGGGGTGTGCCCTCAGAAGGGATCATGGCGCCCTTATGGAAGTCCCTCTGGCTGATTGGTAATGTGATTTATTCCTCTCACGTGTGCTCCCGCCATGTCATTATCATGATGTTATACAGCCAAGAAGGCCCTCACCAGAGCTGAGCACATGTCAGCACCATGCCCTGAAAACTCTAAAATTATTAGCTAAATAAACCTCTTTTCCTTATAACATTAGTACATCTCAGGTATTTCATGCTAGTAGTGAAAAACAGACTAATACAGTGTTTAGAGATGGGCTTATTATGCAACTTATTCCCTCAGAGAAATCAGGGCATACTTGTCTATGTCTTAATTTATGGTTCCATGAAAATAGGACTGTTTCTCATTGCTCTAGCCCTGTATCTAGCACAGACCTAGAACAGAGTAGGTACTTAAAAATATTTGTTAAGTGAATAAATAATTAATGAAAGTACCTCAAACCCATCATTTTCAGAAGGCTTTAGCTTGTATTTCATCTTTTTCTCAAAACTATCTTTTAATATTGCTAGGTCCCATTTCCAAAGAGATGTCTAATTTGTGATTTACCTCCTTTCTTTGTTATGTCCATGTTTCTTAAATGTGTTTCATAGGTCATGAGTTTTGAAGGACATTAATAAGTTGTTATGTGCCTGGAGGACCCATGGGAAAAATAAGTTTGGAAAATAGTGAAAAGAAGAAGGAGGAGGAGAAAGAGGAAAAGGAGGAGGAGGAGGACAAGGGAGAAAAGAAAGAAAGAAAAAGAAAGAGAGAGAGAGAGAGAGAGAGAGAG
>JAJEJO010005202.1:510726-588902 GCA_020662805.1 Glaucomys volans
AAGGAAGGAAGGAAGGAAGGAAGGAAGGAAGGAAGGAAGGAAGGAAGGAAGGAAGGAAGGAAGGAAGGAAGGAGAGGGAGGGAGGGAGGAGAAAGCAATGGAGAGGGAATTGGTTTGGATTTATTGACTGTGGGTTTTATCAGAGCCTTATTAAGCTAATGCACATTGAGAACCCTGGGATCCGTGGGAATAAAGGAAAGACATTGTGCCTTTGGGTTCTGTCTTGTTTTGGTTTCCTTTTATGAAGCATCCAGCAGTATCAGTGTGCAACATGATGATGACAAGGCTTCTTCAACTTTCAAGTGTACAGGTTCATGCATACGAATTGCCAGGGATATTGTAGAAGTGCAGATTTTAATTCTGTGGATCTAAAGTGAAGTCTAAGGTTCTGCATTTCTTAAAGCTCCCAGGGGTTCCTATACTGCTGGTCTTCAGACCACACCACCCAGGCCCCTTGGGCATGCTAAGCAAGCACTAAGCAACTGAGCTACCTGCCCAGCCCATAAATTTAAATAGCTTAAGTAAGGCAGGCCTCCCTCAGATGTATCTAGGTTATGAAATAGTGAAAGGACTCAGGGATGATTTAACAGTCCTTCAATTGGCATATGGACCAAGGTCCATTTCTGTCATTAAAACTCAGGTATGAGGAAGAAAGCCAGGTCCAGTGTTGGTTTAGATTTAATTATTTTTCTTTCTACCCACAAACTCAAATACCAAGGGTTATAGTTTTTTTAAAAAAAACTCTTTAATAATTCAAAATACAATGCAAATGGTAAAAATCAAAGTGCAAAGTGTGGACAAAGATTTTTTAAAAAAGGCTAACCTGAGTCAGATGAGGTAACACTACAAAATGCAATCATCCACTGAAAGGCACCATAAACCCCCTTATCTCTTACAGACCCATCTTCATCTTTGTGGCCAGACCCAGTTCTAGCCTGGGAACCTAATTCTGGCACCTGTGTGACTAGCAGCTGGTATCCTCGGCTAGCTGTGGCAGCTTAGCAGACTCTTCTCTCCTGGTTCCCCGGCAACTGTGTTTCAATGACCTTTGTAGGTCACACTGTTCGTAAGCATAGAACTGGGATTAGTCTAATGGCAGTGTGATAAGACTCCCACCATATTTCCACCCATGATTCATTTCTACCAGTTATAGCTTGACATATTTTGATAACTTATTTAAAACAAAAGGTTAATAACTCATGACTTCCTTGTAGAGCAAAACCTTTATCAGTGAAAGGAATAATTTTGCTCAATTTTATATTTTCCCCTTACATTCATTTCGTCACGCCTACTGTTTACATTTTCCTGTTTATTTGCTTATCTTTGTGTAGTAGTTTAGACTATCCTCTTGTACCCAATTGGAGAATATTTTGTCCTCTATCAAATTCTGTTGAAATTTAGATTGCTGTCAGGACTGATAGGTTATATTTTATTTATGCAGTCTTATTAATGTTTTTGAATTTCTGTGGGTCTTGATGTTTTCTTTCCTTTTTTTTTCTTTTTCCGTACTGGGGATTTAACCCAGGTGCACTTAACCACTGAGTCACATCCCCAGTCCTTTTTAATATTTTATTTAGAAACAAGGTCTCGCTGAGTTGTTTAGGGCCTCACTAAGATACCAAGGCTGATTTTGAACATTTAATCCTCCTGCCTCAGCTTCCTGAGCCTCTGGGATTATAGACATGTGCCACCATGCCAGGCTCTTGATATAGATTTTTTTTTTAATTTTTTAGGTTTTCTTAAATTCTTTTGCTCATTCTCATCTTGTCTCTGTGTGTGTGTCTGTGTGTGTGTGTGTGTGTGTGTGTGTGTGTGAATAGACATGTATTCTGTGTAAACTATATTGTTAGTTACCTAATAATTTTTTTAAAAAATCATCTACCCTACATTTCTTTAAATTTTTAATGTCAGATATGAAAGTGTACTTAACTTCAACTCGGCTCCTTTTTTTAAGAAAAACCAGCAATTTACTATGCTTACCATCCTCTGTTCACAATTTATAATTGCAAAACATTACCAGTTTGGCTTTCAATAGTTGTTGGTGATCAATACTACGGATATAATTTATAGGTAGAAAGCACTTGGCTTGGTCTTTGAAACAGAAGCTTAAGGAATGGTCATTTGTGAATGGGTCAGTCATTTTCCCTTAAAAATCTGCAGGTGGATTTTGTGTGTAACACCTTGGAATATGCAGCTGTATTTCTGATCTCTGGAAACTTTTGTTGATTAATTAGTAAGTATTTATAGATGCTTCTGGTTTCAATGTTTGGTTTCAGGTGTGCTCACTTAAAAAAAAAAAGTTTTAAAATACCGTAAAACAACATGCAGAGCCCAACAGGACTGCAGAGAGCACTTTCCTTCATGTTCCAGTCCTGTGTTTTACTGCTCTTGTCTTATCTAGAGGGATTGTCGCATATGTCAGGTGGTTCTCCTCATTATGGTGAAAAATGAAACAAAAGGTGCTTTATCCCCATTACTTTTTACCCTTAAATAGTCAAAATATATACACAGGGCACCAGAAGAACAGGGTGTTTGCCTTTTTCTAACTTGCTTTAAAAGTGCAATGCAGACAGGTTAAATCCAGCTGGGAATTCTGTGGATCATAGCATTATTAGCGAGACAGGTCTGAAGTCCCTGTTTAGAGCAGAGTATTTACAAGTAAGGTTAAGCCAAAGCATATTTTTGATGGTGTTGCCTTAAATCTTCTCCTTTGAAGGTTATGATAGCAGCTTAGTTTCTAAGTGGTCATGTTTCTAAATTGGTGATACATTCATTGTTTAACTTAAAAGCATCTGATATTTCTTGTCTTAATCAAATTTTAAATTACTCATAAAACTTCACATATTAACAACGGCTCAAGTGTGGAGTACCAGTTTGCTATTTACTCATCTGAATTTGTGTAATTCATATATTCTGTCATTTGACATGTACCATTTACATCAGATTTTCATATTTAAGAACTTATTTGGATAGTAACTCTCAGTGTATTTACTTATAATTTCTAGATTGTTATTTTTCAGGGTGTGAACTTACATGTATAAATCCTTACAACCTTAAATCTTGCAGCAAATTACTATTTTCTGATACTATTTTTCTATGATTATGGTTTCGCCAAAGATTTAGTTCAGAAAATGTTAACAATAAATGAAAACATTAATAAATTGTACTTCGTTTTACAATTGCCATTTTAAATGTTTAAATGAAAATGCCTCATTCTGTTTTTTTCTCACATGCCCATTCCAAGTAAGACTTGACTCTTAGGAAATATTTTACCCAATAATCAGAGCTATGCCCAACCTCAAAGAACTACCCATTCTCTGACTCTAGTAGCACATTTTAAGACTAAGCAAACAATAATTAAAAATAATACAGAATGAATAAACAGCTCAGCAATTTTGGCTCTGTTTTATTCTGTTTTCAAAGTGGGTTATGGTCACTGTGTAACAATCTTGGGGAAAATAGAAGAAAGTAATCCAACTTTTCAGACACTGCCTGATTCTCCACAGGCAAAGAACTTGACTGAAGTCCTCATGGTGTTCTTAATAACAAAGAAATTGCCACATGTTGACAAAGTTTATTATGAACGGTAATACTTAAAGTAACTATCAAACGTATCTAAAATGTTTTCACAATTTTACATTCTCCTTCCTTGACTTTTTTTCCCTAGTTAAAAAAATAAAAGTAAAACCACTTAAAAAGAACCAAAATTTTAAAAAATCAGATGTCACATAGATGATATACTTCATATTATGAAATTAACATATTCTACATTTCAAAGGATCGATACAGTTCTGTGGATGGTCCATTCATTAGTTGATGGAAATACTCAAAATGTCCAATCTTCCTTTTGGTCATCCTTCCTTTTTTTCCTCAGTTTTTTTCCAAGTAGTGCCATTTACCTACTTGGTGCATTTAAATTTTTCAAATCCATTTTAAGTCATGATGCGACAGTGTATCAAACATGGGATGATACACATAAAGTCAGGTCTTGCACCCTGAGTGTTAAGTCTATAGTAATGTAGATGAGAGAAAAGTCATTCCATTTACTTACAAATTAAGAAGGCATGACACAGCAGAGTACAAGACTGAGGTTCTCTAACTGCTGGTTTCAGAGGCAGAATTGGAAATCTACCCAAGTGAGTATAGAGATGCATGGGTTTAATTTCTTTTCCATCTTAAGTGCTGATGAACAAATAAATGTGTTTTAGCAAATTTATAATCTGAAAAGTTTCCCAGGTGATCCAGGATGGTGTTGAGTGCACACAGTTTTACAGTTCAGTATTAAAACTGAACTTCTAGGAGTTCTCTAGTTTCTAGAGCATTTGAAAAGCAGCATTTGAAAAGCAACCATCTGAATCATCAAGCTATCTGCTCACTAGCTGCCCCTACAGGAATGGAAGAGACTGAGTCCCTTACTGAAGACTGCACTTTGGCTTACGTGGTCTCATTCCTTCATAAGACCTAGCCTGTATCCTAAGAGCTGAGGGCACCATTAAGAAGCAGAAAACTTCACACTTGCAGGTTTATCTCATTGTGAATGATTGTGTGTCTAGCTATGGCATCCTAAAAAGAAACCTATCTGCAGTCTTCAACCCCATTTCCTGTCTTGTTTCCACTGCAATTTCTTTAAAGAGCTTTGACACCCTCAGAATCAATGATCTGTGTCTGCAAGTCTGTAGATCTTGACTGATGTGCAGAGCTTTAGCCATTCCCAAGTTAACTTGTAGGCAGGATAATAAGTTCTCTGTGGAGATATTTTACTTTCCTCCCACATTTTCCTCTCCTATGAAAGTCTTTAAGAACTGAGCCGAGGCTCTTTGCCCCTGAACCATACCTGTAGCAGTTCCTGATAAGAAATAGAAATTGGGGAGGAAGTTTCTGTAGGCTGCAGAAACTTTGGTTGCTGTTTTAACAGATTCTTGAGTTCAGGATTGCTTTGAAATTAGCCTGTTAATGAGGTGCAAGGTGACGCCTTCCAGTACTGACATATTGTTGAGGCCCATTGTGTCTATGAAATATAATCATCAGTCTCTTCTTCTTCTCCATCTATTTTTAAAACAATTGAAGTTATTACTGATAATGGTTTATCTGGAGAGTTTTTTTTCCTCAGTGCTCAATTTTCTTTTTTCAGATTTGGATCTGGAGAGGAGACTGTCTCCTTAAACTGCTAAGTATTTCTGATTCACATAAAAGTATCATTTTATATAGCTTATTCTGCTTATCTATTTATTGGCAACCTAAATATTGTTCTGCTGCAGTTGAAATGGAAGTTTCTTTAAATTAGTATCACCATCTGCCTTTGAACTTGCAGGTGCCAGAAAAATCTCAATAGAAGGAGGAGCAGAATCACATGGAACTGCCACTTAGGTTTTCCCGATGTAAGGGATCCTACTGCACAAATAAATGGAAGTCTCTACCAATGAGGTCTTCTGGTTCCAGCTCAGTATAGATCCCTAGAGGGTGCTGGTTCTTCAGAGGTTTATATTTTTGACCTTAGACCTTTTGCAGCTCAGGATTGAAAGTCACCTTTTGCTTCCTGGGAACCTGCATAAATTCTGGACTCATTTTGGAAGTCCTGGAGCTAGAACTTGCAAGGAGTGGCCCAGTTTTGTGTCTTCTTTTACCTCCCCAGTGAAACTACTCCAGCCTGAAGGAACAGCACTGTTAAGATACTGTTGTTAGAAGCCTTCAGTCTAGAGGGATCAGCTGTAATTGAGTGAAGTTTAACCTATCACGAAGCCACATAGTGAGTAGAACTGGGAGGATCCTATAATCTGAGAGACAGCCTCATTTGGCTCTGCCTTTGCACATTGTCTGCCAAGTTCATAAGGCCACCAGGAAATGCTTCAGTTCCTAATTCTTGCAGTCTCCACTTAGAGGCACTCAGGATCTCACAGCTGTGTTTGGTAGCAGTTTGGGCATCTGAGTCACCTGGGTTCTGGGGTTATAGGCCCCAGTTCTCAGATTCTGCACCAGAGTGCCCTCTGTAAGCCAGCTAAGTGATTTTAAAGTGTAATGCTTCTTAGATACACCTTTTGTTTTGTTTTGTTTTGGCGGTGCTGGGGATTGAACCCAGGGCCTTGTGCTTGCGAGACAGGCACTCTAGCAACTGAGCTATATCCCCAGCCCTTGGATACACTTTGATAGATGTTATGGTTTAGATATGAGGCATCCCATAATGTTCATATGTGAGACAATGCAGGAATGTTCAGAGGTGAAATGGTGAAATGATTACATTATGATAGCTTTATCCCAATTGGTGGATTAATCCATTTCATGGATTAACAATAGATTTGAATAGATTAATGGGTGGTAACTATAGGCAGGTAGGACATGACTGGAGGAAGTAGGTCACTGGGGTGTGCCCTTGGGGATTATATTGTTATACTCCCCAAAAGAAATTCGATTCTCAAATACCATCAGGAGGAAGAGATTACCCCTCCCTAATCTCTTCCCCTCCCTGCAGTGTCGGGGTGCCCACTGGCCAGGGTGGGCGGCGCAATCCGGGAGGCTGGCGACCCCCGCGCCCCGGAGCGGAGGTGCGCGTCCAGCCCCTTCCATGGAGGTGCATCCGGCCGGAAGGGGCAGTGGCATAGCGGCTGGAGGAGACAGCTGCTGCACAGCCACAGCGGGGCCTTGGAAAGCACCCACTGGAGCCATGCTGACGTGGACAGCTCCCGCCACCCCAACACCACCACCTTCTGGAGGGTGGGTAGGTTTGCCCACAGACAGGATGTCCGTGTCGGGGCCGGGCCCTGAGGCCACATGAGGAGGCGGCCGGCCCAGACCCCCTCCTCACGTCTCGCCTGCCACACTGGCCTGTCAGGGTGCCCGGGGCCCCAGGCTAATGCGGAAGTCCTCGCCATTGGCCAATGCTTCTGCATGCTCAGTGCGTGATCACTGAGTGCCTGGGCTCCGTGCAGCTTGAAGTCCACGAGCTAACCTCGTGGACAGCTCCCTGATTGGTTGCTCCTGCATATATATACCCCGCTACTTCCCTGTTGGGGGGAGGAAGAAGGAAGATCCTGTAACGAGATGGCCATCGTGTGAATAAAGCTTCTGACCAGCCTACATGTCGCGTCTCACTGCGGCAGGGATTCGCGATACTGCAGGAGGGAGATACCGACCCACCCTAATCCCTTCCCCTCCCTGATACAGGAAGAAGGGACTGCTCACCCTAATTTCTCCCCCTCCCTATAAATACTGGCAAGAAACTGGTGTGTGATTCGACACACTGCTTTTAGGTATAAGGGTGGTCATCGCTGGCCAGCTACGATAAAGGCTTCTTTTGGCTTTATGTGAACGGCTTGGATGATCTTGTTTTCGTCCAGTATAACAATATTATCCCTGGTTCCTTGCACTTAAACTCACTGTTTCCTGGCTCCCACATTCTCAGATCCTCAGTGACCTAACTCCTCTCTGTCTGCTTCCTGGCTACCATGAGGTGAGCTCAACCTTCAGCCCTTCAGTCATGATGTTCTGCCTCTCCCCAGGCCCAGAGCAATGGAGTGGGCAGATTATGGACTGAACTTCTGGAACTGAGCCAAAATACTTTCCTCCTCTAAGTTGTTTTTGTTGTGTATTTTGGTCACAGAGACACAAAGATAACTATGTGAGTTATTGTGCTAATTGTCCTTACTATTATCGTCCTCATTGAAGAGAGTCATACCCTAGAAACTGAACTTCCTAAAGCTCAGGAGCCAGCACTCTTGCTTTTGCTGCCTGTAGTGTTCTGTCTCCTCTCCTTCAATGTCCATGTCCATGAATGTTACACTGCACATGCCCACCCAGCAACCTGGGAAGGATGAAGGCATCAAACAGATACACTCTTTTCTCTGGCTTTTATTTGAGAGATAGTAGGACACCATGACAAGAATACAAAATCCAGAGGCAGACTGCCTGAGTTCACACTCAGCAATGATAGGTTGAACATGCTACTCAGCCTGGAGGTGTTATGATTTCTTTTATAAAGCAAGAATGACAATCAGAACACCTGAGAATCAGATGAATTCATACATAGTCCTTTGAGAAACATCTGATACATAGTACATTTATAAGCCTTCCTCTTGTGGTCATTATTTAAGCTGCACACATCAAAATGTCTAAAATAGCTAAAAAATATTAAATGATGATGACTTGCTCTGACCAGTAGCGAGTGAGTGCTCCATTGATGTTTACTGATTTGAGTCTAAGGCAAAAGTAAAGATTAAAAAATTGCTGAAATTAGTCATTTTAATCAAAGTTCTCTCTGAATGTGAGGTTTATATAGTATGGATGTACATCCTAAGATTTGCTTGGCTAAAGGGATCCAAATGGGAGCTTTAATTTATATCAAGTTAGCAACTAGTTAACTTCTAAGCAGGTATAAAGGGTAATTGGTAGGATATGAACATTACAGTGCTTTATAAGCCCCTTTATCTGTTACATGAGTTTTCAAAAACAAATTGCAATAGGATTTATTGAGCTTAGGTACTCTGTATGCATGATATTGTCCATTCCTACCAATGCTGCAATATGCTAGTTACCATTTTATTTTATTTTATTTATTTGTTTTTTGGTATTGGGGATTGAACCCAGGGGCACTCCACCACTGAGTCACATCCCCAGCCCTATTTTGTATTTTATTTAGAGACAGGGTCTCACTGAGTTGCTTAGCACCTTACCCTTGCTGAGGCTGTCTTTGAACTCCCGATCCTCCTGCCTCAGCCTCCCAAGTGCTGGGATGACAGGCATGCACCACTGTGCCTGGCTGCTAGTTACCATTTTAGATATGAGAAAATACATCTGGAGTCACTCAACCAATTGGAATTAGTTGGTATGAAGGCACAAATTGTCATATTGCAAAACACAAACTCTATTATCATGTAAACCATAGTTAAAATTCATAAAAAATATCAATTCAGGTTGAAATGGCAGAGAAAAAGGCAAAAAAAATGGTGTTCTAGTAACCCTTTCACCACTTACAAGCAAATCCTTCAAATCGTCCAGGACACTGATCAGTAGAATAAAGACACCGTACTTTTTCTGAGGGAGTTTTGTTGCAGCCTCTTTTAAATCTATAATATTTATTATTATAGATATATTTTTATTTGATTAACATATATGTATTTGTTGAGCATCTGTTATGTGCAAGGTACTGTGCCAGGAGCTACAAAGGATGACAAACATGAAATAAGATATAATGTAATTCTTTGTATCACTTGAGACTGGCAGTGACATGAACTATGAGCTTCAGGGAGCCTACATCCTGGTGGGGAACAGACGTGAAGCAAACCATGGTCACCAAATAGGCCAAAGGGCAGAGGAGAAATGCAGCATATAATAGTTCAGAGGAGGCAGGGAACATTACCAGTGGGGACCTTACAGGATGATTTTGATGTACAGATGCTACCTAAATTGAGCTTTAAAAGTGTTGGATAAAGGACAGGCTGGGTGGAATAGAGTGTAATTACAGATCAATGATGAGGTGTGTGCTTAATTCATCCTCTGTACTGGACATCAAAAGAAGAAAGGGCATATGTGATGGAAGCATTTTTGCAATTCTCAAAAAACTAAATGCAATAAAATGTTTGTACCATAATTGCTGAAGAATGACTACACAGGTATTCCATTTATTGTGATCATTGGCAAACAAAATACACAGAAATAACACATATTGCACATCATAATGTCTGCTAATTTGGACTTCAAATACATGGCTCAAAGTAACACAGGGAGATCTGTGTCCAGCAAGAAGGGTTGGGCTGTTTATCACAGTAGGAACAGAGAGTACACAGGGTGCCACCCACAGGCTCTTATAACAGAGAAAAGCTTTCCACAGGGTGGAACTCAATTTAGCACTTGGGACTATTATCTAAGTCATCTCATGTTATATATTTATCAAGCAAGTGAAATTTGCACTCTAGCTTAATACTTAATATTTATTACTCCTTTATCCTTAAACATGTGTGTTCTAGCAAATAAGTTTTCTATCCATTCAAATGATGATATTACCTCTCATTAAAGTCCAACTTGAAAGTATCTGCCAGGATATTCTCAATACCTAGTGATTGGCAGAAAATATGAATAGAGAAAAATAATTGACTTTTGACAGAGAATACAGGAACCACTGTTTCCCATGTAGTGGCATCAATCAGATTTCCACTCCTTCCTCACTCTTTTTAGGTGAACTTAGATGCAGTAAGTTATGCACCCCCTGTAAGAAGCCCTGTTGGGGGTCTGGGTGACTAATGCTTCGGGCACTGTGCTTTTGTCTTGACTGCTCTCAGCACGGAATTCCATTTGCTACTCATTTGTTCCAACCGCTCTTTTTTGAACCTGTCTTGAAACGAACAGTGGTTATCCTCATCTTCTGTCTCAGAGATGATCTCCATCTTCTGAATGATGAGTTTAATGAGCTCATGCTGCTTCTCCAAGAGAGAAGAGAGGTCCTTCAGCCTAAAAGAACACACATGTTTCATGAGTTTATTGTCAGCTCTTCTTTGAGCCCTTCTGAGTATAGGAGGCATGGTAGAACATTCCAGCAATGTTCTAAATTAACTGGGCACAAATAATAAAAGCTTCCTGGTAGTCACAGTCCTCCCAAGGAATACATTGCATTGAAGTTTCAGTGATTTTCCCGAAGTACAAGATTAGTTCATGGCTAATTGTTGTTGCTGTTGTTGTTGTTGTTCCTAGCTTACAGACAAGCAACTATTGCACAGAAAGGTTAGGCAATTTTCCCAGGGTCACAGAACTAATAAAAAGTTAAGTAGAGATTTAAAAATGTAAACTAATGCTAAAGCCCTCATGCTTAACTACTGTCCACTACACAGCTACCCCACAGATCCTCAAGGTTTTCAGAGCTTGGCTTTATGAATGCAGACAGCTCATGGTGAATGCAGTTTATAACATTGCCCCCAAGAGTAAGGAAATCACCATTTTAATTTTTATTCACTTATTTCTTAGAAGGCAAACTGGTGAACAGTGGCCAGATAAGTTTTGGGGTCTAAGAAAATGTCTCATGATCCTCAATACTCCAGCTACATCAATCAACAAAGCATGTCTTCATATAGGAAATAAAGACCAATATACAATATAGCTATATACTATGCATTATTATTTAAGAGTTTTAAATTCTCAAACGTAGATCGAAGGAAAAAATACATACCGGTATTTCTGTTTCAATATTTCTATTTCTAAACATGTATCAGTATTTGGTATTTCTTGTCTTATTTCCTGGGTACCAAAAAGGTAATGAAATAAACGCTGTGGGATAAAACATAGTAGTTACTCAGGTTGAACTCAATTCAGGAACAATTTTTTAAGCTGACACCAATATTCAGCCACTGGCCCAGGTTTACTAAGTGTATCTGTTCATAAGCCACAGCTGTGGACCTCAGAGAGCTCACAGTCTACTGTGAGAAACAGCCCTGTACAAAGCTATAAAATGAAGTCACATAAAAAGAAAAGTAAAACTTGTACACATAATACAGAAGGCATAAAGCAGGGTGGATAATTGTTTAGGAAAGGACTGAACTGAATCATTTAATAAATTCTCATGAAAAATGCCCATTATGGGTGGTGATAGTCCGCCAAGATTCTTTAAAACTGCTCCACACCATTAGCTGACATGACTGAACTAATGAATGAATTTCACACAGGAAAATCTCTGAAATATAATTTTAATGAATTTTGTTTTAATTTAGTATCCTCTTTTTGTGGGGGAGCATTAAATCTAGGCCTTGTGCAGCCAGGCGAGTGCCCTATTGCTGAGGTGCACCCCCAGCTTAGGGTCCTTTGAACCATGGGTGGACTGGAGAGGGTTAAGGGCCAATGTGAAATGGCCAAGAACAAGATCATTTTAGGAGTCCAGGTAAGAGAACATGGCTACTTGCACAGGCCTCCCAGAAAATCAAAGGTACCAAATGCAGGGATGGACTTGAGGGGAGAAGAGGAGGGAGGGGAGATGTCAAGGAGGACTTCAGGGTTACTGGCTTGCATAGGTAAAGGAAAAGTGTTGACATGAATTGCAATGAAGACTTCTAGAGGAGGACTAGGACTTCACTGTCACCCTATAGGTGATGTGAAGAGGGGGTAAGACATGGAGGAGTGAAGGTTGGTTTGGTAATGCTGAATTTGAAGTAGCTTTGTGGCAGGCAGTGGAAATGTCAAGTAAGCAGCTAGACACAAGAACATTTAGTGTTTAGATAGCAATTGCAATTCATTTGAGTGAAATAGGATGGGAGAAAGTGTGAAGTGAGAATAAAGCCTAGATAATTCTTATATCAAGCTTTATCATTTTAGGACTATATAAGGAAAAGATAACTGCAAAGAACTAAGGAAGCACAGTTACAGAGATTGGAGAGCCCAGCATGGTCAGGATTAGCACCCAGAACCTCTCACTCTTGGTATGACCCCTTTTCCATTATAAGGTGATGGTCTTGCTTGATTTTTGATCACTTTGTATATTTTCTTTTTTTTTGGTACCGGGGATTGAACTCAGGGGTACTTGACCACTGAGCCACATCCCCAGCCCTATTTTGTATTTTATTTAGAGACAGGGTCTCACTGAGTTGCTCAGGTCCTCGCAAAGTTGCTGAGGTTGGCTTTGAACTCGAGATCCTCCTGCCTCAGCCTCCCAAGCCGCTGGGTTACAGGTGCGAGCCACCACACCAAGCTGTGTATTTTCTGTAGAGGACATTCTTCATATATGTATGTTTGTGTGTGCTTATGTGTGTTCTTTATTGTGTGCTCTATGTACAGACATATGCATGCACACACATACATGTACACATTTCTACACATAAATCTAAGTGGCAAGTGACTAGGAAAAGAAGTAAGGTATACCTCTAATGTAAAAAAGTAAGACACTGAAAGACTATGACTGGTCTGCCACCTATCTACTCTCCCAGGGACATGGGTATATTTAATTTTGATGCTGTGGATCAGCCATCTGGAAGAAAACATACGTCTCCTTGCCCATCATCATTTTCACATTGTTTGTTAATCAAGTATTTTAATAATAATAAAAAAAAACCTTATGACTATGTCTTTCCCACAAGCAGAGCAGAATCAGAGCCCATAACAGGGCACCAGTGGGATAACACAAGGAATGAAGCATCTTGTTGCTTATGCTGCTATTGGTTAAGCATACTTACCAAAATCCTCCCAGGTCTGGGCCTGTTGGGATACACAGTGATGGACTTCTGATCTACTTTGTGTAAGAACCAGAGTGGTAGCTTTTTCTCTAAGCTGGTGTGAAGTTCCACCTAAAGTGTATTTTAGATATATTGACAGAATCATCAGTTAATGTCTGGAAATCTTACACTGTACAGAAGTCATCATGAGTACCGCAAAACGAAGACTGATTCCCGTGTCCTTATTTATGAACAGGAACTGGGCTGGCTAGGAACCTCAGTCCCTGGCTCAGGCATCTTCCCCCACCTTTGTCCCTCCCTCATCCACCCACAGGACAAGGGAAGCAATCTGCTGGGGCGGGGACAAGCTGTTAAGGGAATAATCCCATTTAGGTCAGCAGGTGTGCAGTCTTCAGGGACTGTGATCCACATTGGAGATATAAAGAAGAAACAAACAGTCTGTACTCCCGGGGCATTACAAGACTGCCAAATGTCACAGCTGGGGAGTGGAACGTATGAATGTAGAAGGGAGAGGAAGGAGTGCTTAACTGGGGGAACATAAAGGTAAGCAGTAAAAAAAATAGAACTAATGTGTCTAAGAGGGTTTGGTGAATTATTATGCTATGCTATCAGGTGCAAATGGTATAGTGAATAAATTTCTGCTTGGAAAGGTTTAATATTTTATATCACTTAATGCTCCTGCTTTGAGTTGTCATTTAGTTTGATGCTTTTTATTTTTAAACTTTCCTTTTGTGCTGGCCAACTTTATCTTTCACACTTTTTTATAACTCTTGGTGTCAGTTGCTTAAAAATGTTTATTGTAATTTCCATACAGTGAGATTTGCTTTCTAATCTATGACCATGTTTTTCAATACCTGGATATTTAGGCGATAGTCATAAGTGGTGAGATGGTAAGGACTTCACTGACCATACTGGTTAGAGTTGTAGCCCCCACGGCCTCCCACAAGACACTCACAGTCTGGCTCCTCTGCTATTTTTATAGTGCTTACCACCCCTAACTTCCTGTATGTTAGTTTCAGCTTCAAGAACAGCTATGTCTTCTTGTAGTTTGCTAACAACACCAGTTAGATATTTTCTTTGATTTTTTTCTATAATACTTCTCTGAGTTCCTTCTGTCCCCATGGGTCTTTAGGGCAATATTCCTTTCCCCTTGCCATATTTATTTTTTAGAGGCTACATGTTATTATTTATTTACTTGAAGTCAGTTTATTCAAGCCCTGAGCTTGCCAACAGAGAGCACGTGGTGTGTCAAAACCCTGTTCATATCTACATAGGAGCTACCAGATTGCCTCTCTCAAATATGGTCCTGGAGGGGTTGCAAGCAGAGGTTTCACAATTGATGCAAAGAATTGCTTTAAAATAACTCAGGGAAAAGAAGAGAAGGGCATCCTAGCTTTCAAGACAATGCTGTTGTTGATCCAAAACAAGGAACAAACAAGGTCTGAGGTTGTGTGCTGTTTGGCTTCAGGGACCAGAGTGAACACAATGTAGGATCACACTTTTCAACTCAGCCCTCCTAACACGGGACTTTCATGGGCTTTCCTAGAACACTTTGTCTAATGCTTTTGACTATATTATTCTTTTTATTTATTTCCCCTGGTGAGTAGTGTTAGGGCAGTTCAGAGCCACTGCTGGAATTTATCTATCCCCTCTCCTATCCATCTACCTCAAGACCTGAATTCCACCTTTCTTGGGGTCATAACCTACCATTATTAGTTCTTTCTTGTTCCAGTCTTTCCCCACTAAGACAAGATAACAGCAGATCACCTTAAATACCATTTTCGTTTTGTGAGAACTGATAATAACTCTACTCATTAACAAGATAACTCAAGTACTTTGCCATTTTCTGCCTTTTATTTCAAAGTGAGGGATTTTCTTTGCTGTTTTTGAGCAAAGCCCTCATCAGCTAGAACAACCTTATTACTCTCTCACATGAACCACAGTTCAGGTAAGGACGCCTCCTAACAGCACCACACCCATTTCCCCTAGTGATGCCTTGGGCCTTTGTGCCCACTGCCTCTCTCCTTCCTGGAACAGTCTCACTGCCTTTTTAGAGCCCACCATCTCTCAATGTGCACTCATGCCACTTCTGTATGTATTTTCTCTTAATTGTTTTTGCATTTGTTTTCTGTACCTGATAACCATTTCATTAATATATTTTTTGTTCTCTAGATGTCCCACAATCTCTGTACAATACAAGGCTAAGTCATATAGCATAAAGTTTAAGAACAGTTCTCAATTGAGTTTTGATCTTTCATTCTTCGAATGTGTAGTTGGTATAAGTAGGCACATCTTAATAAAGAGATAGATCACATCCCTTTATTTCCTCTGGGTTCTCACACTAAGTTGTAATGTGCAGTATACATATCATGTGCTGGAACATTGTTTTTTGAATAAAGTTATATTTTAGCAAGGGTTTTTCTTTCTCTTGAACTGGCCTAAGTTTCTAAGTGCATACATTCTACTGATTGTCTGATATTCTTCAAGCATCAAATATTCTCATTCCAATTTGAAATGTAAAGATAATACAATGAATGGCATAGAAATAACTGTGTTCTCTGATAGGAAATTACCTCACAAGATTCAGTAGATAAGCACCTATGCAAAAACCTTTGATTACAGCAAAATTTACATCAAGTTATCTAGAAAAATGACAGGAATATCACATAAGAACAAAAGCTTCATGGATAAAGTTAAAACATAAATATAAAACATGATGTGGGGACCCCATGATTCCATCTAAAATATCAGGAGCTCCTTTGAATGCATGGGCTGTGATAATACATCACACCTCACACCAGTGAGGTTCTTCGTTTAGCTACTTGCTGTATGTTTGGCCACATGTGCTCATAAAGAGGCTCAGGTAATGTCTACATTTCTCTGCTTAGATTGTTCTGAGACATTTTTCATCATTCTTAATAACTCTGACTATAGCAGCTACGCCAGAGAACATGTAAGCAGACATAGGATATACCTCTTCAGTTTGAGAAAATATCCATAATAAATATGGCTGTAAATATGTATTCTTGAAAAATCTGCTATTCTCATATGCAAATAATTATGACACTGTTCATTTCATAAATATATAAATAAATATAATACTTACCTGCATAGCAATCCTCTTCAAAGATGCGTGTTTCTGTACCTCAGCAATGTCACCAACTGCCAAACCGATCTGAAGTACAACACAAAATTTAATCATGGCACAACTAAAAATGCACTTCAGGTCTACCTTAGTCCATTCAGGCTTCTATAGCCAAATACCTCAGACTGAGTGCATTAGAAGCAGCATAAATGTTCACAGTTCTGGAGGCTGGGAAGTCTTCACAATGAAAGCACTAACTGATTCTGTGATTCCTCATAGGATGGGTTCCATGTGTTCTGACATGTTAGAGGGCAAAGAGTCCAACAAGCTTCTCACATCCTTTTTATACAGGCACAAATCCTATTCATGAGGACTCTGCAATCATATGCTAATCACCTCTTCAAAGACCCCTTCTAAGATTGTCACCTCATTGACAACGTGTCAGTGTTTAACTTTTGGAGGGGCATAACCACTCAGACCATAGCAAGGTCTCTCTGCCCAAAGTGGAGGAGTGGGCATGTGATCTACTAGCAATGGCTGTGTAATGCTTTGCTAATGTGCCTTACAGAGACCTGCAAGCCCCATATACCTTTGCAACAGTATTCAGTATTCATTGAATGTTTATCATGTGCCAAGTGCTGTCTTCAGTACAATAATCTTAACTGCTACCATAAAAATTTAAGACAAACAGATTAATCTGGAACCCATTTTAAGACAAAAATATATTCTTTTTGGAGAGGACAGGGATGATGTGATATAAAATGCAACTGGGGGTAGCCATGCAACATGATGGGAAACTTGAGGAGTTGAGTAACTCAGGCATGTAAAAGTGACTTGACCACATGGAAAAGTTAAAACATTAACCTGAAGGAATAAGTTTATATCTCACACAAGTTTGCACAAGAAGGTACAGTTCAGTTGTAGGTAAAATTCTGGTGAGAAATCCTTCTAGAAATCCATAACTAGATAGAATCAGGTGAGGGAAAGCTGTTGGTTCAGATCTATTCAATCTAATTAAATTGGCTCATTCTTTTATTTATTTTTTAGGTACTTAGTCCCTGTCTCTGCTGAGCTGGCATCCTGGATGCTGCACCAGAGAGGAAAAGCCAGTGACTGCTCTCAGGGAGATCAAAGTCCAGGAATCTCCAGAGATGAGCTCTGTCTGTCGGGTCATTGCTATATGTCTGCTGTTTTGTATACTATATGAATGAATGAACAGTGTGAGAATATATTCTAGAAATGGCAAACTGGCATTTAGAATAATACATGCTCAGCAAATAGGTCTTATTTGTCAGAATTTTTGTTTTAAATTAGCAAGTCTTTAGATGGGGGTTCTCTCCAAGTTACAGCAGCCCAAATCAAAACCGATCATCTCATACTTTTTTCTTCACACATTTAAGATGCTTGCCTGGGCTCTGAACACATCTCAGTTTAGGAGACACATAACAGATCAATTATCAACCTTTAATGGTTGTCATTCATTGGATGCCATTTTAAGTGTTTTGTTAGCTAATTTAATCTTCCCCAAATCCTTAGATTTTAGTAACTGTGATTTGTGTCCTCAAAACCATAATAACTCGCCAGGCGCAGTGGTGCACGCCTGTAATCCCAGTGACTCAGGAGGCTGAGGCAGGAGGATCGCGAGTTCAAAGCCAGCCTCAGCAACTTAGCGAGGCCCTGAGCAACTCAGTGAGGCCCTGTCTCTAAATAAAATACAAAATAGGGCTGGGGATGTGGCTCAGTGGTGGAGTGCCCCTGAGTTCAATCCCCGGTTCCAAAAAAAACCCCCAAAAAACAAAAACCACGATAACTCAAAGAGGAAAAACCCAATTCAGATTAAGTAATGGGGTGAGGGCATTGGTTAAGGAACTCTGACCAGAAGAGATGACACTTGAGCTGAGTTTTGAAGACTTAGAGTTAACCCTTGGTGGGATAGTTTTCCAGGCAAAAGGAAAAGCCTGTGCAGAGTCCAGAAGGCATGAAGGAAAGCAGGCACATTCCTGGGAAGGGCAAGACTTTGAGCAAGATCTGAGTAAGATCAAGATCACAAAGACCACTGGGCGTAGTGGTGCACGACTGTAATCCCAGTGCCTCAGGAGACTGAGGCTCATCCTCCTCAAGGGAGGATGGCGAGTTCAAAGTTAGCCTCGGCAACTTAGCAAGGCTCTAAGCAACTCAGTGAGATCCTGTCTCTACATAAAATATAAAAAAGGACTGGTTATGTGACTCAGTGGTTAAATGCCCCTGAGTTCAATCCCTGATACAAAAAAAAAAAAAAAATTAGGTGAACCCCTTTCAGGTTTTCATTAGCCATCTCTGTAGTGAAAATGTGTAGGAAGGACTGGAGAAGTGATACTAGGTAGAACTTCTTCAGACTATTCAGCAATTTAGAGAAGAACCATGAGGGTGCAAGCCAACTGGAGTAGACATAAGAGGCAAATAATTATGGTAAGAAATGAGGGAAAGTGATGGCGGGGATCAAGAATATCGTCTAACAATCTAAGACCAGTAGAAGATGTTACTGAGAGGCAGTAACAGATTTTGAAGGAAAGATGACTTCAGTCTTGGTTCTGTGGAGTTTGCTTTTTCCTTGGGACATGCAGGTTGAGATGCTCAGTGGGAGCTGGGTGTGTGAATCATCATTGTGTGAAGCTGCACTACTGCTGACCCAAATTATCTTGTGAATAATCATCTTCCCAAACAGAAGCCATTATAAGAGACAGTGGGCTTGTATCATTCTCTATGATTCCTAGTACTAGCCTTTATTTTTCAAGGATTAAAAAAAAACCCCTCTGGAATTGTATCAGATAAGTGAATCAAAACACTAAGGAGTCTGCATTCTTTCTTTCCCAATCTACTCCCTGTGGATTACACAGTCAGACTCTGAAAAGGCATGTAGAATGCATACATATGTGCACAAATGGATAAGGGTGAAACTATCCTCATCATGACACCTAAAATTTTTAGAGGTCCTGCAACCGGGATGCACTTTTGCCTGCATTAGCCAACATGCTCCTGATTTGAGAAAATTCTCTAGAAATCCCATGTGAAGAGCACTCTTCTGTCTTCTGAGGGTGTCTGGACTTTGACTTGGTTAGAGGTGACATCTGAATGCAGCCAACAGCCTCTGCAGGAGCCCCTGTTCCCTACTTGAATCTCTGGTCAATGAGTAAAGACAATACCACTCTTCAAAGGTCTTTGCCTAATCTCTGACACACTCCCCAACTCCAAAGAAGGCCATAATATCACCTGTATTATCTTATTCTACTTTCAGCTCTTTGCTCCACTTATCATCTCCATTAAATTATCCTGCATATTTATTTGTTATTACCTACTTTCTGATTGGTTTGTAATCATATTGATCTATTTTGTTCACCACTGTTTTCAAGAACCTGCAACAGTGCCTGGCATATAGTAGATTCTTAGCAATTATTTGTCAACTGAATGCACTCACTCTTGAACCTCTTGATGTCCCTGGTGTACCGCAGGTACTATGTATGTACTGAGTTAATAGATTTTGTAGTAGTCCTTTTTCCATTACTATGGTTTGGACCCCTAGACATCCATATGTAAAGGTCTGGTCCCCAGGGTGATGGAATTAAGAGATGCTGTGAACTTTAAAGAGGTGGGGCCTTGTGAGGAAGTCCTTAGGTCATTGGGGGCATGCCCTTAAAAGGGACTATGGGACCCCCACCCATACTCTTTCTCTCTCTCTCTCTGCTTTAGTTTGAGATGTTATTGTTTTGTTCCTATGTGTGCTCCCACCATTATATGCCACCCTCTGCTGCCCGCACAAGAATTGAGCCAGTGCCAATGCCATGCCTTTGAACCTCCAGAACTGGGAGCTAAACAAAGTTATTCTCTTTGTAAGTTACTTGCCTCAGGCATTTGTTGTAGCAACATGAAGCTAATACATCCAGTTCCTCCCCAGCAGAGGGAGATTAAAAAAGCTAAGAATAATTACTATGATCAACACAGAAAATACAAAAATAAACTACTTACAAGTAAATTCATGAGGACAATTGGGACAAACATTGTGAAGACAATAAGTTGGGCAAAGGACAGAACTGGATATGCCAATTCATTCCTCAAAAACGGTTCTAGGAAGGCATCTTGGTAATTGATATCTCCTAGCATCATGCTGAAGGTCTGGATTATGGAAAGGAATGGAGTGCTGAAGGCATCCTGAGAGAAGACAGACAGGCCAAAATGAAATGCAGAATGTATATCATGTACATGTATTTCCCGGAGAGTACAATGACAATAAAATAGAATCAGAATACTTTTTTAAAAGTCTTTTTTTTTAAAGTAGCTACTAAAATGTAGTAAGAAATATTAGTAAACTACAGAAAAATATCAAAAAGATCTTTTGTACACATATGACAAATTATTGTATATTTTAAGCAAACTTTTGATAATAGAAAACATTTCCTTTTCTACTTTTTTCTGCAGTAAATATTAAAAAGATATATCAAGATTAAAAAAAATATTGTTTATTTTCTAGGCAACTGAGATTTAAGTATAACTATAAATATTCACAGAGATGAAGTTAATTACTGATGCAACTGTCTCACCTGTAAATTCAGAAGGACATAAAAGCTGAGTCCAAATGCCAAAAGCAGGAAGACAGACACTACTGTAGACCTCAGCAACGTTTTCAAAATTACTTCCAACATAACAATGAAAATTCCACAATTTTCAAATCTAAAAAAATAAAAAAGTGTATTTATTCACTTTTGTGGTCAGAGTGTATTTCATTGAGTGACAATATTTATCATGAATTAAATCAGGTATAGGTTTCAGAGGTGAGATCATTTAGACCATTTTGAAAAAAAGACATGAAAATTCATGAATAATTAAGCCTTATTCAATGAGGCAGCTCACTGAATGACCTTTGTCCCCTTTTTGTTAATGTTTACCTTTATTATTTTACTACTTGAGCACTAGATGTTACTTCAACCAAAGTAGCAGAGAAAACCCTATAGCTCCCCAATATCAAGAAGAATGATGCTAAATGCTTGCTAAAGGAATTGTAGAAATAAATTTTGTGATGCACCAAGCAGGGATTGACTGAATGAGCTTGCTGAAGATCTCTTCCTGAAGACCCCTATTAATAACAGGGCACACAACACATGATTCACATTCAGCTATTCTCATGACCCCTTTTGTTTCTTCACCCCAGCACCCTGCATGGTGGAATGTTTGTATAGACAACCAGTGTGTCGTCTGGTCACTAGCTTGTGCTTCTCCTTTGCCAAAGATTACTTGCCAAAAGAGGGAATCACAGGATTTAAACTGTTACTACCCAGTATATACAAAAATCAAAACATCACATTGTATCTCACAAATACATATATAGATTGTGTGTCAATCAAAAAAATTTTTTTTTAATTTGAAAAGGACTTTTTCAGTCAGTTAAGTTCTCAGAGATATTGAAAAACTTGCCAAGGTCACTGACAATAACAGAACAAAAGGATCAACAGTTATGGAGCCTGACTTGAACCTTTCTGACACCCCAGGGCCACCAGTCTCACCAGGTCCTCTCCATGGAGCAAGATCACTGTGCTCCTGACACAGCAATGCAGATGGGACAATGGAAAATGCATGAACCCTGGAGTCAGAAGACAGGTTAAATAATTATGTCCTGACTTACTAGCAGAGATCTTCAGCAAGCTACTCACCTCCATGCTTTAACTTCTTTTATACAGTGCAATTAATGACATAAGGTTTATTCATTGTAAAAGCAATGTCAAATACATTTAACTCAACAACAGCAAATGTGATAAGTAGGGGGAAACTTTGGGCTTATTTTTTCACTTATTTTTAATACCACTTTTATTTCGCATACTGCTTATCATTTCATTTTGAACATTTTATCATTTAAAAGTAAATGCTTGTCAAATAATATCAAGTAAAAAAAGAACTGCCAGAACTTCTATTCTCATTACTCGACACATTTAATCTAGATTTCTCTAGACCAGTGATTCTTTTTTTTAAATTTTTTTTTTTAGTTGTAGATGGACACGATATCTTTATTTACTTATTTTCATGTGTGCTGAGGATCGAACCCAGTGCCTTACACATGTGAAGCAAGCACTCTACCACTGAGCTACAGCCTCAGCCCCTAGACCAATGGTTCTTGACAAGGCAGATTTGGCACTAAGAAGCATTTGGCAATGTCTGGATAGATCTGGGCTATCATAACTGGGATGGGGGTGGGTGCTACCAGTATCTAGTGGGTAGATTCAAGGGATGCTGACAAGCATTTTACAATACACAAGAGAGGTCCCCACACATATACACACAGAAAGAGAATTAACTGACCCAAAAGTTAAATAGCGCTGAGGTTGAAAGACCCTAGTCTATACTCTGAATTCCACAATCCCCTGTCTCTTCTTAATAGGATATAAAAAATACATATCTTCACATTTTAAAACTGGAAGAAAGGAATAAGTCCATTACAAATTTATATCATTTAAAATACTTTTGCATTTGATGTTAAAAATGTTTAAAAGGTGTAGGAATAATTCAAGACGACTTTACCTCTGAAGATACAATAAGAAGTTCATCCAATAGAAGTATATTGCAATTGCTCCACATTGCCACTGCATATACGCCGGCACATTAACAAATAAGGGTAGCACGAAAATGATGCTGGTTGTGTAGATAATCCATTCCAAGGCATTGTTATAATCCAAAAAGTAGTTCCTTTTCTGGGATTGGCAATAATGAACAAATATCACATACAGAAACGTGTATCTTGTGGATACACACATGTGCATGTGAGTGTGCACACACATAAATATACATATCTAATATGACCAAGGAGTCACTTCCTGCCATCCTGGGTTGCTTTAGAGCCCCTGGGCTCCTGAGGTATGCATCAGTGCTGGCGATGGCCCAGAGTTATCAGTTGACCTGGTGCAATGAGAGTCTGATGTCTAAGAAAATACTGTAAGTTTGGGGGCTTACCCTGCAGAGTCCATTCTATCAAATAAGGTAACTTCTAAGGCACGAGTTGGTTTAATAATTTCTGAGATCTTTGTGTCCATATAATAGGAACACATGGCTCTCTCTGGATACTTATAAACTATGTCCGCCTCTAAAGAGGTTTGAGACCTTCATTGAGATTTCACCAGAACATGAGAAAAAAATCATAATGGTATTTTTAAAAGACTTCACATTTGGGGCATTAAATTTCATGTAGGGTAGACCATCAGTAAGAAAATGTGGAGTGAAATCTGTCAGAATATATAAACTTAATAGTTCAATTTAAACTCTAATCTGCAATTTTCATTAAAAAAACGAAAAAAATGACAAAAGAGATTAAGTTATATGCCTCAAATCACTTAAGGTGAAGTAGAACAAGATAGTCTCTCAGAATTTTGAAAATTTACTTAAAGTATAAAAATGGAAGTCTTTGTAATGTATAACTAATTAAATGCAAAGCGTCATTATTATCATCATTCTTCACTGCAAACATCTGTGCATGCAGAGACACAATGCAACAAAGAAAATTTTCACAGAAACAGAGGTGCTGTATCAGAACTACATGACTTATAAAATAATATTCAAAAAACAACCCATAAAAACACAAATAATGAAAGACTAAACTTGTACATAGAAATAAAGGACCCAAGCCATTTATCAATCAAACCAAGGACCTGTAGATCATTTGCACAATACTTGGGTCTGATCTCAACTTTATTACCATTTGAAAATATAAAGTGCAACGTAAAATAATATGTCATAAAAATTTTCCAATTTTTATTATAACTTGAAATGTTATCCAATAAAGAAAGCATCTCTATTAGGGAAAGAATTCAAACAGAGAACCATTTGAGTCTTAAGCCAGATAAATTCTTTGTAAATGATGACATTTAAAATGATCAAATTCAAATCTAATTATTATTTTAACAAAACATTAAAAATGATATAGGAGAGAACACATGAAAGTTATTCATAATGATTATTTGTAGCCAGTCAGATTCATCTGGATCAGTAAAAATCAAACATCTTTTTTTCAGATACATCGAGTGGATACTGACCTTACCTGAAATCATGTACTTTTGAAAAGTTTCTGCTTATTTTAAAAGTCTACATTAGCCAAGCTATATGATTTTATTATGACATCACACTGTTCCAATAATTGCTTATCAAGAAGTGTATGTATATTAAAATATTTGCAAATTTAGAGATATAAAACGTGTTATGTACCTGTTGGAAAATCTGTGCCACTTCTTTGCAATATCCAAATATACTTGATAAAAAAACTAAAATCATACAAACTTGTATAGCATATGAGTTCTGAAATGAAAAATGTGCAAGACAAATAGTTATGAAGGATATAAAATAAAATAGCATTTTAGTGGTTTCATAATTTCCCACTACTAAATATTTATTTCATTTTGTTTGTTTCATTTGTATGTACTGTCCACATTTGAATTAAACAGAAGATCATTGTGATGCCAATATTCATCTCATTTAGGTGAGATGATACATGCTTATTTCATATTGTTCTTATTAAGAGAGGCTCAAAAATTACCAATTAAATCTAAAGGATTACAAATTTGCAGACCTCTACTTTTTTAAAAATCATGGTAAAATATACATAACATAAATTTGCTCATTTAAAAACCTTACGTTTTACATATACATTTACATTTTAAGGCATACAGTTCCATGGCATGAAGCACATTCATAATCTTATACCATCATCACCACTATCTAGTTCTATAACTTTTTCAGTCCCAAATGGAAATCTTGTGACCATTAAGCATCTCTCCCCATTTCACCCTCTCTGTTGTCCCTGACAATCACAAATCTGCTATTATATAGACATATATTAAAGTATTGCATTTCAGCATTCAAGCTAGATCATATATATCAATTCCTTTTAAATTAGTTACAAAATCATTTACTGATCTATCATATTCCTTCTCAATTCTACAAAGAATTTTTGAAGAAATTCACACCATATACAAAGTCCATAGGGTATTTACAATGTCAAAATCCTGATGTTTCAGATTTATTATGGGGGTAGTATGACTAAGGAAAAAATACATTTTTAATTCTTTATTTGAAAGAGTTGAAGTTAGAAAATACCGTAGTGTCTAATATTTCCAAGTGATCACTAGTTTCATTGATGATTCCAGTTGAGTTGAAAGCCATTCCTGGCTTTATATTTATAACTAGAAGGGTCATAGGTATGAGACCAAGACAGTAAGATCCTAGGTTCATCATATGGGCTCTAAATCCATAGGCACACCTACAAATAAATAAGCAAAAATAATTGAGTCATTTCAAACAAAGATATCTACTCAGGATACCTGTAGGAAAAGGCCTTAAAATCTCTCTCAGAAATCTATTTGGTAAATTAACTGAATTTTAGAACCAAAAACATCTTCTAATTTACTGTCTTCATTTTCAGAGATGGAATCTCAACTTTTGAGCAAATTCTGACTCATTTAAAGTTTCCCCAGTTAATGGAAGAGCAGAGACTTCAGCCCATATGATCTGACTGCAGGTTGAGTGTTTTCCCCTAGAACACACCTCTCACTTCATTGTCAGCTAACTGCAGGATCCACATACTTCTTCATGTCTTAGAAAAAAATTTCCTCTCACTCCTCAAATATTTCATTCAGTGTCAAATGTGTAAAATGTCAGCATTTTAGTGCCAAAATTTGCCATTGATAATTCTTTTTCAAATTATAAAACATTAACATCAAAAACATTAAAATAGTATTAAAATAATGGCTTGGAGGGGCTTGACTAGATTTAATAGGTCCCTTATTTTAAAAAGAAATACTGTTCAATACCTACCATTTCATAAGTAAATATTCTTTACACACAGGATGGTTGAGAAGTTCTATACGGTTATGTTGTACCATGACCTAAGAAAAAAGAAAACAGGAATAAAATACAATCATATTAAACAAGTAAGCATAAAATTGAGCTTTTTTTTAGTTTTATAACTTTATTTTAATATTAAAGTAATATTTTCTTATTCTAGAAAATTTGAAAAAATCAAAAAAATGTCAAAAGAAGTTTAAATACAAGGGAAAGAATCATTTATACAGGTGCAACTATTTGATTCAATCTGTCTCTTTTGATTTCTGACTAGCTGAAAAAGCATGAGATTTATAATCTTATACAGAGTTACACAAGAAAGGACTTTAAAGATAAATTAGCAAGGAATGCATCTTCACTTCTTAAACAAAATTTACCCCTTTTTTCTAGAAGGATTGTAGATAGTAGAAAACACATAAATAGAAGTTAAAATCATCTATAAATCATAGGTTTTCATAAACATTATTAGGTACAATGACTATGTTTTTAAAAATTATTTTTGCATTATCCAAGAAATGCACAGATCAACTGATGTAATCAATAAGGCAGAATAGGAAGACTCAGACTGTCCTTCCTTCATAAAGACACTGAATTAACAATACATGAACCACTGTCTTTGAGCAATCCAGAACCCAGTTAGGAGTTCTCTATCTGAGATGGGCATTAAGCAGAAAAACCATGTTATAATAGGAGGAGAATTCATGGCATTTGCTTGTCAAAGTCCCTTCTGGTAGAGTGCAGTGCCTATTAGAATAAACTCTCAACTCCTACTTCTCTCCAGTGAGAGAGAAAGAAGGTGAAATGTACATCCAATGTTCTGACCTTTTGGAGCTTCCCCACATAATGATTTTTACTTAGCCTAAATCTGAGCACTGACAGGAATGGGCAACAGGAGGGTGATCCTGAATGCAAAGTAGATCACTGGGGCTTGGACTAGCACCAGAGGCTGCAGCATCAAAAAGAGACTTTAGGCAATGCTTTGGCATTGTAGCTTTAGCATAATGGCTAAAGCCATGAGGAGGCAAACCTTATCAACAGAAGATCATATACATGGGGCTGGGGTTATAGCTTAGTGGTAGAGCCCCTGCCTAGCATGTGTGGAACACTGGGTTCGATCCCTAGCACCACATAAGTAAGTAAGTAAATAAATAAATAAATAAATAAATAAATAGTAGTATGACCATCTACAACTAAAGGCTTATGACAGAATCTCTAGTTGGGTTGACTGGAGAAGAACCTCTCTGTGCAAAGTCAGACTGTAAAGATTGAGAGAGGTAACCAATTTTTATTTTCAAATGCCAACTTTCAACAAAGATAACAAGGCATACAAAGAAACAGAGAAACATGACCTAATTAAAGAAATAAACTCTCTAGAAATCAACCTAAAGAAACAGGTTTATGAATTATCACATACATCATTATAAGGATGCTTAATAAAGCAAAAGAGAACAAATAGACAAAGAAATCAGGAGGATTATACAAAAACAAAATGACAACATCATCAATGATATGGAAACTATGAAGAAGAACCAAACAGAAATTTTGGAGCTGAAGAATACAATGACTGGGATGAAAAATTCACTAAAGGAGTTCAACAGTAGACTTGAACAGGTAGAAAAAAGAATCAGGAAAGTCAAAGATAGGCCATTTAAAACTAACGAGTAAGAGGAACAAATTTAAAAAAATGAAAAGTGAGAAAAGCTTAAGGTTCAAGGAATATAAGGTACATAATCAAGCAGAAAAACATAGGCATTATGGAAGACCCTGAAAAAAAGAAGAAAAGGGTTAGAGAGCTTACTTGAAGAAATAGTAGTTGGAAATTCCCCAAATCTGAGAAGAGAAGTAAACAATCACATTCAAGAAGCTCAAAGAGCTTCAAATAGCATAAATCCAAAGACACCTAACCTGAGACACATAATAAAACTGCCAAAAGTTATAGACAGGAGACTTGAAGTCAGCAGGTTGTTCATCACATATAAAGCAGTTCCAATAAGATTATCAGAAAATTTCTCATCAAAAACCTTGCAGTCTAGAAGGAAGTGCGGGAATATGTTAAAAATGCTGAAAGAATGAAATGCCAACTAAGAATGCTGCAACTGGTAAAATGGTATTTCAAAAACTAAGGATGGATTGCAACTTTCCTGGACAAACAAAAGTTGAGGGAGTTCATAACACTGAAGGGAGTTCTTCTAGTTGGAATAAATGGATGACAAATAGCAACACAAAATCACAAAATCATACCAAAATATAACTGCCTGGTAATAAAAAATAATAGTTAATTATGGAACCATACAGCATTATAATACAGGCAAATAAACCACTATTAAATCTGGCTTAGATCTTAAAAAATACAATAGTATAAGAATTAACTACGAATTTATCATAATACATATGTGATATAATAAAAGGTAATTTGTATCTTCAAGAATGTAAAGTGTTTAAAATACTGGAACACCAAGCTAAGAACATGGTTCTCACCACACTAAGCCTCACTCCATTTTCCCAGGGGTATCATCACCGTTAACTTATTTTGCATTCTTGAATCCTTTTCTGTATTTCTAGTATAAATTTGCATGTGCAAAAACTCACATATAACTATAGAAAAAGAATTATTTTGTATTTATGTTTTAATTTAAACTATGTCTTCAGCTTGCCTTTTTATTCAACAACATGACCTAGAAACACATCAAAGCTAAGCAATTACTCAAGAATATTGTTTTAAAATGCTGCTTAATATTCCATTGTATAGACACAGTAGTTTCTTTAGTCCTTCCCTGATTGATAGACACTACTATAATTTCACATTTTATAATTTGAAATGAAGTAGCCATGATGATTTGCTTAGGCCTTGGAGAACTTTTATAATTAAATAACTCATCTCATTTACAGAAAATTCTCAGCCACTATCTCTTTAGTTCTCTCTCTGTCTTTCAAAAATTCCATCATTCTGGAACAAAAGATAGAGATAAAATTTTTAGTTTTAGCACTTTTATGTAAATTTTGATTTGTTTGTACTTTCCAAAATTATTCTACCAAACAATTTATAGATTTTGGATGGAAGACCCACTCAGCGTTTTGAAAAATTCACTATGATTCTTATCAGAACCACATTAGACCAATATTTCTTCAATCTTAGTGTTCATACTAATCTTCTGAGAAGCTTATTTCAAAGCAATATTTCAACCATCCATCTCCAAACAGTCTGAGTCAGTAGGTCAAAGATAGGTTTCAGGAATGTTCATTTTAATAATCACTACATTCACTCTGATACAAGCAGCCAGAAATTCCAGTTTTAAGAAATACTAGTGTGATGACAATAACTGAATATTTTTAGGATCACTGTTTTTCTTTTAAATTTAATTTCAATTTTTTGAAAGGAAAATTGCAATATTTATAATCAATTTTCCGAAACAAGTAAAGAGCCTTTGTTGCAAATATTCACTATGTGTTGAAGGGCAAGTGGAGCCCATAAAGCTACAAAAATAGCTATTCTTGGAAAAATAAGAATCAGACAGGATCTAACTATTGTTTTTCAAACCTCACCTAAATTTCCATGTAGATATGAAATATCTATTTAAAATTATTTGTTTTTCTAAGTTCAAGGTAAACATGAAAAAAAATCCTTATAAGAATAGTTTGCCTAAATTATTACTAATATTTAAAAACACTACACTAGAGACATGTATAGATATTTGTTTTCCATGTGTTTTAGTTAAAAACAATCCTATTGTTGCCTCCCAAGTGTTTAAAATGTTTTAAGCCAGTGACAAATGGGATAAATCTACCACTTTAAGCAAATAAGCACATTGTAGGCTTAAATACCACCCAAATTAAATATAAGACTTGAAATATCAACACATTTATGGCTATGATAATGGAGTGTTTTAAGGGGTCCCACTCTGCATGTACCATTAATGAAATAGCCTCCCACCAGCTCATCTGTGTTAATCTTAGTACCCAATTTTATGTGCCCCCCCCAAATAGTGCATCTAGACTTTTAGTCTTCTGTGCACAATAATTTGCCATTTCAGACTAGCCACTCTTCCTGAAGAACCCCACTCGGCTCACTTGTAACTATGAGGTTTGCTGAGCTATGAAGCACTACAATCATGTACTGATGAGACACTAAGTAGTGAGTGCATTTATTTGAAAGAGTTTGTTTCATATAAATCAGACTATGTCCATTGTTATATAGAGTATATTTCTTTTTAGATCCTATATAGATTTTACTTCCCCCATTCTCATTCTGGTGGAGGAGACAATGAAGAATTTTCTTTCAGACAGAACAGCATATACATACAAAAATGTTTTCTTAGTATCACTATAGTATAATACTACTTAGTCACTTGGTTATTGATTCTGCCCTATAATATCAACTGCAAAACATGACATACTCTAGCAGAGCTAAAATCCCTTTGCTGTCACCAGCACTGAGGGCATGAAGTCCCCACATAAACTCCCCAAACAGGTGCAGCCTTCACATTTGAAGTGCTTAGTGATTCTTCTATATTTCACAGTATTATGATCTGTACCAAAGGATTCCATGTAGGGCAATGAATTTATTTAAAGTGAATGAAAATTCTTCATTGATTTAGACCAGTGTCCTCCAATAGAACCTTTGCAGTAATGGCAACATTTTATATCTGAAATGTAGGTAATGAAATTGAAAAGAAATTTATTTAATTTTAACTAATTTGTATTTAAGTAGCCAAAAGTGACTAGCTACCATATCAGACAGCACATATCTAGACGCTTTTTTTGTTTTTGTTTTGCATGCACAAAATGTTAACTTGTTGCCAATATTCATATAAGCCTGGAATGTTACCACATGGCAACAATTTGTTGAAACTAGTAGCCACTGTCCTTTCAACTGGGAGCTCACATTACTTCACTGTTACCTGTTTTCTCTGCATAAATTCTGACCCTTGATAGACAGCATTGGGTTACAGGCATGGCCTTAACTGTTTCACTGGCTAGAAATTTTGGAATAAGAGCTTGTTTAGAGCAAGCCTTGGAAAGTCATGTGTGTACAGCATCATCCAGGTTGGATTTATTTCTCTGGAAGAATCTGAGCCTCTGGAGGGTCACAGTTTATCTTAGAATCCAGCTACTGTCTGATCTTGGAAACTGTGGCTATAAAATGTCACACTCTGCATTTTCCTGTGGTTTAAACTGGAGGAAATTCTTGAATATTTAAGTGGACAGAGGTGGGGAATAAACACTAAATGTGTTGTCCGAGTTTTATTTGATTCTACATTGGGTCAAGTCTTATGTGACCATTCACACTGAAGTGTGAAACTTTAAGTCAATGACATTTTAGCAATGGCAGAAAATAACTATTTTCTTCATTAAGAAATAAAGGATTAGATCACATGGCCGACACAGACATTGAAATGTAAACAAAGAAACTACCTAGAAAATGAAAATATCAGACTTACGTTGAGGGTTGAAAGAGGCTCATATATAACATCCTGTACTGGTGTTGTTTTTTTGGTTAATTCCAGTGGACACTGAAGATATTTGAAATTGTACTCAATCTGTAGAAGGCAAATTTTTAGAAAAAAATTACAGTTACTCTGTTATAGATCCCAAAAGCAGCTCTTCACAAATCAAATATGTCTACAATTCTACTAAAAATTAACTGATGCTAACAAAGGTGAGTCATTTCAATAGAGAAAAGAAAATTAAATTATTATATATTAATTACAAAAAATATTATGGAAAGCTATTATTTGATTGCTTTAGTCATGGAAAAAGTCATAGTCATGGAAAAAGAAGAATTTAAAAAAAATCATTTAAATGTTTTAGACCTTCATTCTTTTTTTTATTTTTTTAAAATATTTTTTTAGTTGTCAATGAATCTTTTATTTTATTTAGTGTACATGGTGCTGGAGGATCGAACCCAGTGCCTCACGCATGCTGGGCAAGCCCTCTACCACTGAGCCACAACTCCAGCCCTAGACCTTGATTCTTAACACAAAACCACCTAAAAAATAACATTAAATGATGCTATTAGAAACCCTTAAAATATTTGGGGAAAAGTATAAGAGGAAGATTCTCTCAAGTAGAAAATACAGTAATATGACAAACGAAAACAATACTTACTATTCACAATTGAATACCAAACAATAATAGCATTGTTTTTAATATTCTCCAAAGAATTTTAATAAAATAAATTCAACTTATCATGATAAAATAAACTTACGTGGTAGTCTCGGCAAGACTTATCTTCTGTGGAAGGTATCATACAGAAATCTAAAAGAACCTTCAAGAGAGAAAAAACAGTTGAGACATTGGAGCAGTGGGTAACATATAAAAATTTTATATAAGGATTTTGTATATTTCTAAAACAGCACACAAAAATATTCTCCCTTCCTTTTCTGTCTTTCTCTCACATTAAGGATAAGTTATAATCCATGTCATTCAAGAACAAGATTTAAAATACAAAATGTCACAACTACCTCTGCATGATTCAGAATTATCAGATGATTCATAAAAAAATAACACATGCTTGAGAATGAAATTGCTACTTCATTAGTTTTGTCTAAAATTAGAAGCTTGACACTTCTAAGCCAACTGGTCAACCCCACTTGGGTGACTTGAGAGTAGTGGGTTGGACTGTGCCCTGAGGGAGGAAACAGAGTCTCCGGTGCCAGAGGGCCTTAGAAAATTCCATGGAAGGCTCTGTTGGTGAGTAGAGAGCAGTATTGAGTCAGAATAGACATTATGAAAAATAAAACAAAATTAGTTAGTAGTGGTATCACCAGAATGAGAGAGGCAGGTCTAGTTGCTACAGTTTGAAAACTTTGTAATAATCAGCAAAATAATAGGCAAAATAAAGGACGAACATCCTTGAAGTGTGGGGTGGAGATTTGTAAGAGCAACTTTTCAGAAATGTATAAGTAATTCAAATGCATGATATGAGGCTAATCTAAGAAAACTTCAAGCTTCTCAATATTATTGAAAATATTCATAACACAAAAATAATGAGTCATTATAAAAAAAACTAGGTAATACATAGACAAATAAAGATGGGAAAAGATCATTATCCCATAACAAACAATTTTTATTAGTATTTTGGCATCGATGCTTTTGTTTTCCATAGGTCAAAATTTATAACATATATTTTTACTATTATAAATAATGCCACAGGAAGCATAATATATAAATCTGTCTATACCTCTGATTATTCAATAATATAGATTTTAACAATTATAATTACTGAGTGTGAAAGTCTGAGACAGTTTTTAACCCTAAATACCGATGTGCCCTTTAATGAAATTTACATACGTAAAAAATTAATCTGCATGCCATTAGTGTACTGGAATGGCTCTTCCATTAGATATCAAAAAGAAAAATGCATACTCAGCACTTGGCACACAGTAAATGTTTATTGAAAAAATAAAAACAGTAAGTGTTAGTAGTAGTACTAGTAACAACCATAGAAACATTAGAAAACAGTAGTAAACACATTATCATCAACCATGATCCTAAACACTTTATTTATTTTATCTGTTTTTTGGTTTTTTGCAATCACTTTGAAAGATCAGTATTAGCATCACTGTCTTATTAGATAAAGAAAATAGAAAATGAAATTCAGGAGGGTGCAGTGACCTGCCTAAAGCAGCACAGCTAGGGGTAGAACCAGGGTTATGTCCCAGGGCTTCCAGACCCTAAATCTGGTCCTCTCCCCCCAGTGCACTTTGTCTTACTGCTTCCACAAGTACTCTGACATATTTTCCCTTATAAAAATTAGGTCTTCATATTTTTATGGGAAGCCAGATAACCAGATCCTTAAGAAAAGCATCTCTGTTGTGATTGTTAGCAACTAATGCAAATTTGAAGCAATAATAACCTGCATGAAAAACAAAACATATCCAGAGCTTTTATTCATCTGACACATACCACTTCTTAGTCTCTGCTCTAGACTTGGATCATTTGAAGAAAAAAAAATCTGTTTACTCTATTTTCCCACATTATACATAATAACTTATAGGATTCTTTAATGCACATAGGTCTTCATTAAATACTGTTGGCTTCTTTCCCTTAGAGTTTATAGAAAATCTTTATTTCCCTTAGAGTTTACAGAAAACCTTTAAAGATGGCAAATAATCTTATGGGTATACATGGCACACGTATACCCATAAGATTTTTGCTTTGGCGAGCTTACCTTCATGCACTCAGGGAGGTATTCTACCATTTCTGTGATTGGACATTTATTGCTTGGAGAATGATGAGTAAAAACCTGGAGGCATTCATCCCATCTGTAGAGACAGACACAAGTCTTTATCCTTCTTCTCTGCACAACAATGAAACTCAAGATGAGATTTTCAGGATAAACCTAACTTTAAGGTTATTCTTGAAAGGTACTGGCTGCCCGTTGGTTCCAGTGGAGCCCATGTGTGAACCATGATCAATCCTTTATAGGATCTTTAGTAATAGAAATTAGGAATGAGGGCAAATTCCAGAATGGCTGTTGTTATAATCATTGTTCTTTCTTTAAATGTCTTCTGAAGAAGGCAGGTCTTTATCTTCTTTTTCTCCTGAAGTCATGAAAAGATATTTTCAGACCTGATCATGTTGGCTAGAGATATTCATATTTGAATACATACATCAGCAACTTGGTTTCTCTCTCTCTCTCTCTCTCTCTTTCTCTCACACACACACACACACACACACACACACACTGAATTAAACTACAAAATGATATGTTAGATATATTAAAAAGCATAGGCTCTGTCAGAACATTACAGAGTTTACCCGTTTTCTTCAACACCATCCAGTTGGATGGAATAAGAAGGTGCTTATGATATCAAGGAAAAAACTAAATCTCGAACATGAAGCAAAGAGAGTCCATTGATTTCCAAGATCCTATAAAGTGATGAGAGTCTGATTCTAAAAACAACTCACATTTTCTTTTACCCCTATAGGTAAAGTCCATTTGGAATATCTGCATTATTAACATGGAACTTCTGGTTCTACACTTCTGTTGACTGATGTTTCAAAGGAAATAGGTGCTAAGATTTCCCATGCTGAAAACACAGGCTCCTCTGCCTTGGATATGAACTCGATCACTTCTGTGTCCACTATTGGGTGACATGGACCCTGATACATATCTTGATGACATAGAAAAGTTATGTTTCAGAGGTGGAAAAACTATCCTCTAACTTCATAATTAAAACTCCTTAGAGTATGGTTTAAAAACTTATAACCACAAAAGATAATGTGTTAAGGAAAAATTCACTAGATGGCACTGGTAACCTTAGGGAATTTCTTTTGCCAACACCTATCTAGTTTTGGAGTGGAGTTGGCAAGAGTGTTGTCAGGCAGGTTCAGATGGGGCAGGGAAGAGTTGGCCTGACAATGCCCATGGTGCCACTTCCTGGGAATCCTTGGATCCTTGAGTCTCACAAGGACTACCACGGTGGCATTATGTTCCCATACTTAACGTTTATAGAAGTGAAAATGGAAAATCAGAGGGTGAAGTAATGTGCCTGTCCTCACCCAAAAGCTTCATTAATAATTATGCAAACAACTGACATTTTAATACATCAACTAAAGTCTGAGAGCCATTTTTCTTGCATGTTTTTTCTCCATCTGTGAATCATCCCTGATGCCACAGGACGCTGCCTAACAGTGGATAGGAAGCCATTGTACCTTTTGCTCCTGATGGTTGTGAGCACCACCTCCTTCCTCTTGTTGTGAAGCGCGATGTGCAAAAAAGAGGCCTGCTGCTTGTTCAGGACAATGTCGGCGTCGTGGCTCAGAAGCAGCGCCACAGCCTTGGCGTGCCCTTCACGGGCAGCAAAGTGCAGTGCGGTGTTCTGTAATAGAAAACAGAATACAGAAAACATGGTGATGTTGGCTGGTCATCCTGGGGCCATCCTATTGCCTTGTTTCATTGTTGAATTGCTTAAAGAAAAGTAATCAATCAAGCGTATGACTTAATACCAGAAAACGCAAATTTAAAACTGGTATTCAGAATCAAGCTCCAAAATAATGTTTATCACTCAAACATGGTGTGCTGTGTGAATTTCAAGAGGTGTGTGTGTGTGTGTGTGTGCATGTGTGTGTGTGTATTGCTTTTGTAGTGGGATGATTCCACAAGGACAAAGGAGAAGCTTTGAAGGTAAAGATGTTATATGAACAAAGAAGAAAATAATCCCGGGAAATTTAACTTCTAGTTGGGCTGTGGTTTCCAGAGTTGGCATTTCACAAGGTCATCAAATTAACAAAAAAAAAAAAAAAATCAGAGATTCTTACAAGGTTGACATTTTTAGTCTTCCCATTTCAAGACTTTTTCTTTTTTTTTTTTTAAATGAGTGATCTTCTATCTCCATCATTTCAAGAACAAATGTATATTTCAATACTTACTCTCCACAAAAGGAGAAAGAACAGAATAGCACAATACAGGAGAGTTCGTATTATACTTCAAAATAATACACTCACCCCTGATCTCTTCTTTTTTCTGGGTTGACTAGGGAGTAGTGAACTCTTTATCATCAGATCACAGTGGCCCTGGACAGGCCTCTGTGACACTGGAGGAGTGGCCTCAACATGCACCCACCCTTTAATGTCCTTCTATTTCTGTTCCCCTTGTTCTCATTCCTCACTCCAATAGTCTATTTGTTAAAAATTCAATAAAAGGCTAGTGATAGAGCATGGCTAAGAGCATGGCTTTCCTGCAATTCCAGAATGCTCTTCTAGCATGATTTTGAGTTGGTATGAGGAAACTGGACATACCCCTTCTTCATCTAGCCGGTCTGTACACTTCAAATTCGTATCGAGAATGACCTTCATGGTCTGAGTGTACCCGCCCATGGAAGCATGATGCAAAGCTGTCCAGCCATTGTGGTCACTGTTGAAGAGTCAAGAAAAGACATGTGCACACACTTTGTATCACCGAAATGTGGGAAGGATGCCATTGTGCTCATCATTAGTAGATCTGATAACAAAAAGCATCATCTAGATCTAATAACTCAATATTTAGCATATAACATATGAGATAAATTTGAAGCCCAGAGGTCTTAAACATTCTTTCTGTAATGTGATTCACATGAATAATTTAGTTAGTGGAATAAAATATAAATGATACAAACATATTACCAAACAGTTGGGGTTGGGGAAATCACAAGCATATCTTTCTCATACATATTTTTTTCAAAACTATGATATGATCATACATTCTATTTTCAATCTTATTTCCTTGAACGCTTAACCAAAAAATGCTCCATGATGGTGGTATTAGTATTCATAGTCCATACCTATTGCTAATAAAATAATAACAACCCATGACTATAACATATTTAGCTTAGTTTCACTTAGGCTTCTAAGCATTCAGGTCTGTATCTGTGTTATCAAAGACATTCATTCAATCCCTTTGAAACTGTTTGTCCTTTTTCACAGAAATTCAAGATTTAAATATAATGCTGTCTTGTCATATTAGTAATACTTTCCCAAATTAGACATAGGGGGGAAAATCCTGACACAATTTAATTGCAGTGCTGATGAGCAGCTGTCTGGGATGCAAGAGTCACCTTGCTATGTTGGTAACAATGTAATTAAGAAATGACTCTTGGCCTGAGTTCATGTGGATCCCCTTGGCATATCTGCCACTCAGTGTCCCTTGAAAACAGGAAGAAACTGAGCAAAGCATTCAGTTTAGAGCTGTGACACTAATCTGCTGGCATCTGTCTTCTGATGAAGAGATGTGTTTTTGAACGATAGACTAATGAGTGCTTGCTAACTACAGCTTTAGTGCAATTAGAAGATAGCTCATGGCACCTCTGTAAATGTTTCTAGGTTTTTTTTTCTTTTTACAAAAATGTCATTCAATCATGGCACATACACTTACATATTTTGACTTGGTTTTGCTTCTTGTGTTATATTTCCTTTAAGTATAAAGAGATTCAGTTCATTCTTAATGTTTCCTATTATCACTTTTTATGCCCATCATTTATTAGGTTGAATGAAGAGTAAGTCCTTTAAATGTGTATGACTTGTGTTTGTGTGTGTATAAACTCACATGCACACACACATACACAGTGCAGTTTTGAATCTACATAAGGAGACGGCAACATGATGAAATAAAATAGGGAAATGTATTTCAAAGGTTCTCAGAAATGGTTACAACTCCATAAACTTCAATATCTTCACTTGTCAACTGAGGATAATACTGAACTTCCTTTTAATATTTGAGAAGCTATACATGTTTTGAGGATTAAATAAGATTAATAAAACTACTTACTGAGATACAAAGTTAGATGCTATAATTAAAATATAACAGAAAAGCAGTTCAAAAATAAAGCAACATTCCAATCATATGGACTTACCTGAGAAATAATGCACCTTTTTTCAGAAGAAGTTGAACTACTTTATCATGTCCATTTTTGGCTGCCAGGTGGAGAGGAGTCATTCCGTGAAGGTCGCCTTCATTCAAGAGCCTTGTATCACTTATGTCTTGCAGGAGCCTCTGACAGGTGTTGATACGCCCATAACTTGAAAAAGATAGGTTACATATTTTCAAAAAAGCATTAAACGGAAAGAAGATATACTTATATGGGGTGTAGATTGATACTCACCTGGCTGCAAAATGCAAGGGTGACTTCTTATCTTTGCTTTTGGAATGAATGGATACATTGAAGCCAAGCAAGTTATTTACAGAGACAGGGACTCCCTGTCTACATGCATAATGTAGAGGAGTACACCCATCATTGTCTTCATCCATGACCAGCTCCTTGATATGCTGCATCTATGGAAAAATGAACATTGTACATATAACTCTGCTATTTCGCCAATATAGTATTTTGCAAACGATTCCATAGGATATTATTTTCTAACAAGGATAAATGCACATTCCTCAAGGGAAAAAGTATAAACCTTATTAAGGGTACTAGAGCAAATTAAAGATGGGTGAATTCTCATGCTGCTATATTAAAAGTTATGTATAACGTACCAATGCTGCCATATTAAAGACTCTGAGAAGACCTGCAAATAGGAAAATGCACTTAACGGTTTTATGAGCATTTTCCTGACATATTTGACACTCCCCTCTCTGATCCTCTCCTCATTATTTTCCCAAATAATACATAAGAGTTTAATGTGTTCTGTTGGGCAAAAGGGGTAGGATGTTAAACATAGGTTTACTTTTTCTTTCATAATAAACAAGAATGGCAATCAAGTCACAGTCCAATTATTAAGCACCTTTGTTATTTTTTGTTAAAACATTCAAGGACATAAATATATATATTCTTGATTCTTTATTAAAGGTAGTGACAACCTGAAAATCTTTATTGTAAAAATATGGCACACTTCACATGAATCTAATATTCACTCAGTAAATATGAGTTGGTTAATGTAAATATGGAGATCATGCTTTTAGCTGTCATCAGTGAGTGAGGTGTGTTACACAGTTTTCTTCATTGCTGATGGAGCATGGCTAGTGCACTCACATACTTGGATTTTCCACTGATATGTAATTCATAATGGTGGAAGAGCGAAGGAAATATGACCAATTATGTATGTGTACTTATTATAGATGAGGGTATACAGAAACTCTTTGTAACCTCAAAAACTCATCCCCAAGGCAATTATCATCATCACCCTCCTCACCTTCATCATGATATAAATAGATATTCAAATATAACATCCTTATATTTGGGGAGAGGGTATGAAGGATGGTGGAGTGGGACAGACATCATTACTCTATGTACACATATGATTAAACAAATGGTGTGAATCTACATTGTGTACAACCATAGAAATGAAAAGTTGTACCCCATTTGTGTACAATGAATCAAAATGCAGTCTGTAAAAATTAAAAAATAAAATAAAAAGCAAAAAAATCCAACATTTTTCAAATCCTAGAATCAGTCATGATAACAATAAAAATAATAATAGGCACCATCAGTTTACTCTTTGTTGAATATAACTCAGTTTTGAATATCCATAATCATATATTACCTGCATAAACTCGGGTCGCAAATTTTTTAATCCATAAGGTTGCTGTACAGTTAAATGTAAAAAATTACGCCCAAGATGATCTTTTATGTCTACCTTGGCACCTAAAAGACATGATATAAAATATAAATTCTAATAACTTATATAAAGCATGCCCTGTAGTGGATTCTCTACTTAATAAAAGACTTTTTATGCCTTAATTTTAATGTTTATTTTCTTTTCTTTTAATTTTTCCCATTTTCTTGGTGCACTATAGTTGCACATGTGGTGGGATCCATTGTAAATATTTGTACATGCACACAATATAACAATCTAATTTGGCCAACATCATTCCTCCATATTTCCCCTCCCTCCTCCATCCCCCTGGTCACTTTCCTCTGCTCCACTGATCTTTGATTTTCATGAAACATTCCCCCTTACACCTTTTTTTTCCTTTTTCCTCCCTACCTTCCACATGAGAAAGAACATATGGCCCTTGACCTGCTGAGTTTGTCTTATTTTGGTTAACATAATGTTTTCAAGTTCTATCTATTTTCCTGCAAATGACATAATTTCATTTTTTTATGACTGAATAAAACTTCACTGTGTATTAATACCCCGTTTTCTAGGTGATAGACATCTAGGCTGGTTTCAAAGGTTTGCTAAAGTGAATTGTGAAGCTACAAAGATATGTGTGCCTGAATCTCTACAGTACCGTGACTCTAATTCTTTAGGATAAATAGCATGGAGAGGTATAGCTCAGTCATTTGGTGGTTCCATTCCTAGTCTTCTGAGGAGCCTCCATACTGATTTCCATTGTGGTTATACTTTACATTGTGGTTATAATTTACAATCCCACCAACAGTGTTTTTCATTTTTCTCCACATCCTCTCCAGAATTTTATTATTGTTTGTATTCTTGATGGTTATCATTCCTTAAACTTATAGACAATGTTATCTAGATAAGAAAACTAAACATTTAAAAATGGATTTACCTTACTTTGTGTGTGTGTACATATATGTGTGCATGTGCATGCCTGCAAGGGGGTGAATCTGTGTGATGCATTACATTAATACACGAAGCCTTAATATAAATATGGGGAGACTGGCTATGAAGAAAGAAGAGGGGAGAAGAGAAAAAATCTCCTTCTTTGTCATCATAGTAGCACTTATATCTGAAATGGGGGTATCTACATACCACAACCATACAGGAGTGACTTGTTGAAAGAAAGCTGATAAAATGTTCAGCAAATATCTGGTGTCAAACGATTGCCTTCTAAATGTTATCACTTTTTTTTTTCTGAAGTTATCTTTTTAAATATTGCTCCTTTACTGGGCTGAACATGATTCCAGACACAGACGGAGTGTTTATCTTTGTATTCCCAGTTCAGTGCCTGGCACATGATAGATGTAATGAGTGTTTATCTAACCAAATTGAGTGCTGGTTCCAAAGGCTTGGACTGCTCCCTCTTTGTACCTTTCGAGAGCAGCAAATTCACAATATTCCAAGATGCAGAAGCAGTTGCTAGTATAAGTGGAGAGCGTCCTTCAGAATCAGTGCTATTGATATCTGCTCCCTGAAATAAAACAAGTCTTTCAACAAAGGGTTTATGAACAGACAAATCAGCTTTCATTGCAATCTGTAAATAATATTAATCCATTGGGATAGAGTGTCTATATTATGACCAGCATGTGACTAATCATAGAATTATTTAACATTTCCCTGTAATCCACATCAAAACATCAAGGCATTCTTTAATAAACTCAACAATGAAATAATTCTCACATGTAAGGCTTTTGGCTGACATCTGGCAATAGATCTATTACTATCTAAGCCCTAAAGATAAAATTTTCCACTATAGCAGTAGTATATTTCCCACAGTAAGAAATTATTTTTAAATCTTCATAATTTTAAAAATCTTCCAAAATGTATCACATATGATTTAAAACCATTCACACAAAACCCTTCATTGTTTAAAAAAATGATCTACTTTATTTGAAATAAACTAAAATAACTAAATCAAAATTTCTAAAGTCAAACATTAATTTGAAATATTTATTTGAAAAACTTTATAATTCAAAATCACTGTTTGTGCAAGGTGCAGTGGCACATGACTGTAATCCCAGTGGTTCAGGAGACTGAGGCAGAAGGATTGCAAGTTCAAAGCCAGCCTCAGCAACTTATCAAGGCCCTAAGCAACTCAGTGAGACCCTGTCTCTAATAAAATATAAAAAAGGACTGGGGATGTGGTTAAAGGTCCCTGGGTTCAATCCCTCCCTCGTACTACCCCCCTTCCAAAAAAATGTGATTTTTGATGTTATGGTTAGAGACAAAAGGTCTTTGAAATTTTCATGGAGAGAATTCTATACTTTGATAGGGTAATAAAAATAGCTTAAACTCCAACTGTGGGCACGTCTCCGATCTTTCAGGATCTGCTCTGTGAAGATGCAGTGGCAGCGGCATTCCCTTCGCAAGCTCTATGGTGGTGGGTGAGGGTCCATCACAGTTCTCTCACCAGGCAGAGATACTAGTCCACATTTTCAGAAAACTATGCATGGCACAAAACTATGGTATCTAAGGAGGCTTTCCAGGATTCTTTGTGTGACTACCACAACTGCAGTAGTCACTATTATGCCATATTAAATGCTACAAGTAGGACATTCATTGCTGACATGATGGGACCTCAATAAACCCACCACACATTCTTCCAGAAACTCAGGGATTCCACTACTGGGAATGAGAAAGATCTCGTGCTTTATTTGCAATCAATCTTCAACAGGATTTTTCAATTCCTGCATTTTCATGGATTGAAAGGTGGTACTGAGGCAATGGGGGTAGAAGTTTACAATGAAAGGTGACAGTGACATAGTGACAGGTGACACTGTCATAGTGACAGTGACAGGTGTCCTACTTCACCCTCAAGCCAACAGTGCTGAAGAAAGGTTAGTTAAGTTTCCTAAGACCTCTAGGAGGACTGGTTCACAGACCAACAAAGAGCTCACATGACAGACTCCACACGTGAAAAAACATTGGTATAGGCATCAAAACTGAACTTTAGTATTTCTAACTTCATGGTAATAAAATGTTTGGCCATTTTGTATTCATACGTACTATACTCTAGTTGCAAAAGTTAACAATCCTTCTGGAAACTTTTCTTTGAGGCTAAGCAAGAAATTAGAATATGGTTTATTTTTGGAAATCCTTACTATGTAATTTTATGACTTTGCATATGTAAACAGTAATTTAAAAAGTAAACTTGTTTGTTAGATAGTTACCACTGAAATTAAGTAGTCCGCTAGTTCATGGTGATCAAATAATGAGGCTCTGCAAAAAAAGAAGTAGGGTAATATTGATATAAATATGTAAAATAAAGCTAGTATACTCAGAAAGTGAATTTAAGTGGACATTAAATAAGTTGATATAATGTTAGAAAAATTGGTAACCTTTGAAATGTGTAACTGATCACCAGCTGAATGAAAGGTGTGCCTAAAACTCACTTGCAGAATTCAAAATACACACTGCCTCCAGCACACACTTTAATGGGCTCATCTTTGACAAAAGCTAACAAAGAAGCAAGGCTTTCCTGATTTTTCATGAAACTAAAAATAATTATGGAGAGAAGTTATTTTGATATCATATCATAACTAGTCGCAATAATATTTTTTGATTAAATATAAAGTTTAAATTAAAAACCATGGAAAAATCACAAGAAAGCATTGTTTCCCCAATGACCAAGGAAAATAATTAAAATATTCTGCAAAATTACAGTGTCTTTGCAATAATATTTTAATTACATAAGGTAAATAGAAGATTTTAATCTATACTACAGCATTGCCAAAACAAATATTAATACTAGTGATGTAAAATTTTGTTTCCCATCACAAATCTCATTTTTAAGTTCCTATTCAAAACTATCTCAGCTATTCTTGCCCTTTGTGTATGAATTTCAGAATTAGCTTGCTGATTTTCGCCAAAAATTCACAAGGGGTTGCATGACATTTAAAATATACTAATTATATTTAATAACATAAAATGGGATTCGTTTTCCTAAAACAAATCCTTCTTAGGCATATTAAAGTTGTGTTCTAAAGGTACATTTTTATATTCTCAAGTCATTGTGTTTCCAAATTAACTAAACATCAGAGTCAGAGAGTTCTAAAGGAATCCTGAGGTTCATTCCAGAGATTCTAAGGGAATCTGGAATATTAGTTGGCATTGAGATTTTATAAGCTTCAGGCATCTGTACACAGAATAACAGGTGGGAAACTTGCCTGTGAAGCAGGGTCTCATGATTTCCATCAAGGGCATTGACAATATCGCTGTCACCAGAATAGGATGATATCATCAATTTAACAATTTCAGTGGCTCCTTGGGTTGCAGCAAAATGTAGGGCCATGCACTTCCCATTCTACAAAGAGTTTTCATATCAGAATCAGTGTTTAAATCTTAAGGATATAATTTATATTATATAAGTATACACAGGGAGTTTCTTCTCCCCAGATCAAGGAATGTCAAATTTAAGAAGAAAAATAGTTCTTAGATGCATCTACTGAAAATTATCAGTATAAAAATCATAGTTAGCAATCATGCTTCTTTGCTACCTGACAGTTCTTGGCATATACTGCCATTGTTATTATACAGATACCATTCTTTCTCCCTGGAGTACCTTATTTCCTCCATTGCTGTAAGCTCCCAGTGTACAAAGTGACTTCCAATCCCATACCAACAGTGGTAGCTCCTCATTTCTATATTGAAGGGAATTAGGGGTAGTGTCCAAAAGCTATATAAGATTACTACCCAATCTCCTCTTCCACCAGAGAGGACAAGCCTTTGAGGTAGCTGGAAGTGGAGTGTATTGTCACCCAAACCCAAGACACAGAAGGAGAAAGGTCTTAAGTCTCTACTTTTAATCAGACATGTCTGGCAAAAGATCAGAACCAGACACAGTTAACATTTTTTTAACATACTTATCCTTAGAAACTAGGTGGTCCCTGGTTAAAAGAGATAACTCTTCAGAATAGAACTCTAACCAAAGATATTCATGGCTATACTTCAATGCTCCTGGCTGACAATATTAATACAATATTATCTTTGAGGTTAATGGCAGTTATACTGAATATCCTCTTTACTGTATCTGTATTTGCAATTGTTTTTGATATATTGCAATTTACCAATCAAAATTTGGGGACATTCTCTTCTGCTTCTCTGCATGAATACAAGGAAATAATATTTATTTTCTGCCATGTATATTTTCAATCCAAATTGACTTTAACGGGACTATAAATCATTTTGGAAACTATTTACGACAATTCTAAAATAAAAGTATCATCTAGGTTATTAACAAGTACCTCCACCAGGTCTATGTGTGCACCATTGTCCAAGCACATTTTAATCATTTCCAAGTCTCCACTTTGAACCGCCAAGTGGAGGGGGCTGACTTTCTTATTATTCACAGCATTGATATGAGACTGTCGACTGTGCCCATGTTCTTCACCTTTAGAAGAAAATAGCGTTCAAGAGGAATATTTAAAATAATACAATTTTTAAAAAGAAAGAACATTTAGATTTACATTAAAGTCTATCTATAAATTCTATTAAATATTTTTCAAATTAATAGCATTAACAGAACAGGTTTCTTCCTCTTACAGAATATAGAAAAGCCTCTACTCACCATACTTTAATATTATTTCCATACATTTTTTGGCACCAGAAAATGCAGCCTGGTGAACAGGGAAATCTCCCCATTTATTTGATTTACATAGCTTAGCTCCTTTATTTAACTGTAAAAAAAAAGAACAAAAAGGGAAAAAGTCAGTTATTCAAGTTAATCCCCAAATAACAAGGGTGGACAAGAATTTATGTTCTTTGGGCTGTTTCACTCTTCAAGGCCTATTAAAAAATATACAAAAGCCATCATATGATATAAAATCTAGGCAAGAAGGCAATTTGGGAGCTAGGCTAAGATTCTGAAATAGAGACACTTCATGTCTTCCAAAGATGAAGCAACACCATGAAATATCAGTCTTGATACCACAGTAAACAAAAATCAGAACATTTTAAAAGCATTTTCAAAACCTCCATACTCATTCTCAATTTCTTTTACAAATACAGTGATAATATTTTCCAGACTCTTTTCTCTTCCTTTATGCAAAATTAGTACAAAAAAAACAAACTAAATAAACAAGAATAGGTAGATAAAGATTTATAAATAATATACCAACATTCTTATTAAGTCAAAAAAATCAGGTATTTTCAGTAAGGAAGGTTCTTTACTAAAAAGATGTTAGAAGAATTTGATATTGTATTATATCTTTTCGTCTGAGCCAATCATTTTCAAGTACCATTTTCTATAAATCATCGTACTTCAATTTTGTTTTAAGCATCTTTTATCATTACACTAAAAATAGCTTTGAACCTCTAGAACGGAGGACAAAGCAAATACTTGTGAACTTGCCTTCTAGAGATGACATAATTTAAATAAAATTGTATACTTATTATGCATATAAAATTTTGTATATCCCAAAATGAAAAATGCATTTCATCAAATCATATTGTTAAGCAATGTGTTGTTAAGTAAAAGCTTTTTTGAACAATATGATCACACAGTATATGCTGAAAAATTACATTTGCAAAGAAATAATACTTTAACTCATTATTTTCTAAAGTGTTTTCAACTTTACTATTTTGTTATAACAATTCGCTTTTGGTATATTTAAAGCTCTTTTTCTAAATTCTTGGTTAGAGTGTGATTTAATTTATTTTGATTCTCTTTATTATTTATTCTCTTTTTGATCCAATCATGTCAGCTTACATACTCTAAGTACATGTAGTAAATATGTTAACTCATACTTGTACATCTCAATATCAGACAAATATTTTAAAATTCTTTTTAATTTTATTTTATTACTTTCTGAGATGGTGATGAGGCAAAATTGATCGGTGAAAATACAGAACCTGGCCTGGATATCAGGCAGGTGATTAAGGAATAGTTGAAAGACAGTCAATCTTCAGCATTTCACTGGGCCACCCTAGGAAATCTTTCCAAAAAGAAAACTGGCTCTGTACATAGGACTGTGACTCCCAGTCCTATGTAAGGAACTTTAGCCATTAAAACAGTCAGGGCTCCCTTTTGAGAACTCATGGCAACAAATTTTTCTTCTGGTCTTGGGAACAGGAATGCTGTATTTCTTGTGGCTTTTATCTTATGGGCCAAATCAATCCAGAATTGACTCTGTTCATTTTTCCTTTGACCATTTGGAAGCTCAGAGTCAAATATCTGGTTCATCTTTATCCACATACAGGCGGTGATACTTTGCATTCTATATTCTAATGGGACTATCAGCTTCATCTTAAGCTCTTCTGCCCATATTTCCTTTTCACTTCAATTTTCTTTCATGCTTTAATGTTCTGTATGCAATCTCAGGTACACTTAGAATCAAAGGGGTGTATACACATATAAAAACACATAGAAATAGGGTTTTTTCCCAACCTCTTTTCTTTATTTTATATTTTTCTAAGGATAGAAAATAAAGAACTGCTATAAATACCAATGTCACATTCATGAAAAGATAAATAAACTATGATTAATATACAAACCAAAATTTGCAGTGCTTCACTATTATCTTTGGCACATGTGGTTAGTACTGCTGTGTTTCCATTTTCTCCTTCCAAATCAATATTAATACTTCTGTGCTCAGTCAAGACCTACACAAAGAGGAGGAAAACTGTCAAAAACCAAAATTATAGATTTCCAAATACGGATTTGTCTTTGCCTTGATTCCAAGGTCTCCCATGGGAGACCGTCCCTCTCCCACATGATCTGGCATAAAATCTTGCACATAGTGGATAGTGAATAAATTTATCAAGAGGACAAAATGATTTTAATATCATATCAATTAAGATAATATTGAATTGTGGAATTAGAATTTCAAATAAAAATTTTAAAAACTTAAACACAATTTCACTTACTGCCTCTCAATTATATGAAGTGAGCTACATTAATTAATGTCTTCAAAAAATAAATCTGCAGAATCATTTGGAATATGTGTATAGGAGAAAAGGAAAGGAGGGAAAGAAGAGGGGAGAGAGAGGAAGGGAGGGAGACAGGGATGATTTCTTCTCCCTCCTCATCATTATTCTTTTACTTTGATTGCAAGCATTCTGGGAAATATCAAAGAAATGTTAAATGTCAATTCTTCAGTAAAGAGAGTACCATGTAATCTTGAGTATAGCAACTCAATCAGTTCATCTTTGGTCTGGAATACATACTTTTTCTATGATATAAAAAGTTATGATCCCAATAAAATGGTCCAGTATTTTTCTGATAGAATTTAATTGAAGACCTGCTATGTACTCACTTGGTACTGTCAACTGATTACTGGCCAGATCTATGGATATCTAACCAGACTTTTCTTCATATTAAAACTAACAAAAGTTGTCTCATATAAGGGTTTCTTTCAGAACAGAAATTTATTAATTGATCTACTAGAGGCTTTTCCTTTTCCAGTAACACCATGATAAAACCATGACATGGGCTCATAATTAATTGGTTTTTTAAAGCTTATTCAACAAGCTGTTTCTTAAAAACCTTGACTTCTTTAAAATAGTACCCAACCTCCTAAAAGAGTCCCTTCTCAATAGAATGCACCCAATGTATCAGCAAATGAATTACTAATGAGCTTTGCTCATAGGAGAAAATTAAACTGAGGTTTGGTTTTAATCCATAAGAACACAGAGGGAAATTATTGATGGATGAAGAAACATGAGATCAAAAGGCTCCCTATATGGAAAATAGATACACTTACATTCTATTCTTAAGAACAGAGTATGTTCACGTATAAAAGAACCCTCTAAACTCTATCAGAAGAGATTATTTTTCTCTTTGCCCTCTTAGAATCACAAATCTGCTGCATTGATTAGGATATTACTATTGTACTATCATAAGCACAATTTTTAAAATCTGTTAAATTATATGAGGCAGCAGCCCCAGAGAAAGTAACTACACTGTACACCCACTTTAAATTTAGTCATGAACAGGCAAGTCTAGGAGGTTGGCAAGTGAGCTCTCTTAGGTCCCACTGATAGAATCCAGGAAACCTGGTGGGCATGGTGGCTCACGCCTATAATCCCAACGGCTAAAGAGGCTGAGGCAGGAGGATCTCAAGTTCAAAGCCAGCCTCAGCCATGGAAAGGCACTAAGCAACTCAGTGAGACCCTGTCTCTAAATAAAATACAAACTAGGCCTGGGGATGTGGCTCAGTGGTTGAGTGCCCCTGAGTTCAATCCCTGGTACTCCCACCCCCAGTAAAAAGAATCCAGGAAGCCCCATGGGAGCTTGAAAAAACTGGATGTTTTGAGTTCAAGCCCCAAGGATCAAGACCATAGAGAAATACGGCTGCGCCCTAATTCCTAGGCAGGAGACCCCAGAGAATATTATATTGTCTGTATAAGAATTTGAGGTGATACATGGATGACAACTTTTTACTTTACAACTAAATAGGCAATGGTAAAAACTGTGGGGAAGACTAGTGAAAGAGTGAAGGAACTTTCTAAACTTAACATGGCTGGCTGGGTGGGTGCAGATCAGACCCTTGGGCATGACAGGGAGAGGCAGGCTGGGAAGGTTGTCATTCACAAGAATTCAGGGAGATGCACTGAAACTCCTCTTCCTCCTATCTCTGGTAAACTAGAGGGGTTTGCAAATATTTTTAGACTACAATTATGGCTGGAAAGACTACGTAGGAGAGACAACATTTCAATTTTCCTATGATCCTATTTTTCTTTTGTTACGGTGCCACCCAGGAAATTTTGATGTATGTCTACCATCTAGTTTATAAATCAGTGATGGAGTGGACTTATTTCTAAACTTTCTTTTCTGTTTCCATGCCATATTTACCTTTCTGTATGTGTTGGTCTGAAGATTTCTTTTTCTAATTAACAATAGCTTTTCAACTATTACCTGCCTTTGAATTCCCAAATCACACTTTTAGAGTCAGGATTAATTTAGTTAATGGCCATCTGTTTCTGAAAATAGCCTTCAGAGAAAGCCCAAGAGCTGCAGGAGGAAATATGTGACATCCCTGGGGGCTCCCTGCCGTCACAAGTGTCCCAACATGGAGGGCATGGAAGCAGTCCCAGGCTCATGAATAATATAGATACTAAGAAAAGAAGACTGCCAGCCTGTTGCCAAAGAACTTTCTAATAACCTCCTCAGGGGACTGTCTCAACCCCCTTCAGGGGTACCAATACTTCAGTTCTCTCCTCTACTTATTCATTCAATTATTTATTCCAACACCCACCATGGGCCAGCACAGTTCCAAGGACTGAAGGCATTCAGATGAGTAAGTCACAGTCCCTCCTTCAAGGACAGCCAGCCAATGAGGAAGAAAAGCACATGAACACACATTATCATGCACTGAGAGTTGACAAAGCTCCAAAACAGGTACAGTGGGAAGCAGGAAGGGGGAATTCCTTACTCCTGGTATGCCAGGCTTACAGAAGCCAGGGTCTCAGAGGACTAGAGAAGAGATTTTTGTGCTAAAGGGAACTTGGATCTCTTTGATGATTTGTAGAAAATTGGACTTTGGTGTGGGTTAGCACAATAGCCAGATTAGCATCTTTAATATTGTTTCCATGGAAAAATCTATTTCAGGTTCGAAACGACCTACCTTAGAAATGAACTTCTAGGGCATGATCCTTTTGTAAATGGCATTCTTCTTTTAGGAAGCATGCTTGATTTCCAGTGTGTCTGTGAGATTCTGTAGTTTAAAAGCCAAGGCATGGAGCTGGGGGTGTAGCCCAGTGGTAGAGTGTTCACCTTCCATGCACTAAGGCCCTGGGTTCGATCCCCAGCACAGGGGGGAAAAAAAATCCATACCCTAAATCTTACCCTTTAGGCATTTACCAGGGTTTCCTCTGTTTCAGCAAACTCTCTGTCAAGACTTGATAAACAAGAATTCCCCAATGGTAGCCTATGTCTTCTGCTAGCTAACCCTGTGGTAGGCTGTCGCCTCAACAAAACAGCACCTTATAATTAAGGTTGCTGATTTCACTGAGACACTCATGGCCTTCTTTCTTGTAGCCATTCCATCAATGAGGTGTGAGTGGTAAAGCCTGAGCTTGGGCACTTAAAGAATGAGAGCCAAAGTCCTAATTCTTGCTTTCAGCAGTTATGTGATAGAGGGTATTTAATTCTCTCCGTGCCTCATCTTCCTCAGTTGTGACATGGAGATACTATTACAGATTTTATAATGAGGATCTAATAAACTAAATTATTTTATTTATTAAATAATTTTTAAAATTATGGTAAATTAAAAGGACTATCACTCCCACCTCTACCTCCACCACCATCAGCAGGTGGTAAGAGGAAACCATGGTTGCCATTGTGTTTCATTTGCCCTGAAGTTTAGGTTGACCACTTGGCCCAGGCAGAGACTGTTGGATCTGGTGCCAGCCACCGCTCCAATAGCCTCTGTGAGTGGGACAACAGGCTCACCTGTAAGATCTCATTGTACATGCCCTGAGCGGCTATGTGAAGTGGCGCCATCATATTGCCGTTTCGGAGGTTTGGATTTGCTCCTTGACTGAGAAGAAACTTAACACTTTCAACCTGGTTTTTTTCTGCAGCCCAGTGCAGAGGGGTGTTTCCACAATCATCCATTGTATTCAGCACTAAGAAAAAATACCAAAACATGTATTAAATTTTGCTTGAACTATGCCAAGTGCTACCATAATTGGCTGCATCTTCTTTATCAGAAATAAAAATATAGCTTCAGTTTTCAAGAAACCTCTAATGGGCACCATTAGGGAATATATGAAAACATGGTGCTGACTCTGTAAATCAAGTTAAATTTCTGTCTATAGTGCCCATAAGAAATAGATCTTATTGCCACATGTTTTAATGTTTATGAATTCTAGGAGTGCAATAAATACTAAGAGCAGGAGCCATATGACAAGCAATCAACTAGATTCCATATGACTATGATTTCATTGTAGCGTCCAATAGCCTGTGAGGTACCATTAAGACCAATTTTCAGAAAGGTGAAGTTGCTGAAACCTAGAGAGCTTATGAGTTAATGAGGAGTTCGGTGAGTTATATTATCTCTTTGAAACTTAGCTTTCTCCTAGCCAAAGTTAGTAATAATAAAACACACACACACACACACACACACACACACACACACACACAGAGTTGGGAGAATAATATTAAATTGTGTTTTTAAAGATCTTAGCAGAATGCCTGACCTATGGTGATGCTTCCAAACATTAATTAGAAAACGGATTCTCCCCGAGTTAACAAGAAGAGAATTTGAGTTTAAGCTCCTGATGCTGCAGTTTTCACATATTTCTACAATATAATAAATGGTACTATTTACCCTGCAAGCATAAGAAAAATGTGCCCTTTTTTTGAAGTACCCCATAACTATTCTAAAATAGATACGGCTATCTGCTTTATCAACTGTTTTAATCATTAGCAGAATATCCTTATGTCTGGGAGGGAGAAAAGGATTCACTTATAAATATGATTTGGGGACCCTTGCTAAAATCTGGAACATGGTGCAGCTACATTGCCTGTTTCTCTCAATGTCTTCTTTCATTCACCAAAGCACCTCATTCTCAAAAAAATACACAGGCGCACGCGCACACACACACACACACACACACGCACACTTATGTACCCTGAGAGTCATACACTCGTGCCCAACTCCTGAACATTCTGCGTGAGATGGAGCACTCCATTCAGCAAACTCAATCAACGGGGGCCTATGCCTCCCAAGTTCCACTCATTACCTAAATATCTTGAATTTGGCTTTTATGTTCACCACTTTTCAGAACTCAATTTTTTTACATAGGTCACCAGGAACTTCTAATAGAAGGGTTTTCTTGTGGTCACCTTCCTACTTGAAATCTTTGGAGAAGTTGATCCTTGTACCATCCCAATTACTTCTCCCTTCACTTGTGTATCATAAATCTTTCACCCATCACCCTCTTCATCCCTTATCTGGCTCTTCTGCTGCCATGTGTCTCTTAAGGTTGATACTCCACCCTTAGCTACCTTTGCTAGCAATCTGTGTGGTCTCCTAGAGGACATTCATTCACTTCCACAGTCTCATCTACTTCCTATAACAATGGCTCTACAGGGGTGGCTCCTTTCCTTCTATATCTCAATTATCTACTGGTTATTTCCAAGGGTCAGTCCCCTGGCTGTTCAATATCTCCTCACACTCTCACACTCATGTTTTTTCTGCTTACTCATATCTCCCTTTTTGAGATGGTTATATTATTAACTTAATCTCCTAAATTAGGAAGCTCAAAGTCAGTTCCAATTCCCTGCACTTCTACTATATATTGAAGCTCAGTCTGTGGTCAAGCACTGTTGACCCTACATGCACATATATTCCAAATCTCTCCTTTTCTCCTTATTACAACCTCTCTTTTTTCTTCATGCAAAATTAGATTTTTACCAAGACTTCTTCTAATCTATTTTCCACAACATCAAAGGATTATAATAAAGTCTTATGATACCATCTCACTGTTTAAGTTTCTGTACATCCACCTCAGTCATTGCCTATGGATGCACTTCTCACACTAAGCCAGGTGTCCCAGGCTGAGAGAAGGAAGATATCACCTCTTTGTGAGGTGCCAGTTTCATTCAAAGATTAATTATTTTGTGGATAATCATCTAAATGTTTTCTAGCTTTATTTTTTATTTTTACAGACTGCATTTTGATTCATTGTACACAAATGGGGTACAGCTTTTCGTTTTTATGGTTGTGCATGATGTAGATTCACACCATTCATGTACTCATACATGCACATAGAGTAATGATGTCTGTCTCAATCCACTATCTTTTCAATGATTAATTTAAATGTAGAAAAACACCTTCTGAGAAAGCATATAAAGGTTTGTAAAATGTACACAAATTTTTTTGATCTGTCTAAAAAGTCAAAGAAAGTTTGAATTTGTTGTGCGTGTCCCAGATGCTTTTACTCTCCTTTGCAGTATTTTAGTGGAAAAATTTGAACAGTACACATCTGCAGGGAAACCAACACTCCAGAGGGAGACAGATACTCAGGCCCTGTGCTATCTGGCACTAATCTACTCTTTGGAACTGCTTCATACCACCCTCCCCAGTCGGTCTAGTGGGAGAACTGGTTTATGGAGGGCTCACTGTAACACTTCGTTACCTGCACAAGAAGAACCACTGATGATCATCTTCATCAGTTCAACTTGACCTTCTGCTGCTGCATAATGCAAAGGGGAAGCATTGGTATCATCGTGTTTACTTAATTTCCTTCGATTCTTGATAAAGTTTTGTAATCTATGTGCATTTCCTTCAAAAACCACCTATAAGGATATAAGAAAACCCATTACCTTAAACAAAAAATGCAAAAATTATGACTATAGAGCTACTTATTTTCTAGCCTTAACAAGTTTACCATTATCCAAGCTATCATGCTTAAAATTAAGTATATATGTTTCTGTGAAGTACACAAAATACTGACAGACATAAAAAGAGACAAACAAATGCCTAAGCATTGATAAGTACATTAAATAAACATTTTGATTTTGTGATTATAAACTTAAATATGCTGTAAATACAAAGGCCTTGGAGAAAGTTTAGAAGTGAACTTTAAAATGTGCTCTGAGAAATGATAAATACAGTGAAAATACAGAGGAATTTTCTTTCCCAGCTGAAAATATACTTACACTATGGCACGAGGGATCCACCTTAGATTAAATGGTTTTCAGAAATACAAGGATTATAAGGCCAGGAATATAAGTTACTGTCTTCTTGGGCTTTCCTGTCTATAGTCAAACTGCATCCAAAGTTTCCATACAGAACAGAGCTAAAATTATTCTCCATCACTGTCCTGTAATTCACATGAGCAGTAGTTCAGAATGGTATCCCATCCCCCAGGGAACATGTAACTCCTCTTCTTTTTTGAACCAGGACACCTGCCACTGTCCTGATAAGAGGTGTGTGGAATATATTTTTGGCTTCATGATAAATGTTAAAAATTAATAGATAGTAGAAGCTAAGGGTAAGATCAAAAAACCACCAATGCAGAATAAATCATGCAATAGAACAAGATATCATAAAGCTTAAGAACAGATGTGGAAGGGCAGGTTCAATAGATTTTTAGAACTGCTGTCACTGACCTGTAAGTGTACAATTCCAAGAAAATGCCACTTCCACTCATGTCAGGGGAAGAGCTAGAGCTTTCTTGAACACTCCACTTCTCTGACACTTTTATTTTTCTTTATGTTCACCATGTGTAGACAGGGGATGGTTTATCACAGATAACACTGTTTTTCCCTTTGTGAAATTTTTAGGTTATAGTGTTTACATTCTGTTTCTGATTCATTCTCACAAGATATGAAAAATTCCCAAATAGGATTTTCTCTTGGAAAGCTGATGGCCTAAATACAATTAAATTCCTAAAAGTTAAATAAAACTTTAAAGGTCATTTTATTTCATGCTATTAAGGTCACTATTGCAAACAAATTTTTACCAAAGTCCTCATGTCATAAATTTGCCTGTATCATCTACCTTACATTATTTAAATTTTTCAAATATGCTGGGTAATAATGTGTATCAAGTTCTTCCTAAAATTAACTATTGAATCCTCTCATAACATCCACTGATAATATATTTCCTTATTCAATCATCTGAAAGATTTTAATGTCTTACACAGAAAATGAATTTTCAAAATCATTAATGACAAAAGTAAGTATACTTCAATTGACTGATAAGATTTTTGTTCAAAGTTGCTTCTAGAATTCTTACCTATATTTGAAAGTGAATTTCTAGGTATTATCAATATATCTTATTGGCATACCTAGTCCTACTGTTAACAAGTTTACATTGTTTAGATTATGATGACATCATTGATGATATATCAGATCAGAGAGGCTAGAAATGCCATTGAATTAGTTATTCTGATATTTGGCTACCAAAGACAAGGTCAAATTTAAAGGTGAATTGCAGATTACAGATTTTGGCCCAAAACTGAGGCTGAAGCCAAATGCTAACATATCCCTTAATGGCATGTTGTGGCCTCTGGGAGCTGGGCCTTTCCACTCCGTGCTGTGCTGCTGTATTCATGTCATGCTTGAGCTCTGCAAGGCTCTTCGCCTGAATGATAGGCACCTTCTTCCTCTCTTCTTCCCAATCCACCCAGCTTCCTATAGCCCTCCTAAATCCTGCCTCCAAGGAGGTCTTCCTGACGGTGTTAGCAACCATTGCCAAACAGCCTCTTTGGCTCTCTCTCCAATCCTTAGTGGAGACTCCCAGATGTGTGGGAACTCACAGCACTGATTTTACTGGAGTGTGCTGTTCCTTCTTCTTCTTCTTTTTTTTTTTTTTTTTTAGGTTTTTCTCCACTTTAATTTCTAATATGATAAATATTGGCAGCTATAAATCAGACAAGCATTCTTCAGGATCCTCCATATTGTTAGAGTTTAAAGAGAACCTAAGATGAAACAAGTTTCAGAAATTCTATATCTAGTTCTAGCTTTCTTTTCTTTTTGTGTTTTTTGCTTTTTTGGTACTGGGGATTGAACTCAGGGGCACTCAACCACTGAGCCACATCCCCAGTCCTATTTTATATTTTATTTAGAGGCAGGGTCTCACTGAGTTGCTTAGCACCTCCCTTTGGCTGAGGCTGGCTTTGAATTCACAATCCTCTTGCCTCAGCTTCCCAAGTGCTGGCATTACAAATGTGTGCCACCATACCCAGCTTCTAGTTCTTTCTTAATCTCTCATTTTATGCATTACATATGGTAGGTGTGTACTACATCTTTGTGTACTTTTTCATGATATTTTTATTCGTGCAAATTTTTTTTTCAGAGGAAGAAATGAATAAACAGAGATCTTACACAGTGTCAAGTGGGACCATGAGGACTATTGCACATGGTAGGAATCCCCTTGACTAGTTGGTGAGTTTTCATTCCCTAGAGGCTTAACATAAATCAGTATAAAATAAGGAAAAATTAATAGAACCTCATTCCAGTTCTATGGCTACATAATAATTAAAATTATTTCTTGTGTGCCTTCCAGATTTGCAAATATGTGACCAAGTAAACATTTGCCTAAAATTTTTCCAAAGCTATTTTTAAATGAATACTTCATTACATAGACTCAAAGCAGAATGTTCTAAGAGACAGTAGCTTTTCATGGAACCCATTATACCATGATTATTTTCTGAAAATGCAGAAAACTCCCCCAAATAAAATATCCAGATATTTACTTTAGTTCTACCTTTGATGATGACTGGTCACATTTGCCACATGATAATGTATGTGTCAAAACACCAATCTGTTATTTTTAAAGATAACTAGAAAATGTCTCATGACTGAAAAGAAAAGCTATCAAGCGGTCCTAAAATACTTATCTTAATATAGTTAGTAAAAATTAATATATTAGATTAATTCAGTAAATGTCAGGTTGAAATAAAAATTTAATCTCAAATATTTGAACTTGGATTTAGCTTCTGTTACCACAGATGAGCACTGAAGAAATTATTCTTCTGTTGTAGACTCTTAAATAACATGTGTCACTTTTCAACAACAGAAACCTGAATTCCATATAATCTATATATACCTTTAATGATTATAGGACATAAAATAAGCATCTAACTGTTTTCAAATCTAAAAATATTCAGTAATAAATAAAGAATGGGCTTCTTGGAGAAAAAGGTTCTTCCTCAATTTCATGTCTTATTAAATAAAAGTGTATACCTAAATCCATTTGGAAGCATTTTGCACTTGAATTTGATATGCTCTTTGGATGATGATAAAAGGCTTATACTGCCCACCCCAGTGCCTGTAAGAGCAGTTTATAGGTCTGCTCAGTGATGTGCTGTCAACACAAACCCAACTCCACACTCCTTAGAGGAAGTACCAGCACATCTCATGTGCTCATGGAAGTTGATTAGGTACTGTTTTGCCATTGTGAATTCCTTGTGAGCTCACAAGGTATTACTGATGTTCTAGACAGTCTCAATTCAGAAGCTGATGTGTTGTCAGGCTCTGAGGAGATTCCTTAAAGAAAGTTCTGAAGGTAAGCCCTGGACATGATTTAGACAAATTATTACATATTCATCTGATGCTGCTTCCATGATTTAGACAAATTATTACATATTCATCTGATCCTTCCATCTGATGTTGCAGAGTTCCTTCATCCTCTTGGATTCTGAATTACATGACTGGATTCGGTACATTATAGACTAGACCACTTTAGAGAAGCTAATTATAACTAGTTCTTTTAAATCAGAGATTTCAAATTCATTTGTTTTATTTTGCTTTAATGAAATACATATAAGCAGTAATGGGGCAAAAAAGGAGGAAAACTAAGGTGAGAGATTACAACAAATGGAAGGTTAAATACTAATATTTTAGCTCTCTTGAAAGTTATTGAAAAAGACAAAAGGCATCAGTCTAATGGTTCTTTTTCTGTATTTCTCATTTTAGAAGTTTTCGTCCATCTTTCCATTTTTTTCCCCAGTACTAGGAATCAAACCCAGGTGCACTCTGCTACTGACCTATATCCCCCAACCCTTTTTAATTTTGAGGTTGTCACTAAGTTGCTGAGGCTGGCCTTGAACTTGTCATTCCCCTGCCTCAGCCTCCTGAGTAGCCAGGATTATAGGTGTGCCCCAATGTGCCTGGTTGATCCTCTAATTAGCATTCATGAGATACTGTGTGTATGTACTGGAAAAAATAAATTATACACCCTATATTTCAAATCAGAAAGCCACCAAGAAAGTCCCTGAGTTCGAAACCCTCCAGTGTTACATAAGTTGCATTGAAATGAGTCCATCCATTGGGATTTTTATGGAATGACCTGTAATTATTGCAGTTAGCAAAATAAAATATCTAAATCCCTTGATCTGCAGGCCCTAATGGAAACTTAAATAACAAAAATGACTCCATTTCATTTAGTCAATAAAACTAAATAAAGACAATTAAATAAAAACATGAAGAAAAAATTGAGACTGGGCTGCAGAAATCCTTCAGCAAATATCTCTAGAAAATGAATCACATTAAGTAATTTTCGGAATTTAAAAATTTCTTGTACTAAAAGAATTTCAAAGACATTATCCGAGAAATCATGTACATTCACAGACACACCCAATCACAAATGTAATGGCAAAAGACAAAATAAAAGGCAATGTAAGTTATCAGTGCAAGACTGGCCAAATAAATCATGATACAGTCATAAAATGGAGTGTCATGAAGCTGCTAAAAGAATGATGGAAATCTCACCTGCTGATTTTAAAAGTATATTAAAATGAATTTTATGAGTAAATCAAAATATAAATCTCTGTGACTTCACACTTTTGTAAATAAAAAAGATATATGAATGTGTATTCTGTATTTGTGATTTTGTTCTGAAAAATATGTAAGGAATTGTTAAGATGGTTTCACTGTGGAAAGGGAGTTGAGGTGGGGATTTGAAACGCCATCTTTAATGATATCTTCTCATTACAAAACAGACCGTCCCTCCTGCTGTCAATCTGAGGAAATACAGTGGTGGGTTTTCTGAAACCCAAAAGCCTCTACTCTTCTGACTTAGAAGGGTAACATCAGGTGGTAGTTTGTGCTGCGTTTAGGTCAAAAAGTCCGGAGGACTGCATAATAAATGGCAGCTCCCATCCTAACCACCCACCCATCTTCAAAAGGTCTCCCCGTCCCTGGACTTTCTGATACTCCCCGCCCCCAATCCTGCCCCTCCATTTCAAGGATGTCTTTCAGGCATCATTTCCAGGTGTTCTGTTTGACACTATTAGACCAAAATGCCTCTCAATCCCAAAGCACCTCTTGGACAGTTATTCAACTACCAGTTTGGTGGCCATGCGAAAAGCACAAACTTTAAAACTAACCGATTCTAACAAATGACAAAGGCACGTTTTGGCTAGAGCTCCCGAATCCCAGCTGCCCACCCACCATCAAAACCAAGTAACAAGTTCCTCTTTTCGGGGCGCTTGAACAAGTAAGCGCCCCGAAAAGAAGAAACAGGCACTGCAGGGGCGCATTCTGAGCACCGTCCTGAAAGCTCCCTGGTTGTAAGGAGCATTTGCATTGTGCTCATACCCCAAAGCAAGTATCTCCTCTTGTCTCCACTCTTGCTGCTTCCAGTCCCTGTGACCAAGGAAATCTCTCGCCAATCCCCTCCCAACTGGAGCGGGTCCCAGCTCCTGATCGCCCAGGTACCTTAAAAGAGTCCTTGGATTCCTCCATGTCGTCCTCCACGCCCTGATAGACAACGCCCTGGGGTTCCTTCTTCTCCCCAGGGCGCAGCATCTTCCTCAAGCTGCGCTTCATTGGCCGCACCTGGACGTCACCTGGCGCAGCTGCTCCCCAAGTCCGTGAGCACCTGAGGCCAGAGAGCGCAGTCAGCGGGCGCAGTTGGCTGGGCTTTGCGCGTCTCAGAGTCCACGCCCAGTCCCAGGTCTCCCTCACCGTGCAGATCTCAGGCTGCGGAAAAACTCTCCTCCCGGGAGAACTTCTGAAAGGAGTTCTCAGGCCTGGGCTACTTCTAGCCAGGAAGCAGGCAGGCGCGGCGCAGGAAGGAGAGCAAATGCAGACTTCGTGTCTGTATCTGCTCAGGACCCGCCCTTTTGGAGGACAGAACGACTGGACAAGTCAGGGTGGATCCAGCAAATCTGTTACAATAAAAACACTGCGGACCCCTAACCTAGAAGCATGGGCGGGAGGAGGCCGGGGGGAGGGAGGAGGTCCGGGGAGGGAGGAGGCCCGGGGAAGGAGGAGGGAGGAGTAGGAAGAGCAGAGGGATTGGGGAGGAGATGGAGGAGAGGGGATGAGGAAATGGGAAAGATGTTAAGGTGTAGGGTGTGGTAGATAGAATGAAGGAATGAGTATGTAACTGGGCACATCATTTGCTTAATTTTAGGATATTTTTTTCCAACTAAAATTCCTAGACAGGGCTTGCCTATGTCCTTTTTGGGGGCGTCCTTGATTTAGAAATGTGTTTTTTGGCAAAACTCCAGACAGTTGGGAGAGTGCTTACATCCTACAGTGATTGGAGGTATTAGACTAAGTCCCTTTGAATCTCAGGTCCCATTTCCTGTGGATGACAATATTAATCCCCCTTGGGCTTTTGTGTTAAGAATCGTTACCAAAAATGACAGTCAGGTTAAACATAACCCACTATTGATTGGCATAAGCTTGTTTGTACTTAACTTTGTTTGAGAGACTTATCTTCCTAGGTCTGTCATTTATTGATCAACAGTATAGGTGTAAATTGTGCACAGTGGAAGGTGTTCCTGCTCACTTGAATGCTAGCTCTGCACTTGGGTACAGAAAAGGGAGCCTCTAAAACTACTGCTGCTATGCTTAGACTGTGAGATTCAAAAGTAAAAGGACAGAACTTAGTTGACAATTTTGCTTTGACAGACTGTACTCCTTTAAGGCCCTGGATTGTCGGATTCACCTTGTTTTCTCCAGCACCTAGCACTAGACCCACACCAAGCCAGAATCTAGCTGGCACCTGTGCTCAATAAAAGTTTGTGGAATGCCTGGCTCCACTGGGCTGAATTTAATGATAGCAGAGTGGTCATACTGTTATTGAGGAACAATAGCAAGGTCCCCAAAAGTCCGGCCATTCATATGACAGGTTGTCAATTCCACCCATGGAGTGGAATTCCTTGCAAGGATGGTGTTGAACTTATCACCAATATCAGTCCATAAATGTGGCTATTGAACGATTGAAGAGTTTGAAGGTTGAAGATCTTCAACCCTGCCCCTTGAAGAGTTTTCCCATCAGCATTTATGCTGAGGGAGCACAGGGCAGGGATCAACTGCACACTTTGCTATGATTTAGTTGAAAGAGGTCACACATCTAGAAGGACCAATAAGGGAAAGAATCAGAGGGATGGGTAAAGAAAATATCTTTCACTGAGCCCCTACTCTCTCTGGTATTTTATTTACACCGGTTACACTTTTTATTAACTTTTTTTGAACAAGGAATTAAACCCAGGGGTGCTGAATCACTGAGCCACATCCCCAGCTCTTTAAAAAAAAAAAATAATTTTGAGACAGGATCTCACTAAGTTTGCTTAGGGCCTTGCTAAGTTGCCAAGGCTGGCTTTGAACTTGAGATCCTTCTGCCTCAGCCTCCCAAGCAGCTGGGATTACAGGCATGCACCAATACACCCAGCCCATTTTTAAAATGGAAATGCCTCTTAGAAATATTGACTATTTATTTGTTTTCATGAATTGATATAATCGCTTGCTTTTCTACCAATACTTAGATGAAAAAGGTCACTAAAGCCAAAAGGAGAGAAAAAGGAGTCTCAAAGGGATCATTTCGGAAGCTAGGGCAGTGCTCATGTCATGGTAGCAACCATCAGATAGGATGAGGGGTCCAGGAAGCTCCCACTGTGGAGAGGGTGCTGAGAAAAGGGTCACTTAAGGCCAACACCCCTCCTTTATAATGTCCCTCTGCTGCCAACACAAAATCTCTACAGAATGATGTCTTCTGATTCTACCTTCTGCACCCCATTTACATGTATACACCCCAAGTACATAAGGTATACATACCCCAAAGCATGTATTCTTTCCAACAGGTCCTCTTGCTTTAATGCTGAAAAATGTAGATGATTGGTGTTATAGAGCTGCCCATTCCCCCCCACCCCGCGTTTCTGCTTGTGAAAAAAGACACTGAGATATTAATTCATTTTTTCTTTTATCTTTGGCTAGACTTGTTCATTTCATGAATTTTTCAGCAATGTCTCCCTAAGACCTCTCAGGAATTCCTATAACCATTTCTTATTGACAGTTAAATTATTTCCTATCAACCAAAAGTATCTCTTTCATAGGCAGGGCTTCCTTTACTGCAAATTACTGGACTTAAGATGCATGATGTAAACAGGAACAAGATGATATCTGGCCATTTACAATTAGGATCCTATTCCCTTTGAAGCTTAATTATTGATGAGTACTAATAAAACACGATATTTTATTATTATAATTTCAAAATAAGGATAATTATTACATAAAAACCTCCAAAGAAATTTACAGAGGATAATTTTTTCTTTCTAATTGCATGTCTGCTTTGTCTGAAACTACCCATTTTTTCCCAAAGTGACTGTACCCCCACATCCACCAGCACTGCGTGAGGATTCTAGTTATCCTCACAAAATTGAGTATTGTCAATTTTTTTTTGTAGTCATTCCAGTGGTACATAATGGTATGCCAATTGTGGGTTTTGTTATCATTTTATTAATGGCTCATGATATTGTCCATGTGGTATCATCCTTATTAGCTATTCTTATGTCTTCTTGATAAAAAAAATGTTTTTAAAGTTATTTTACCTCTTTTGAAATTGGACCGCCTTCTAACTGATTGAGATGTAAGAGTTCATTACTCTAGATATGCCTTTTGTTAGATAAATAGTTTGCAAATATTTTCAAAGTCCATGGCTTCTCTATTTTCTTGATGTCTTTTGAAAATCAAAACTTTTAAAATCTGATAAGTCTAAATTGTCAGTTGTTTTATGGATTGTACTGTGGATTTCATATATGGAAATTTTTGCCTTTGCCAAAGTTAAAAAGATTCTCTTTAGTATTTTCTGCTTCAGGTATATAGTTTTAGCTCTTACATAGATCCAACTTGGGTTTATTTTTATGTATGGTGTGAGGTAGAGGTCTAAATTCATTTTCTTGCATGTGAATATAAAACTGTTATTAATTGTTTTTAAAAACTATGCATAACTGGCATATTTGTTGCTCAATTTAAGTTTGTAATAGGTGTTCTACCTCTGGGACAACGGGAAAAAATGGATTTAATAAAATAAAAAATGCTAAGGTTGCTAAGAGCTATAGTAGGAATGAATCCTCTCCCATGAAACTTGGAAGAAGGAGAAAAAAATTGTACTAGCTTTGCTATCATCCTTCACATCACAAAAGTTATGGCCAGATGATAAGTGCTTAGTTAAAATGAGGAAAACGTGGTTTCAGGCATCCACAGGATGGTGTTGGAATATATCCCTCACAGATAAGGTGTATTACTTTATCTCTTTCAATATATTTGGTAAAAATCACCAGTACAATTCTTTGGACCTAAGTTTTTTGTTTTCTTTCTTGAAAAGATGTTAATAAATTCTTTTTCAATAGTTTTATCTTTTTTTTTTTTTTCTAAAGTACATTTTATTTAGAGACAGTGTCTCACTGAGTTGCTTAAGGCCTTGCTTGCTGAGGCTGGCTTTCAACTCCCAATCCTCCTGCCTCAGCCTTCCTAGCCACTGAGATTACAAGCATGCACCACCACACCTGGCTAATTTTTTTATGTTTATGGAATTGTTTCAATTTTATATTTTTGCTTGAGTACATTTTGGTAACATGGCCTCTTTTGAGAAATGTATCTATTTCATCCAAGTTGTTGATTTGTAGGCATAAGATTGTTCATTAAATTCCCTTGCAACCCACTGAATTCTTGTAATATCTGTAATAATGTCTCCTCTTTTTTTTGTAATTTGCATCACCTCTCTTTTCTAGCCAATAGTTTACCAGTTTTATTCATCTTTTCCAACAATTAAATGTCAAATTTATTAATTTTCATTATCATTTTTCTATTTTTGGTTTCATTGTTTTGAATGTATTTTCTCTCTGGTTTGTTTTTTGATTATTTTGGGTTCCATTTGTGCTTATTTCTTTACTTCCTTGAAGTAGAACATTCGTTTATCAGTTTCAAATCTTTCTTCCTTCTAATATAACCATTTAAAACTGTAAAATACTTGCTAAACATTGCTTTAACTGTGTTCCATGAATTTTGATTTGCTGTGTTTTCATTTGTGGTTTATTCTTTGACTCACAGATTACTTTTGGAAGTCTGTTGTTTTATCTCCAAGTATGTGGGACTTCCCAAATTTCTGTTGTTGATTTCTAATTTCAATATGATTACAGACAGAAAATAAACGTTGTATCATTTCAAGCTACATAAATTTAAATGTAGACATCGAAATTTGTTTTTATGGTTTGCAGATGATCTCTCCTGAAGATTATTCTATATATATTTTAGAAGAATGTGTTTTCTGCTGTTGTTTGGTAAAGTTCCTGAAGATATTAGGTCCAGATGGTTAATAGTGCTGTTCAAATGTCCTAACATCTTAGTGATTTTTGGTTTATTCTGCTATCCATTACTGAGAAAAGAATATTAAAATCTTCAATTATAATTGTTCAATTAATAACTTCTTCACTCAGTTCTGACAAGATCTCCTTCTTTTGGAGAGAAGACTCTGTTTTTAGGTGCATGTATATTTGTATTTTATTTCCGTTTTATTTCCCTTTCACCATTATGAAATTCTCTTTTTTACCCTTAGTATTTGGGTCTATTTTGTCTGATACAGCCATTCCAGATCTCTTATATTTACTATTTGTATGCTGAGTCATTTCCATCCTCATACTTTTGATCTATTAGTGTCTTTGAAGTGCTTCTTATAAATACTAGGTAGCTGGATTCTGCCCTGCTATCCAGCTTAACAGGCTGCTTGTTTGATTATAGTATGCACTGATTGGATTGTCGACTTTAAATATAATTGTTCATATGGTACCACCATTTCAATATTTCTTTCTGTCTCATTTCTTTCTCTGTTACTATGTTCCTTTTTTATCACCTTACTTACTTTATATTCAATACTTTCAACATACCATTTTAATTCATTTCTTGAAGTTTTTAGTTATTTTTAGAGTATAGAGATTATAATGCTCATCTTTAATTTACCACAATCAATACCAGGTTAGTATTTATCAAACTGTTTATCTACTGCAGTCATCTTGCTCCAACACTCCTTCATTTCCTCTCATTCTTTATATTATCATCACATGTAATACATTTATACATATCTATTACATCTATGCATGTTACATAGTATCTCCAAAAAATTGTTGTTGTAACTATTACTTCAAAGAATTTCACATTTTTTAAGAAATTAAAAGAAGAAAAGGGAATACACATAGAGAGAACTTTTATACTTTCCTACCTATTTATCATATCTGGTGCTCTTCATTTCTTCTTAAAGATTTGAGTTGCTGTCTGGTACGATTTACATTTTGAAGGACTTCTTTCAAAGTAGGTTTCTTGCAAAGTAGGTTTGCATGAAAAAAAGTAGTAAGAGATACTTTTTGCTACATGTGGAAGTATATTTGATAGGTGTTTCTTCCAGAACTCAGAATGTTATTATGCTGGCTCCAGACCTTCCTTGCTTCTGAAGAAAAGGCAATAAATTATTCTATTGTTTTTTCTATGATAAGTAGTTTTTTTCCTTCCTGCTTTCAAGATTTATTCTTTGTCTTTCAGCAATGTGACTATAATGTGTTTAGGTGTTGGTCTCTGGGTTTATCCTGGTTAGTGTTTATTGAACTTCTGGAATTTGTAAATTAATACTTTATATCCAATTTGGAAAATTTTCAACCATTGTTTCTTCAAGTAATTTTTCCATTCCCTTTTCTCTCTCTCCTTTCCTTTTGGGACTTCTGTTACATGTGATAGTGAACTTAATGTTGTCCCATTAAGTTTTTAAGACTCTGTTCAATTTTTCCAAACTTGTTTTCTGTCTCTGCTTTAAGTTAGATGAATTTTATTGATTAACCTTCAGATTTACTTCTTCTTCCTTCTCAAAACTTCTGCTGAGCCTATGAGTGAATATTCAAATTATTATTGTCTTTTTAATTATAGAGGCCCAGTTGATTGACTCTTTTACTTGCTATTTCTATTTTATCATTGTCATCATATTTTCCTTTAGTTCTTTGAATGTATTTCCTTTAATTTTTAATGTACTTACATTATCTGATTTGAAATACTTCACTGACAAATGTAATGTCTGTGGCCAGACAGAATCAGTTTCTCTTTGTTACTGTTTTCTCTGAGTAAAGATTATAATTCATTATTTTTTTACTTGTCTTAAAAATTTTGGAGAAGGATCCATGAGCTGCTGAGAAGAAATTGTATTCGCTTTTTGATGGATGGAATATTCTATATATTTCTGTTAAGTCTAAATTAGTGATTGTGTAATTGAGTTCTATGGTTTCTTTGTTCAATTTTTGCTTGGAAGATCTGTTCAATGGTGTGCCTCTCTAGGCACATTATAATGAAAATACCTAAAATAAAATAATCAATTTAAGGCATTAGCAACCATGCTTTCTATTTTTTGTTGCTCTTATTAAATGATTTTATGCTTTTATCCTTGTCATTTAATTTCTTTTTCCTGTGAAATTATTTGAAATTTTTGAAGATGTAAAAAAATACTGGCATTGGTGTATGTATTTAGTCTTTTTATATTATTATTTAATCATTTAAAGTAATAATGTGTTGCTTGACATTCACTTTAGTTACATGCAAAAGCATTTTTAAAATTATGGCTTTTTCAATTTACTTCTTATTAATTCTTGTATTTGTGTTCAAATTTCCTTTTCAACAAAAGCATTATTGAAAAGAGTATTAATTTTTAAATGGTTGGGATTTTTAAACTATATCTTTTTAGTTTGCAATTTTGTTAATGATGTTCTGTTAATATATCTTATCTGTTAAATGTATTGGGATTTTTTTGGTTCAATAATAATTAACTCGTATTTAGTATAGTATTATAACATGCAGTTTTATACAAATCCATTTGATAAACCTAGTGCTTGTTCTTCATATCTTCTACATCCATATTTTTTGTATACTTAATACAAAAACTTCTGTTAAGGAATTCCACTGTGATTGTGGATTTTACCATATATATTATGTATATAGTTTCTTTTATTTTTCTATTTGATTTTTCTGTGTATATATTAAAATTTCTTAATTTCCTTTTCCTTGTATTTTAAGTTTACTATCATAATTTTTGCTTCTTAGTCTTTTTATATTGTATTATTGGAAAATTCTTTGGAAGCAGTTCACTGTTTTGTCTTTCAGTTATGTTTATCAAATACCCATATTTCTAAGTTTCATGAAGAAATTTTTATTTCAAGTCTCAGATTGAGTCTCTGCAAATGTAATATATTCTCACATTTTATTTTCATTACATTTCATTTCATTTCATTTCATTCTTGAGTCCTGATCTGCTTGTCATCCTATTAACCTTGTTTTCTTAATATAATAGCATCTGTGTCCTTCAAATGCTGAATAATCCATCTGCCCATTTTGGTATCTTAGTATCACTTGCCTCTTCTATTCACTAAGACCAGCCTCTGGGATTGTGGGAGGAGGTCTGATGTGATGCTGGTGTGCTTAACCTGCCCATCTAGGTACAATAGCGCCTTGTCCTCTCTGAAGAATGACTGTGTCTCAGGTGCCAGTTGCCCACCCTCCGCCTTCACTCTTGGGAAAACACCATTGCTCCTGTTGCTTAGGACAAATCAGAAAGTGGAGTGGTGGGGATGAACCCCCGTCTCCCTGTTGCTTCTCAACTTGTAACTTCTCAGGTGAGTGTTTGAGGACACTCACTTTTAGGACCTCCCCATCTTTCTTCTCATTGCAGTGTTCTTTGTTGGGTTAGTGTTTTCCTTTGTTTTAGTGACTATGTAAATCTTATCCTAACTTCTGTCTTTCTGGAATCCTTTCACATTTCTAGTCTGTTGGCAGCATGCTTTTTCCCAACCCTGTTTTGAATTTTTCTTTTTTAAACACACACACACACACACACACACACACAGAGTTTTGTTTGGGTCACTTTATAGGATTTCAGATGGGAAGGAAGATAGGTATGGATGTTCAGACAACTATCTTCATCCATTTGCTTTCTCTTAATTTCCATATAATTAAAGAAATCTGCCCTATTTATGCCAAAATGTATGCAAAGGAGAAATTTTTTTTTATATAGCCTGTCTTGAAATATTTGAGTGACATTAGAAAAGCATTGGGTTAGGGAGGAAAGGGAAATCTAAAGCTTACTGGGATTCTACCACTCATCAAGCCCTGCCTAGTTACCTCTCTCTCTCTCTCTCTCTCTCTTTCTCTCTCTCTCTCTCTCTCTCATACATACACACACACACACATCCACACACACACCACACACAAACTCCACCACGATACCCATGAAATAATTTTTTCTACCACGTAATCAGTGTACTTTGCTACAAAGAAACCTGAAGCACATCTTGCCCTTTCAGCTTCCCAGAGACCAAGAGACATACGCATATTAACCCAACAAGCCCCATTCCCTGGGTCCTTGGCAACCATGGTCTAGAGTGAGATTTGGAATAGTTAATAAAAATGTAAATCTGATAAGATTATTTAAAATGTAAGATATTAATAAAGTTAATTTAGTTGGCCCCCAGACAGGGAAAGCCTTCCTAAGGGTCAATTGTGTCCACTAAAATAGTGTAACAGATTTTAGAATAAAATAAGACATACAAATTATTTTGGTGGCATTCAATTCTTAAAAATTATACATATTTTATTACTTAATCTGATCAGATGATGGAGTTCATCTGTATGTTGGGAATATTTATTTCCATTTATCCTGAAGCAACACCCAAAATTTCAAATGTTTCTATGATATCTGCCAGTAAATAAGAGATGTGGCAGATTACTCACAGTTTCAGTATTTATAGGATTTGGGAGTACAAATAAAGCTGTTGATTACAAAAATCGTCTAAGGTACAACTTTACCTACTATGCACATAATTAATACCCAGATCATTTAGATTGGAACAGTAAGACTACAAAAGAAGCTCTTTTCTCTTAGCATCTCTACTATTTATGTTAAAACTTTTATTATGTATGGAGCTTTCAGAACACAGAGCTACTTTATTATATGAAAATATTTTATTGGATTTATCTTAAGCAGTGGCATAATAATATCTGCAGTTCAAAGTCTGTACTCAGTTTAAAGAGACATTGTTTGACTGTTTCAAAAATATATTAATTTAATCCAATCTGCAAGAAAAACCAAACCAATAAAAACCTTTTTTAGGAAAGGTTTTCAGACGTATATAGTAGTGTACCAATTTATTTCACATGTCAGAATATTTGATTCATCTAACTTCTGAAACACATGCATTATACTTTAAACATAGGAAAGTCACAAGAGATTGAGAAAAAGCAGTGCTTACCTTTATTCATGGAAATTGACTCCTGTTACACAGGTATAAATGACCAAATACAGCACTGTTCCTTTCTTTGGTCAATACGTTGCACCACTTTTATAGTCCAATATAATTATACGAGGGGTGGTTCATTCTAAGAGTCAATATTATGCCTTTTATTAAATTGCCTTATATAAATGATGAGTGAACACTATATATTCATAATTTGAACTTTGAAATTTGATAGTTACCTACTCAAAACCAATCACCTAATTTTTACTTGTACGTTTGTCTTATCTGCCATGCTTCTTAATTATACCAGTACCACAAATCCAAGTAGTTAATAGGAGTAGGCATAGGAGAATTATCTAACTTTTGCATAAAACTAACAACTTTTTTGCAACTAAGACAGATTATCAAGAGAAATAGATTATCAAGAGAATAAAGAGAGGATAAGAGTCTTGTCATTTACTTGTTAAAATCTGTTATGCAACAGTAAATAGTGGACAAAACTGAACCACTCAAGGAAAAAGTATAAAAAATCAAATATGACAGATATTTCACACCATAAATATCTCTGTGTCTATCAGAAATATGATTCATGAAAAAAATAAACCTCTAAATAGAGTAATTAACATATTACCTTGTAATGCCTTTTTTTTTTAAATCAAACTAACTTTGGATGTCAGGTATGAAAACTTGAATGAAAATTTTCCATCTGCTGTGTTCTCCAGTTTCTTTACCTGTTACACAGGTATAATGACCAAATACAGCACTGTTCTGTTCCTTGGTCAATAGGTTGTACCACTTTTATAGTCCAATATAATTACGTTTATTCATTCTATTTATTTATCCATTCTATTAATTTGGAAACATTTGTAGTAACTTCCTATGCGGAGATATATAAGGAGTTAATAAAAAAGAGAAGTAGAAATTTGAAGCAGAGTGTATTACTGTGGTAGTAAAGTCTGGGGTCTTAATCATGCAAAGTTCTAAACAGATATTCTAAATTTGTTTGTGTGTATATGTGTGTGTGTATGTGTGTGTGTAGTAATTGACACACAGTAATTGTTCATATTTATGGGGTATGATTATGGCATTTCAATGTATAAGTACACTGTGTAAAGATCAGATCAGGGTAACTGGCACATCCATTCTCGCAGACATTTATCATTTCTTTGTCTTGGGAACATTCAAAATCCTCCTCACTAGCTACTTTGACACATTGATTTGTCAACCATAGTTGTTTCTTACTGTGTCTGCTAAACATCCTTTCTTTATTCCCTGTCCCCAACACGCTTCCCAGACTCTGCTAACCACTGTTCTGTTCCTTACTTCTAGGAGACCAACTTTTTATTTTTCACATATAGATGAGAACATGCAGTATTTTTTTTTCTGTGCCCAATTTATTTCACTTAACATAATGTCCTCCAATCCCCTCCATGCAAAACAGGTATTCTCAGCTTAATCGACTTTTGAAAGGGTGGTTTACTATTGTCAGTGGCTCTGACACCTTAGATTCATAGCTCCTGGTGCTTCCATGTTCTTTTGTATTGAGCCACAGAAAGGGAAAGATCATGGAACAGGGAGTTTCAACATACTCAGTTCAATCTTCCCAAACATTTAGCATGAATAATGAAATGACTTCCCCTGCTGGTTAAGTTATTCAGGTATAGCTGGGAAGCATTTTTGGTGTTTATCACAATGATGCTAATCAAAGTTTAAAGTGAATGTGATTATGCTCTGAATGTAAAAAATAGATTTCTAGGGTTATTGTTTTGGACCTGATATAGCCACATGTCTATAAATGCGTAGGAGTCAGAGAAATGTAGTGCCTAGAAGAAAGAGGAGCAGTGTCTGTCAGAAGTCTCCTCCGTAGTTGTTGTGGGACCACTACTATAAGTGGATCAGGGAAGGCTCTCTGAAGGAGCCAAAGCCCTCGCTGGATGAGGAGCAACTAGCCAGGAGGAAATTGGGATGGTAAGGAAGAGCCATGTCAGCAAGATGATGGCAGCAGAAGGAGGAGCACATGCAAATCACAAATGAGAAAAGATGGCGAAATAAGGAATTTCAACATGCTCATGAAGGAGTGAAAGGAAAGAAGAACATGAAGGCATGGAGGCTTTTACAATCAGTTTGTCCACCTGGTAGGGTGAAAAACTTAATGTTCATTTGAGATCCTTTTATTTTCCTCATAGGATATAGAGCAAGTAGATCAAGGGTGGGGTCAGTAAAGTCAATAATGATGGCATAACAATTCTAAGGTTAGGGAAGGTCAAAGTCTTCCACTATGTGGTAGTGGAGACAAAGGGGGAGAAGAATTTATTAGACCTCTGAGACTTAGACAAGACTGAAGTTGGAGTGCAATTTGAGGGTGGGATGAGTGAAGCAGAGTCTGGAATGACGTAGAGGTTTCTGCCTTCGTGGGTACAAGAGAGGAAAGTGTATTCAGAGAAGAGAGGAAAAAAAGGTTCTGTCAACCAGAATTCTGTCATCCATGAGATGAAAGAATTTTTAAGTGGTAAAAAATTTTAACTTTGCAAAATCTGAAGAAAGATAAAGAAAAGGAAGACAAGAATGCCTCCTTTCAATGTGAAAACCAGAATGTCACCAGAGACTACAGGAAGAGAAGTTTCAGAATTCAAATTTGCTATTTTTTAATAGTAAGCATTGCAATAACAGTGGAAATAATAACACATTACAGTCATCCCAAACATTTAGCATAAATAATGGAAACGGCTTCCCCTAGTGGTTAAGTTATTCAGGTATAGATCGGAAGTACCTTTGGTGTTTATCATAGTGATTCTAATCAAAGGTGAAAGTGAATCTGATTATGCTCTGAATATAAAAAAATAATAATGATAATCTTCAATTCAGAACCATTGGCACTCCAACTCAGATGTTTCTCCATATGGAAGACTTTCACCTCTGCCCCAATTTATTGAGGAATTTGATGATGATGATGATGATGATGATGATGATGATGATAATGCATATGATTGCTATTACTAATACTTCATACTGAGTGCTGCTATTGACAGAAATGTCTCCAAAATTTCAATATCAAAATAAAGAACAGCATGTTATAAGCGAGAGTATTAATTTGCATAATGTATGACAACAAAAGTTCAAAGTATATATTATCAATAAAGATTTTTTAAACCTCCATGCTAAACAAGAATGTACTTGGGTTACTATTTAGTGATCAAAGTTAGAACACTTTTCATAGCAGACATTTTATGTGCATTATACAAATCCCTAAGGATACAGAACTTAAAGAAAATTATCAAAACTGAAATTGGTGGAATAGGAAATTGTAGCTTTATTAATAAAATAAGATCTCACACTTTAAAATGCTATGCTGCATTACCTGGAATAATAATATCTCAAAGAACTAAAAGTGATATACCGAGTATATATTTATGTATACAATTATTTTTCCCTTTAAAAACTAAATAATATATCTTTTACACTACATATTTCTACAAGAAGCTCAAAAGCTTAAATGGAGAATGACCTGAGTTTATATTAAAATTATAATGTAGTGGATTATTAGCAAAAAAGGAAGTGGTCTGCCATTTATGTCTGGTACTTTTGGGTTTTGTGTTTCTGTTGAATCACCAAGGGTAAAATAAATACTTCCACATTAGAAAATAAGACAAAACCCACGAGCTACTTCCCTGGTAGAAAATCAGTCAACACACCCCAGTTACCTAGCTATCCATAGAATGCTCGACCAAACCAGAATTTTCTAGGCCTACAGAACAAAAGGTTTTACAATTACATGGAATGTGAGATAAGAAGACCAAAGTTCGAGTCTCAACCTACCACCTGGAAGTTTTATAACCTTAGATTGGTCATTTCATTTCTCTGAGCTTCTGATCCTTTGTGCTCAGAATGGAAAGAAATAATAAAATCAGCCTCAGAAGGGTTTTGTTAGAAATAAATTAGATACTGTATGAGAAAATGCTTCTTGTGCTATATTACACAACTGTCTGGGTTTTACAAACATTGTTATCGAAAAAAATCTTATTTATTATGCTCATTTTTTTTTCAGAAATCTGAGAAAGCATTAGGAGCACAGTATAAGATGGACCATTCATGAGCCTTTGATATGGACAAATATTAAAGCTTGAATTCTTCAAAAGTTAAATGTGCTTTATTGTGGTTCTTGGAGATAAGATAAGTCTAGGAACATGGCTACTTTTTAAAATTGAGTTGCTATAATAAAAGGGAAAAAAAATGCCCTAAGTTTTCTCAAATCTCTATTGTAGTCACCAAAGCACAGTAAATACTAGACACCAGTCACATTTATTGAATAACCACAATGAGTCATTTTTTATATTCATTGTTCATTAAGTGCTTTACATTTATTATCTTATTCAATCCTCACAACTTATGAGGGAACTCCTTAAATTTCCCCACTTTACAGATGAGAAACTAAGGCATTGAGTGGCTGAGTGACTTGCACTAAGGCCAGGATATGACTTTGAATGGTTGTGTTGTTAGAGATAAAGATTCCATGGCAACTTGGGTCGCCGATTCTAACCTTTAATAATCTCCATGCATCAACAAATTGCCTCACCTACACCCTTCATTGCTCTACTAAAATAATTAATTACTTTCATTTGTAAACATTAATCCTTGACCGTATGATTCATCCTGAGTGTGTTCAACAAATACTTCCAGACAAATTGCCTGCTCAAGAGGAAAGCCTTCCAGATATAAATTTCCTGTGCTGTGGAAAACAAAGAAAGAAAGAAAACAAAACAAATTACAATTACTCGCTTGCTCATTAAGGTCTAAAATTTATCCAGATTACGGTTAATTTTGAATGAATTGCTTATTTCCCTCACTGGGAAATCCCAAGCACAAGGCCCAGGGAAATAAGCAGTCAATCGGCAGTAAAGGCCAAGCTGAGAGACAGGGTGAACATAATTATCTTCTGTCCTTGGAATCCCTTCATTTTTATTGAGAAAATCAAGAGCAGTATCTCACTTAATGCTATTGCCCAGAGAAACCAAAGGAGGCAGCAAGCGTGAAAGACCCACCCTGAATTCTCTCTCTTGTCATCCTTCAATTTTATTCTGATGTCTTCTATGGCTAGCACCTCTCTAGTAGGCAGTTGCAAGAGGTCCTATAGAAGTCACTTCCCAGAGCAACCGAGCAAGGCAAAAACAGGTAAAAAAAAAAATTAAAGAAAAGAAAAAAAGAGAGAGAGAACAAGAAATTCTGTCCTATGCTGGGTTTTGTCCTACTGCCCCCATCACTCCATTCCCCACCCCCACTTCACTCCATCCCACTCCATGCACCCACTTTCTCACCCCCACAGGAGTGGATGGGTTCCTTTGAGAGAGTCATTTACTGAAGCTCTCAGACTTCCTTTTTCACCCTTTGCCCAAACCAGGCTTTCACTGTGGGGCCTTGCAGAGCCTCAGGCTGAAGGTGGGTCCTCCAGGCACATTGTCAATTTTCAGGCAGAAACTGTTCCCCTCTGACACTGTCTCATCTGCCTTTTCTTCCCCATCCCAGGACACGTACAAAACCATAGCTCACTTCCTTCTCCAGCAGTATGTTGGGGTACATCTAGATTTGTGGTGCCATTTTAATTTTTTGAATTCTTGTTTTTGTAAATACATTTTTAGTTATTGATGGATCTTTATTTTATTTATTTATATGTGGTGCTGAGAATGGAAACCAGTGCCTCACACATACTAGGCAACCGCTCTACCAATGAGCTACAACCCCAGCCCTAATTTTTAAAATTCTGTTATCATTTTATTTTTTTAAAAGAATTTCCAATTAAATGAAAAAAAAAAATTGTTGTAAGCCAAACCAAAATCCTTTGTGTTGTACTGAGAATAAGGAGAGTGAATTCCAAACTTGTATAAATAGTAGAATGGTGGTGACCAGGAACAGGAAGTTGGGGGCAATGGGGAGATATTGGTCAGAGGACACAAAATTTCAGTTATGCAAGAAAAGCAAGTTCTGTGCACCTAAGTACAGCAATGTCAACATAGTTCATAATAACATAGTTTATACTAGAAATTTACTAAGAGTAAATTTTAAATATTCTCACCACACAGGCATGCACCCACATAGACACAAACAGGTGTGTGTGTGCACACAGGTAAGTATGAGGTGATGGATGTATTCATTAGCTTCATTTTGAGAAAATTTTAATTTTATATATATAAAATGAAATATATATTTATAAGTATGTGTATATGTATATATATAAATAATAAAATAATATAATACATTCTTATAATAATATAATACATTATTATAATATTATAATATACAATATATAAATAATATATGTATTATTTATATATATTTATATTATATATTATATATATTTATATTATATATTTATATATATATTATTTATATATATATCATCGAATTTTACCCTAGGAATACAATTTTTTTGAGATGCTGGGTATTGAACCCAGGGCCTTGTGCATTCTAAGAAAGTGTTCTACCATTTTAAATTGTCAATTACACCATTTCTCATTAGAGAGAAAAATAAAATGTCCAAGGGCCACATGTCAAGGATTTGATGGCTTGCATTTTAAGTGGTACCATTTTGAGTTAGGAGTAGTGGTATAAAGAAGTAGCTCAGGCTAAGATGCAGCCCAGAAAATCATGCAAGAATCTCCACCAGTAGGAGCTGCCATCCTCCATCTTTTCTTAACATTGCCATTTAAGGAGATGATTTTCTTTCTGCACAAGGTTCCTTCCATTTTGACAAGAGATCAAGTGCTTATACACACTGCCAAATGTTGCCTGATTTTCTGCAAAGTTGCCTCATCACTATTTTTGTGTTGTTTACTTACAAGGGTGTCTAACCACGTGAAAAACTTACAACATCAGGAAATCTATCTTAACAAATGGGATAAATATTTGGAGAAAAGATAAACTCAGATGTGTTTGTTCAAGAATAGTAACTATGATATAATCTCCATTTGCATTTGTTGATTTTCCTTCCTTTGGTGACTGTGCTATCTTTTGGTGTTCTGTGATACATTTCAAGGCATTATTTTATTTTGATTTCTCAAAAATAATTTGTTGAACCTGCATGTAAAGACAGAGTATTTCACAAGGACATATGCTTTAATTATTTTTTTCATGGTGGGAATGAACTTACTTTTCATCTGCTGATGCTCCTTTCTACTGACTCTTTCGGTGCTATTGTAGAGCACCGAAAATATCTGCTTAACTCTTATCCTCATCTCAACTTATTCATTCAGCTAGAGCAGGTTTACATTCCAATGCATGACCTGACTTATGGATCTTCCAGATACGTGTTTAAAGAGATGGACAGACTAATTACCCTGATTTCAGCAGTACATAATGTATACATAAATAAAACATCACTTCATATCCCATAAATCTGTACAATTTTTGTGAGTCAATCAAAAATAAAGCTTTTTTAAATAGAGGGAATGATTATATCTGTGCACTCAAACTATTCAGAAATAAGATTTTTGTATTTGTGTGTTGTTTTCTTGCTTTTCATGTTGACTTCTGTTTGCCTACATCTGATATATAACACATGTTAGACACTGCTGGAAAATCTGTGAGAATTCTTGTTCAAAATGATGTGCAGCAGATTGTCACAGTGCAACCCACACCAGGGCTGGCTGACACTAGGGCTGGTGTCATTAGCCCTCTTTCTTTGAAAGTATTAGGTTCATTTGATGAACCCTAGGGAATAAACGACAAGTGGTCTAGACTAATCATGGCAATCCCATTCCACTTGGCCAGTTACTTATCTGGATATGAACATGCAGAACTTGAGGCTTGAGGAGGTTGGCTGGAGAGCTGGGGGTTTCTGGAAAAAATATTTCTCCTTTCACATCATGAAAGACCATGTTTTTCCTGCTCACTTCCTTTCTTTAGCTTTGGACACCACCAGGATAAGGTTTAATGCTTGGGTCTGCAGCACCTATTTCATAACACAAAGCAAAGAGAAGAGGATAAAAGTTGGTATGCAAAGAAGGTTGGCACTGCAGATGAACATATTCTGGATCTGCAACACTATCGCTGAGCTACCATAGCAACCCTGGAACTGATTTTCTCTGTACTCTTTGATAATAAATAAAATTCTTAATAAAGTACAA